>JAWPHD010002935.1:0-234761 GCA_037043455.1 Cyrtodaria siliqua | reverse complement strand
TTAATGTGCAAACGTATGAAAAAATGACACCGTACAAATGTATACAGTGTTATCTCATCATCATGTTTCAATTCAACAACCCCCCCCCCCCCCCCCCATTTCGATATAATAAAAATACTAAAATCATTTCATATGTTGCTTATCTTTTATAGACGTTTACATACACCAAATTATGTGCAAGAATATGGAAAAATGACAGTGTAATTGATTTTTTAGTGTATTTGACCTTTTGACCCCACTGAGGGACCCTTGGTGCGGAGCCATCATCATATTATTTCATTTGAGACATAATTACAAAAAAAAAATGGAAAAAACATTACCCTAAATAACGCCCTCTCACCACCCACCCTCGGCCCCAGGGCAGACGTTCGCATTTGCAAAATATAAAAATCGTTTGATATGTTGTTTATCTTTTATAGACGATAACATGTACCAAGTAACGTGCAAAATTATGAAAAATGAATGTAATTGAACTTTTAGTTTATTTGACCTTTTGACCCTCCCTGAGGGCCCCTGGGCTTCAGAGCCAAAAATAATGGTGCTCTTGCACGCCGTCATCATATGGTCATGTCATACCCTAAGTTTGGTTGAATTCTCCGTTCAGCGATTTAGGAGGAGATGCGGGTAACAGACAGACGGACAGACGACAAATGGAGGCGATTTTAATATACCCTGTTTTTTTCTCTAAAACGTGGGTATAAATATTTAAAAAAGATGCAATGCCCATGGAATGTGAATTTTACTCTCACATAGGGATATTCAAATTTTGTGTGACATAGTGAATGACTGTGTGTACAAATAGATGATTTATACATATTTATATCATCTTCTCCATATGCAAAAATATGTACATTTGTTTATGTAGTTTCATTTCGTATTACCTGTCATTGTATTGTGTTAACTATTTGTATCATTACATGCCTTATGGACTATTGGCATTTTGAATATTTATATATATCATTCGAACACAGTTCGGGGTTCGGGATTCAACATTCAAACCCAGTTCGAGATTCAACATTAAAAACCAGTTCGGGGTTGGACATTTGAACTCAGTTCGGGTGTTTAACATTCAAACCCAAGTTCAGTATTCAATATTCAAACCCAGTTCGGGGTTCAACATTCAAAGCCAGTTCGGGTTTCAACATTCGAAAACAGCTCGGGGTTCAACATTCGAAACCAGTTCGGGGTTCAACATTCAAAGCCAGTTCGGGTTCGACATTCAAAGCCAGTTTGGGGTTCAACATTCAAACCCAGTTCGGTTATCAACATTCGAACCCAGTTCAGGGTTCAACATTCAAAGCCAGTTCGGGGTTCAAACAGTCAAACCCACTGCAATTTTGAGTTCGACATTTGAACATATTTCAGTATTCATTATTCGAACCCAGTTCGGTATTTAACATTCGACCCCACAACTCTTCTTTCATTGACTTATTAAAATTGGCGTACCTAATATAAAACAATAATAGGCATATTGAATGTTGAAGTTTATTGAAAAATCGACATCATAATCCTTGGCCATTGACGCAAAAATAACAACTATTACAAAATTAATATACAATATAAACGAGTTGTTCATTCTATTGCATAGCAATAAACGCCCTATTGCATGCAATAAACTTTTACAAAACCGATATACAATATAACGAGATGCTCATCTATTGCATAGCAATAAACGCCATATTCCGGTTCCACTATCCAAAAATATGACTAAAGAAAATGCTTTGCTATACCATACTGGATACGATTAAGAGTGGAAGTCTTTTTTTCAACTATCTAACTTTTTTCACTATCGCTTAATTTCCAAATTTAAAAGTTTAAAAAGGGTGTAATTCTGCTTAAAGCCTATCTGAGTTATGTCATTTCTATTATTCAGTTCCATTTTACTTTATGTGACACTAAAGACGTTTGAAAAGTTACATTGAATTGCATCAAGTAATTATTTTGGACAATCTAAAGATAAATATTAGATGAGTGTTCCGCGGAACACGTGTGTCGTCTGTTAGCGCTTTGTGTCAGTATAACAAGGTTTATTGGACCCAGATAAACTGGCCTGAGTAAGTTTTCGTGAAGAAACAAATGAGTATTTAATCGATATAATGACCTTCATTGTGACATTGACCTTTATAATTTTAGCATTGGTCTATGTCGATGTTGTCATGATTAGTATATATTGAAAGTTTGATGAAGATCAGGAAATGAAAAAAGTTATAGCCAACGTTAAGTTTTTGTGACCGACTGATGGACTGACGGACGGACTGACGGACGACAGAAGTGATCCCTATGTATCGCATTTTTCTTCATAAAAGGCGACCACAAAGATATATTGGATCCGACCCGGAAAATCGTACAGTTTGCATAATCCACTTATTGCCCTTACTATCTGTACCTGTAAAATGTAATAACTATTTCTGAAGAGTGTAATCCACAATCACAAGATCCATATTTTAAATTCCAAAAAACATATTGGTTGGTATGGAATCCTGGAAAGGACTTCTGACTTCATTGCTTATAACGTCAAAAACTACTTCAAACTTCACAACTTAATGGCTTAATGACTCTATCATCATTACTTCTTAATTTTACGAGTCAATGTCTTCTAACTTCATTTGTTGAAACAATGTTATACATGTTATATATGTTATATATGGCATAAATCATGTCTAGAAACTTTATAATATTTTTAAAAAAAACAATGTACAATGATTTCTAAGATGAATAAAAAGATGAGCTTTAAAAATATGAGTAATAACTGAAGAACACGTCTGTGGTTATACAACAGAAAAGCTAATCCACCATAAGACAATATACGTTTTAAGTGAATGTATAATTAATTTAAACAGCTATTAGCCATTTATTATTGTTAGACAACATACTTAGCTAGAACGCCATGAGACGATGTAAGTTTCAATTTTGGAATTTCATGAGATGAACCTTTGGAAAGCGTTCGAACTGGTGAAATGATGATGATCGTCTAATTTCGACTGGGAGAGTATTCCATTCACTAGAATCACACACAGAGAATGAATTATCATAGCAAGATGTATGTGATCTGGGAATATGCACGTTTTCATTTGTATTAGAGAGTATTGTTAAGGCATTTATTAATAGTTGATTGATATATATTCTGGTGTCTGACCATTAAATGATTTGTAAACCATTAGGCATGTGTTAAATTGAACACGTTTATGGGACGATTTAAGTGTTAACAAGTCACCTTTTAGACTTTTGCACGTTTTTAGTTTAGCTATGCGGTTTGAGTAGGTACATTATTCCCCAAATAATACAACCGTAGTCCAAAATCGGGAGTATATATATGAGTTCTAGTATGTCTTTAAACTATCTTGGGTGACATATTTAGATAAATTTCATCAATGTAATATTTCCTGAAATATTTAGATATTCACTGTCAATTTGCGTATCCTCCAATGTTGATTTGTTGTCTATTTCTACTCTCAGCAACTTGTGTGACTCTACAGATTATATTAAGGAATCATTTATAATTGAAATGTATGTTACCTGTTTTGTTTGCCATATGTTTAGTACCTGCATTGTGAAAGTTTTATTTACGTTCGTAAGCATTTTATTGAGCATTGCACACAGAGACAAAACCAAGAGCACCGCTTTTATAAAACGTGATTCTACAACTGATGTGTCTTTGTGTGAGATACGTGTAAAGTTCTACCCTCTGAAAAAAAGCTTGTGTTATTTTCTCCAGTATAGTAGAGAGGGGTAGGGCGTTTATAAATAACAAGAACAGTACAGGTCCAAATACACATCCTTGTTGGACTCCGCGTAAGACAGTTTTTTGGAAGATACTTCTTTTCCAGATATCACAGATGGTTGATGTTAAATAGGTAAGAAGTGATTCAGATCATAGAAGATTGACCTATGTTATATATTGCGAGTTGGTGCAGTAGAAACTGTATGATCAATACTGTTAAAATATATTGTCTCTATTATGTTTCCATCTCAATTTCTTTTAACCATCGATACGATTTGTAAGCGTTGTTTAACATGACTATTTCTGGCGAAACCCAGCTTGTGAAGTATGGAGGAGTTTATATTTGTTTAAATAAGCAAATTGGTGTTTTGTGACATCTTGTTCAATAATCTTTGAAACAAATGGTAAAATTGAGATGGGCCTATAATTTGCTCGATCGTCGGTAGCATCAACCTTTGTGAATTGGAAATATCTTTGCTAATTTTAATAGTTCAGAAAGGTCCCTAATCTCAATTTCCTTTAACCATCGATAAGTTTTGTAAGCGTTGTTTAACATGAATGTTTCTGGCAAAACCCATATTGTGAATTATGGAGAAGTTTGTATTTTTTTAAATAAGCAAATTTGTGTTTTGTGACATCTTTCTCCATATCTTTGAAACAAATGGTAAAATTGAGATGGGCCCTATAATTTGCTCGATCGTCCGGTAGCATCAACTTCGTAAATTGGAAATACTTTTGCTAATTTTAATAGTCAGAAAAGGTCCCTGTATGAACATTTTTTTTTAAATGAAGCCGCTATTGCTACTTGCTGCAAGCTTTGCTATTTTAGGACTTAATCCGTCAATACCCAGTGACTTTGGTAACATCCACTGTGTTTAAAATGTTAATACTGTCATCATGTTTCATTTAACATTTGAAGGAACTTTAGGCTTAGTAAATGCTGTTAATTTGCTAAAAATATGTTTGTGCTATTGTATTATCAACTTTTAATCATGCACTTATGTTTGAAAAATATGTGTTCATTGTATTTATTATGTCTTCATTATTTGTTCCAAGTTCATCTGCTATCGTTAATGCATTCGGTATATTTGTAGATTTTGAATTACCCACTTATGTTATTTATATGCTTCCAAAGGCAACTATTGTTACTGAAGTTTGAAGTCATGAAGTTAGAAATGATAAGGTCGTGAAATTGTAAGTAAGAAGTTAAAAGTCGTGAAACAAGAAGTAATCAAATTAGAAATATGAAGTTTGTAGCCATTAAATCTTGGTGGTTATAAGTAGTGAAGATTGAAGTCGTGAAGTCAGATGTTCTGCTAAGGCTTCCATATTATGCTCTGATCCAGACATTGTAATATTTCTGTAAAAATTCAACCAAAACATGTGACTAAAATGATATTCAGGTAAATGGAAAACAACAGGTTACAAACTAACAGGCGGACAACGTGACATTGGTGTAAAAATACGAATAAAATATACTAAGGAAATTGGATTTCAATTATATATATAATGATGCGAACGTTGGTTCCGTTTTCCTTATTCCGTATTCGTATTCGAATAACAAACAAGGAACTGGTTACTTAATTCTTAGTCAAATAACGAACAAGGGACAATTCCCTATTCCTTATTTAAAAATAAAGACTAATACTGTTTAAAGGCATATCATGGCCAGTTATAAAAATACCAGATCTAACGACGAAAAACACCAAAAAATTAAACGATACACAAATCTGGCCGCTAATGCATGTGCCATATCATTTTCAGAATTAAAATCGGGATGTGAAGATTAGCTTACGTTCTTGGTATGGTTCTGATTTCATTTGCTTTTATATTAAATAATCGTGCAAAAGTTTTAATAATAGATGAGACACCACGCAAATCGTAATTTTGAAATGACTAAATCACCAGATAGACGCACTTTTAAACAATTTAAACCGAAAAAACATTTTAATTTGAACGGAAAATGATAGAGAAGGACTATCGCAGATTACCCAAGGGTCCGTGTAAAAAGTACGCATTACAATCAACATTGAGTAATGAGCATACAGTTGGTTCCTGGTTCCCGATTATATGCGCCGATATTATACAGTTCCGTACGTGTTCAGTAATTACCCCTATATGATTTGCGATATCATTTCTCTGTCATTTTTTGGTTCGTTTTTAAAAACGTTTTTGGATTTTAATGTATAAAATGTATATCAATTCAGCGATATATGCATTTTAATAGTTGTTTGTATATTTCGTTTTCAGTATAAATTCTGGTCCATTTTTTTTACCGAGTATATATAACATATATTTTAAAAATCCAAACTCTATAGACACAATATATACGGCTTTAATCAGCCTGACCAAACCTCAGAATTGGAGCTTCGGATTAAGAGTTACCAACTCATAATTTATTTTACGCATATTCAATCACGGTTAATTTAAGAACCCGTGAATAAATATATCCTTTTAATCCGCAAATATCCATATAATAAGACCTGAACACCTGGATAGAGTTTCTTAGCATTTTCGAGTTAGTTTCTTTAAGATAATCAGACGAAATAATTTGATTTAAAGGGACATATCTCCATAGAACGGTGTCAATCTCCGAATTACACACAGTAATGTGTGCTTGCCACGAAACATCACAAAATCTTTATTCAGATTATCTGGCTAGCGAAAAATAATTTAAAATAAATATCTTAACATAGAAAAGTGATATGCTCCGAATTACGAATAAGGAACTTTAAGTTCGCAAATGAGTATATATATTGCAAATGTTTGCTTCATTTCTTACACGAGATAGTTTAGCGTTAAAACACATTGAAAACAAATGAGATGGAAAAGAAAGGATGGACTTAAAACATGTAAAATGGGAAATGTCTTCTTTGAACTGATTTAATCTCAAGGAAACTAAAATAGGAATGTGATAAAACAAAAAGCTGTACTTTAAAGGGACATGTAGCCTCAGAGCGATGTCAAAATCCGAATAAGGGACTTGAATACTTAAACATATTTATATTATTCAGGCACTCACAGTGATGTTCGTTCGTCAAGAAACATCAAGACAATTGTATTTAGATTATCTGGCGAGCGAAAAAATAATTTCAAATGAGCTCCAAATTACGAATGAGGTAGAGGATCCAGTTCCTTGTTCCGTATTCGAAGGCGAACATATTGCACATGTTTGCTTCATTTCTTACAGAACATGCTGTAGTAATAGATTGGAACCTATAGATCAATTTTAAAAAGGGAATATTCACATTTTATGGTGCGGTTCTTGAGAAGATGATTGTTTAAGCTTTCGACAATTTTTAATTATGTCGGATTGATCTATTATTTTCTTTAATATATCATAAGTGTCCATGAGAAATGTGTGTAAGTTTTTGGAGTAACTGATGCTAACGCCTTTTCCCTATATAATTCTATGAAAAACATATAAAATCTCTATATATACAAAATGGGGTCGCCAATACCCACCCCCACCCCGCACCACCCACGCCCAGGGACGGACCATTTAGAACCCGGGGAAAAAATCACACGCAAACGCACACACACACACACACACAAACTTAATAATGTATTACAGAGGATCAATTATAAATATTTTTTTAAAATATAATTATCATCGGATGTCGTTCTTAAATGGGTTGATGCACGATTTTCAAACAAAGTTTATTTGAAAGGGCTCTGAAAAACTTTTTAAAAAAAGCTGAAAGAATTATCAAAATGCCATGACAAATAATGTACATATGACCTTTTGAAAATTTGCAAAGAAACATAAATGGAGGCATCGCGCCTTTTTATCACTGATGGCATTGCGAAAATGTCGTTTAAAGCAAAGCAAATCAAAGCAAATGAAAAATAAGCATATAATTTATACATGTTACATATATATATTTCTTTTTAATAAAATTTACAGTTATTTTTCTTGCTTTTAAATATATTTTGTCAATATGCCATTTACCGTAAAAAGGCGCGATGACTTCATCATTCCAAATGCTATTTAAGTACTGTATTTATATAACTGATCAAGCGGTTTCGGAGAAAGTGCTGCTAACGCCTTCTCCTTTAGCTGTATCAGACATGTAATCATGTTAACATGCGAAATAGCAACATTGGTCACATAGTTTCAGAAAATGTGTTGCTACTGCGTACTGCTAACACCAAAGACGCCAACGTCCACTACGGCGGACGACGTGCTATCGCATAAGCCCTGCTGGACTTTGACCTATCTGTACCTGACAAATCTAACAGGATATTAATTGGCAAACTCAGAATTAGCTCTACATTGAGAATCAAGCTAGACAATGTCTATTTCAGTGCTAGCTCTACATTCAAACCCCAGTTCGGTCGCTCTCAGATCTATAGCTATACATTCAAACCCAGCAGAGTATTGAAAATCGATCTCATAAATAGCAATATATTCATATCAAATGTCGATCTCAGAGCTAGCTCTACATTCAAAACTCAGCTCGACATTAGATGTTGATCTAAACGCTATCTCTACATTCAAAACCAACGCTATCTCTACATTCAGACCCAGCTCGACATTAAGTGTCGTTCTCAGCAATAGGTATACGGTCAATCCCCAGGAGGATAACGAATGTCCCTCTCAGAGTATCTTTACATTCAAAAGTAAAAATCCAGCTCGACATTAAATTTAATCTCAGAAATTTCTCTACATTCAAAAACATTTAAATAACATATACTGTGTTGATGAGTCATTGAACAATATTCATTTCAATTCAAGTTTTCTTCACTCCATCAGTTAAAATTCTACCTTCAACTTTATATGGGGCGGCTCTAAATAACCTATATGTGTTGATGAGCCGTTAAACAATATTCAGTTCAATTTAATGGTCTTATTTAGTGATTATTTCACCACTAGCTTTAATACCACCTTCCCTTCTCTCTGGGGCGGCTCTAAATAGCCTGTATGTGTTGATGAGCCGTTAAACAAGATTCAGTTCTATTTAATGTCTTTATTTAGTCATTATTTCACCACTCGCTTTAATACCACCTTCCCCTCTCTCTGGGGCGGCTCTAAATAACATATGTGTGTTGATGAGCCGTTAAACAAGTTTGAGTTCAATTTAATGTCCTTATTTAGTCATTATTTCACCACTCGCTTTAATACCACCTTCTCCTATCTCTGGGGCGGCTCTAAATAACATATATGTGTTGATGAGCCGCTAAACAAGTTTGAGTTCAATTTAATGTCCTTATTTAGTCATTATTTCACCACCCGCTTTAATTCCACCTTCCCCTCTCTCTGGGGCGGCTCTAAATAACCTATAATGTATGAATGAGCCATGATTCAATTCAGTTCAATTTACTCGTGCCTTACACTCGCTCACATAACGTTGAGACATTTCTGCTTTTCGCGCTAATGGTATACAGGTTCAGAGCGAATCGTTGAAGTTTTAGTTGATAATTATCGTGAAAATTATCAGATTAATTTGATAATTATCAAGCTAAAACTTCAAGTTTTCCAATTGTTGTTGTGGCGAAGTTTCGAAATTTAGTACGAAGTATCATAGTTTTATACTACATTTCGAAACTTCATGTTAAATTTCCACTTTTCGGGTGAACATCAGGTCGAAAAGTTGATGGCACTAACAGGATTCCGTACACTCGCATACTCGTACGTTTTCTTCAATTTAATAAATTGAAGGCACTTCAATAGTTAGAAAATTGTCGTGGGTGTGCATAAATATATTCAAATGGGTTAAATGTTAGTGTGTGTGTGTGTGTGTATTTATCACGACTCCATCGGAGAAAAAAGAAGGCTCTGTGAGTCATTTTAAAGAACACGCAATGTGCTTTTCTTCATGGAATGCATTCTGGTGTCGGAGAGATTAAACATTAAATGGAGACGAATTTATCAATTACAATTACAAAATTGGAGCAAACCATTATTCGTTGTGAAATAGATAGTGGTCCTACGACCTGGAGGAGGTCAGTTTAGGGAGTGATCTATACGCATTTAAACCTGCATATCTTTGGCTACCTATCTTAGTCTCGTTATCTTGTAAACAACTTGACAATTTTGTTTGAAAGAAACAGCAGAAATTTGTAAAACAATAATATTCTTTACATGACATATTGAATAATCAAAAGCCTTAAATACATTTAAATATCAGCTTACATACAGTAGCATATATTCATCGCCACATACGACTAAACATCAACTAATGTAAATTCAACCAAGGCCTTAAATTAATTTCAGAAATAGTTTTTATACAATTTATAATACAGTTTATAATTATGTTATCGGCCTGTTGGATCAGATGGCCAACATTAAAAATGCACATTTAAGACGGAGAAATCCAATCAGCATACTCTGACGACATTTCTATTGTCACGTCTTATTTAGATTCATCATAAAACAACAAGCAAGGTATTACGCAAGCGTAAAATAGCTGCCGAGAGAAAATAGCATTATTTCTGGGTAGGAACTGGGAACAAAGTTTAACATAATAACAGACCAAGTCACGGGTGTTAAAACAATATTCAAAAAAAGAGTTGTCACGGAGACGTAAACACGCCATGACCGTTTTTTTTACCAGATACTTTCTTCCCAATTTGTGCTACCAAACATTTTGAATCAAGTTGGGCGAATCCTTGACATGCCTTTCACATTGATTACATATTCACCTTTGTAGCACGACGTGCTAAAGTACACATCAGCACAGAAATACTCACATGTATGGTGCATTACAACACAGATAAACTGTTCATTGCTACCATGTGTAATTATAAGATTGCGTTATCAAAGAGAAAAAACTCAAAGAAACTATTCATAACTACCTTACCATGTGCAATAACTAAAACAATATAAGAGCGAATAAATTCCAGGACACTACATGTGATGTATGTATACTGTTAATGACGTAGTATGTAGTTAACCTTTAAGACGCTTAGTCATCGACATCATATAAATAATAATACCCTTTACAATTTAACAAACAAAACAGTATCGGTGTGCACTTCATCTATAAATATCTCTAAAGATCCATAAACTCCGCCCACCATCGTCCAAACTCAATTTGACCACACACATTGACTATGTGTTTTAAGTGTTCTAAGTGTTTGTATGTTTGTAAAGTGTTTAAAATATAACATAAGAAAGAATTTCACAAGTGTTTTCTTTAAATACCATCCAAACGTATTATTTCTGTATAACCTCTACAGACATTTATTCCTAGAAATAAATGTGAACACTATCCTGTAAAAAAAAATGAGTATGAAGGTGGACCTTTGGAAACGGCCAAACACGATAAATACGAAATATTTGATTGAGACTGAGATTGATTCATGATTGTTCATGAACGGTAGTGAAATATGCTTGCTACCGTCCACGCCCCATGGCCCCGGGTTGAGCAGAACTCAATATTCATAAAATCAATAGTACAGAATTTTAACTATCCCGAAGATGGCATGCATATGGCGGTGGACATGCCATATTTACTGCCATTATTCCATAACCAGCGGCGTATGGTCCCAGTATCTAATAAAATTCTATGCCCCGAAAAGCAAAATAAACAAAGTGGAATTTAGTCGGGAGCAGCGGTTATGAAGCCTGCGCATCACAAGATACTAAATTAAAAAGCAGACAACATATCCTATTGGAGGTTAAACAATACCCAGAGCCTTTATCGGCCGGAGTAGTGGAACCACCGAATCGAAATTTAAGTAAGAAAACAAAAACATTTGAAAATGTACCACCGGTATCTAAATATAAGTATCGGGTTCAGCGATCTCTAAAGATCAAAAGATTAACAGTCCTGATTGCAAGCGCGGGGAGAGGTTTTAATGTCTCCAAACTGCACAAGCACGTTAGTTTGACACTAGGTATAAAGACACAAACCTCACCCTTCCTCTGTAATTCATTTACTATCACAATCGTAACGCGATCTCTAACATATGACAGCATAATGCGACAGTACCACGTATACGCTGAACAACAGAAATTAAAGGGCTTGATGCACTATTTTCAAACACGAGTTATTTAAAAGGGCTCTGAAAAACTTGAAAAAAGGTGAACGAATTATCACCATGAAAAATAAAGGAGAAAATTTGCAAAGAACATAAATGGAGACGGCCATCTTTGAACGATGACGTCATCGCGCCTTTTTACCATATATGGCATATTGATAAAATATATTTTAAAGCAAAGAAAATCACTACCAATTTATTAAAAATAAATATACAGATGTAAAATGTATAAATAGTATGCTTATTTTTCATTTGCAGTGATTCTTTGCTTTAAAAGACATTTTTTGTCAATATGCCATATATGGCAAAAGGCGCGATGACGTCATCGTTCCAAGATGGCCGCCTCCATTTATGTTTCTCTGCAAATTTCCAATAGGCCATATCTCCTTTATTTTTCATCATTTTGATAATTCTTTCAATTTTTTTGAAAGTTTTTCTGAGCTCTTTAAAGTAACCATTGTTTGAAAATAATGCATCAACCCTTTAAGACTTAAACTGGAGCTTAAGAACGGTCCTTTTGTAAGATAACCGACGTCTACTTTAATCTGGAAAGGGACGGTAACGTTGAACGTGTGTCTTCAATCGTGTCCTAACGTGCACTAAATGCTCAAATATGCATGATCATTTTGTTTTTGTATTTTACTTGTAAAGCCTGTTGATGCTGCCTTGTTTGTTAACGGGTATTGCCTATCGGGTATTACCTTAATTGTCAGTGTTCGGTTTAATTAGAGACGGTAATTGTGTAGGAGCGAGATTTAATGTCCCCTAAATCATTTTTGACACTGCCCATACCAAGATGATACACCTGGTTGCCATCACATCTATGTTTTTGAATTTGCATGCTTTGCTTTTATTTAGCATTCCCTTATCGAACTGATTTTGTTCCAGCAACGTTGCTGCAATGTTGTCGCAGCGTTGCGGCAACAAGATGTTATCGCCAGTGCAGAGTGTTTTGCATGTATATACTGTTGCGGCTAACGGCAACATCTCTGGCGCAGTTCTTGCAACACATACAATTTTGTAAAAGTTGTTGCGACATTTCGGCGACAATGACAAATGTTGCCACAGAAAATAGTTTGGCAACATAATGAAAACATATTGCAAGGTGGCAGCACAGGTTGATTATTTTTAAACCGTTTGAGTTACCTCCCTTGAAAGTTTAAATTGTATTGGCAATAAATGCGTGTTAATATGACTGCTGCTTTCACATTAGGTGAATTTCATTCAAATTTATGGGTTTAAATAAATACTTTTGCTATACAGTGAAGAAAGACAGTAAGAAAGACAATCATATTAATATGATTTGCTATTATATTCAAAGGTAAGACTATCAATGACACATATTCAGGTTAGCAATGTATTTTCGCGGCTACCTTTTGTAATTGTGTTTTGATCGTTCTTTGCTTTAAAAACTGACATTCATATTTATATGTTTTAAACTTCTTTATATAGTCACCAAGGACTCACGTCATATATTTTCATAAGTTTGTCCTGTCTTCCGTCTGTACATCCATCAACAATTGCTTTAAACAGTAACTCCTCAGAATGGACCTCTTGTTTTTAAGCAATATGTGTTTATTTTTTTTGTTTAAGGAATTTTACTGGTTTACTGGTTCTAGTTCTTGGAGTGGGTATATGTATGATATTTAACAATCTTAACCAGTCATATGATATTGTACAATAATTATGTTGAATGCTTCAACAACACGAGGACGCATGTTAAGAGACACATGCCTCCATCACGAATGTGCAGGGCAGTATTAAGTGTTATCCTTGTCTGACCGTAAGTACTGTTCCTACGTCCGTCTGTCCCAAACTGTTTAATTTCAGGAATGTTTCCAAAATGTCGCCAGAATATCTCAGGAATGTTGCCACAACGTCGCCAGACCATCTTATGGCAAGGCAATATTGCAGCAACGTTGTTAGAAAATCTTTCAAGAATGTCGCCAGAAACTCATTTGCGTAGTATTACGAAAAGAGATATGGTTGCAACGTTGCTGCAACATGTCGCCGGAATACATTTCAATTTTAGAAATGTTGCCACAATGTCGCCAGAACATATTACGGTAATATTGCAGCAACGTTGCAAAAAAATCTTCAGGAATGTAGCCAGAAACTAGTTTTAATACGACAAGCGATATGGTTGCAACGTTGCTGCAACATGTCGCCGGAATGTTGCTGCAACTTTGCTGCAGTATTGCCACACATTGACGCCACAAGCTTGTATTTTGGTAAGGGTTGTAATTGATGTGTGAGTTCATTGAATGCCACATTTCCTGTTCGACGTTTGTGTCTTCTTTTAGTGAAATATTTATTAAACTGAATGACAATTAATGTTAAGGAGAATAACACATGCTATAGAAATGTGGTGTTTTATTTCTAATTAGTACTGTAAATTCCCTTCCTCTCCAGAAATTATGCTTAAATCACACTGTTGAAGTTGTTAGAGTTATCCCACATACAGTATAAAAATGTCATGATGCAGAAATATCACGAAACGGCAAACAGAGAAACAAAAAATGAAACTCCCACGTCAAGAGTTGACAGTTGTGTTTATAGCTCATTTAGGAAATATGTATCTTAAAGAATGAAAGAAATTCGCTTAATAAAGTACAACAGCGATCTTTAGAGTATCAAGCCCGGTATATATATAATAAATCGCTCTAAACCACCGTTATCGGAAACAAATTACATCAATTTTAACTTATTGTGCACTAATGCAAGTTTTATTTTGCATCATTTGATAACATTCTATATATTTAAGAGTCTCACGACAATATTGTATTGCTTAAAACTAGCGACGTCCCGTTAGTTTTTCTACATAACTTGCATATTTGTAATCAATAATATTCATTATTAGAATAATTCAAAGCAAATTATTTTAACATATTACTAACTGTTGATTCTATTGCACCAATAATATAATAATCATATTGTAGAATAACGACTAAAACTTAAATCTCAACAGTTTATTTAATTAATATATAAAATTGAAATATTTATAAAACTGTATCATTAATAATATACATACATGCATTTGATGAATCATTCATTGTGTGCACACCAGACAGGTACGATTAAACACCAGTCAGTTTATAAAAGGAAACTCAAATTGCTTATTTTAAACTGGTTACAGATTTTAACATCGTGTTGTCATAGATGACGGGAGTCACTTTACTTCAAATGATCAAACTATTATTATTGTCAAACTATTGTTCAATATATGTTCACCGCAAGTCATTCGAAAATGTATGAATGCTTAGTAAGAACGATTAGCAAGAACTACAAACAGTCATAAATATTTTAACGAACATGTTCAACTTATTTAAACCCAAGCGGCCTTTTTTTGCCATTGACCGTTCCAGGGTGTTTATGATGTCTTATTTGGTTTTTATTTATATTTAGAGTTGTTTTATGTTTCTGTGTGTATTTGTGGTTGACAGCCATCCTTGAATGCTACTTTTTCTGTTTGATTTTTATATCTATATTATATATTCAAGCCATTCACAAATGATTGATGCTTCATAGAATTTAATTATGTACTATACGGTCTGTTTTTATAATTTACGGGAAAACTATTAAATTAGCTCAAGTAATTTGTATTTACAAAAAATGCAATAGCGCACGAGTACGTCAAGAAGTTATATAATTATGTTAGACAATAAATCTGACATATGGCCAATGATTGAAAGACAATAGTATCGTACACATAATATATAATTTTATTGACATAATCTATAATTACAGTTTCTCGTCATAGCGTACACATCTGCTCCGAGTATTAACACTCATACCCCATGCAAACCCTTCTCCAGGAAGCGAAAACGGGGTTGGCTGGGGTATGAATCAAAACCTTAATTTCGGCTTAAAAAATTGCAAACTATAAAATTAAAACATTTAATAGGTAATTTTTAACAGGTTATCGCATTTCTTCAGTAAACAAAATACGTGTTTTAATATCAAAATATCCGTTATAAAATCCTGCTAATATATTTTCCCATCGCTTTATTAAGGCGGGACCACTTATCCGACTTAAATGTATTAGTATATTATCGGTTGATCTAAATGAAATACAACATCAATATAGCAGTCATGTCGAGGCAGTTTGTTTTCCAATGCTTTCTTGTTGGCTTTTCTGTTCTATTTCTCCTTCTGTTTTTCTGTCTCTCTGAAAATATTCATTTATGAATAAATAGTAAATGTCAAGAACATGTATTAATGTATGTATTTTCCTGGTTCTTTAACATACGTTTGAGGATAGACAGATTACTGAATAAATCATATGGACCCAACAATGTTATTTAATTGACATGTTTAATATCACATCTTTAGGAGACAGACAAGTTAATCCCTCAAAAGTTTGCTCTTTGGAACCATTTAACATATGTATGTATTTATACCAACATATAAATCAACTACATAAACCTAGTTAATATGATCAGTGGAGCCTAAAGGGGATTTGTTTTTGTAAAAGAATAACAGGTAAATATAGAAATAAGCACAATGTACTTACCAGCCAATAATTCAGCAGAGTTAGTTTCACTTCTCAATATATTTACAATTACAACCAAATATTTTCCACATTTCAAAATGATAAAAAATTCTTTCTAATAATTCCTTCAATCAAATCACAAATGAACGTGTTTCTCGCAGTATTACATGTTTATTCCTTTAAGCCTTTTGAAATTAAAACTTTACAGGATAAATGCAACTTTTATCCCAGTTGAGAATGTTTCTGACTTAATTCAAAGCCTGTTTTCAAAATGAGGCATTTCCGTTAAAAGGTCATCCCACCGACCTAAGGGTGTGCCTGATTACATGTCCGATTGACTCAACGTATTTCATGACTTTCATATAACTGGCTTATAAATGCTCTCCAATATCAGCTTCACATATATGTGGCATATAAGTGACTTATATGTCTCCGTGATCTGGACATATAAGCCACTTAACACATACAACTTACATAGACAACATTTTAAGTGACATATGCGAAGTATGTGCGACATATAAGTCTTAGAAAGACATATAATATCTTAGAAAGTGCATACTTATCTTGACCAAAATCCAACATGCAATATGAGCTGGCATGCAATATTTGCAATATCAATGTAAATATATTGATCTTAATGATGAAATATAAAATTTATCACAGCATACAGCAATCTTGAAGCAATCATAAAGCAGTAAAATTAAGATATTCATTTATTCATTTTTTTATTTAATAGCGCATGCAAATATTTAAATATGGAAGAAAAAGAAATGTTGTTGGCTTGTTTGAATGGTGTTTTACATAAGAAATTAAATATTTCCAGCAGGGTTTATACTGTCCCAGATCAATACCTAGTTGGCGGGGCTTGAAGACCATCGAGTCAATCTGACAGGTAAGCAGATCATCGGCCCGCCTCTTCGATGTGTTTCAAGTTCCAAACACCAGGTATTGATCTCGCACAATATAAACCCGTTGGAAGTTGTTGTTTTTTATCTGACACGGATGTTTGTGTATTTTATACACACATTTTCGAGAGAAAGAACATAATACAGACAAACTCTTAAAACTGACAGTGTATGTCCATCTCTCAGCACCAAACGAAGAAAATATACACTACGTAACAGCTGTATCGTGTTTTTAACAATTTCAATTAAAATTTGTTGCTTGAACGAAACGTTGCTTTAAACTAACTTAATCGTTGTTTTTGATGTTTTTCGACGTTGAAAATCGTTTAAATTACATCCTCTTCGACTGAAGAATGTGACTTCACAGGTCTTGATAGCGTTTTTAAAAACTACTCAATAACCAATCAGCATTGAGTGTTTTAATAATAAATAATGTTAGATGTGATTTTTAGACATGTTAGGCCATATATGACTATCGATGTTTTTTTTTGTGGTGGGCAGACACCCCATTGTAGAACCAGCACTGCATACCTCCCAGCAATCCGACAGAAAATATGCACTTCCATTTATTGTTTCATTTCATCACAATTTCCATCGGTTTTATTACAGTATTGATGCATTACACGCATTATATTACACAATTAGTAAAGTGCCAAACTTGTTTTTGCTATTTCAAGAAAAATAATAATAAACAAAATGCATTTCAAAGAGGTTTAGACCACTATAGTAGCATAACGCTGTGAGTTTAAAATAAAACATCCTCACGATTGCCGCGTTTTTCCTTAAATCTCCTTAAATGTTTGTGTCGCAATGTTGGGGGTGGAGATGGTGGGTCATTTATACCTTCCAAGAATGTGCTTCTTTAAGCCTGATATTATATAATTCAAACAGTACGATCAATCATCGTCGATTTGCCCCGTGTTTCTTTAAATTTCTTAACAGCTTTGTGTCACATTGTTTGAGTCATTATTAATTCAAAGTATGTGCATTTTATTTTAGACATACATAACAATCCAAACATTAGGAACCCGTTTCGTGTAATAGGCAGTTCTAGCGATATGTATGACGACTTGTACTACCTGCTTTAAACAATTATACGTAGATTATGAAACAAATGCGACTACTGTACGATATTTTATTTTATGCTTAAACATATCTTATTCCGAGATTTCTATATTCTTGACTGACTTTGCAACATTCGACTTTATTGGATGCAGCTTTATAATAAAATTATACACTTCTTCGTTCTTAAGGTTGGCCCTTCAATTATAACGATAACTCGGTAAGGTTTGGTGCACCCTCCAACATGATGTAAAATCCCATTGGCATTTTGCCACTGACCGTTCCAAGGCGGTAAATCAATTGTCAACCCATTTGTATTCGTGATGTCATTTGCTTTACTTCTGATTTGCTTGGTAATTGTTCATGTTTTAATGCGTGTTTCTGATTGACTGTGTCTTGTGAAAGCTACATTTCCTGTTCGGCTTATATACATTTACTAACTTTTCTAGTACGGAAAGACAGTTGTGGATAAAGATACATGAACGGGACGTTAAATTTGGTCATTACATCAGTTGCTATCTCTTGGATGTATTCTAACTGTATATATATAAAACAGGTAAACTGATATCCGGTTTATTTTTACCGCGCATGCGCAGCTATTTTTTCATGAAAATTTGAGGAAGCCATATTTTTGCTGGAGGGAAGGGCAACGTCATTTTCATTGAGCATTTTAAACTTATTGCACACATGTTCGTAGGTAACGATTGTGGAAAAGTTCGTGACAAAATGTAAGTTGGGGTTTATGTGGTAAGTGTTGAGGTAATGTATTATATAGATATAGTTGAAAGTAGGTCACAGGTGCTCAACTGAATATTGTCAAGAGACACTCGGCACAGTGAATGAGTACCAGCTCACACTAATTCAGTAATTGAGCTGCTCAGTCTCACTTCGACTCGTCCAACTGTACCGTAAATTGCCCAGTACCGAGCTATGTAACCCGACGCCGGAGTATAGAAATACATTGAGCGTCTCGCGCAGTTGCGTGCTCAATCGCAGTATAAATTATTTGAGCAAGTGTTGGACCCAACATTTCCTTAGAAGAAATGGACATGTAGGCCTTTATTACGCTATTAAATTGTAGTAATTTTACATTGATCGGACCACCGTGAATTACCCAGTACCGAGCTATGTAACCCGACGCCGGAGTATAGAAATACATTGAGCGTCTCGCGCAATTGCGTGCTCAATCGCAGTATAAATTATTTGAGCAGATGTGGGACCCAACATTTCACTAGAAGAAATGGACATGTAGGCCTTTATTACGCTATTAAATTGTAGTAATTTTACATTGATCGGACCACCGTGAAGTCACAGACAAAAGTTGTCAACATATCAACCTATTCTTAAACAATGGCTGGAACTATGTCTATGCTACCGTTTGTGTCAATTCACTGGCGAACTCGAAACTGGGAACCAGTCAAAATTGAACCATATCTACTTCCGACACGGAAGTAAATGAAAATGAGAAAATTAAATCGTTTATTGAGCAAGAAATGAATGTAATAAAACAATAAAGACATATCACATTAACTGAACATATTTGAGATATAATTGCAGGTGTGGAGGAGTCGTGGCACAGGAAATTGCATCTTTTGATTATTACCTTAGAACTGATTATAATTATTTATGAAGGACTGTAAGGGGACATTTTAGTGATGTTTGTCTGCGGTCAAGTAGACGTTTACAAATGTATCAAATACAAACATTTTGTAACACTGTCGTGTTCAGAAATTAATTTCCTATCTGACAATGCCACTCTTCCTACGATCTCTTGTCAACTCGCCGAGATATCAAAGTCAAAATTAACCAAAGTGCAATTTACATGTAAATATATTCGTCATTTGTCTGGATATCTGGTGAACATTACAGAATTATGTATCTGTTATTTTTGTCAATCGGATGCAATGAAGATATTGCAACTGACGTCATAATTCGTCCGATTACCGAAAATAGCAGAAACATAATTTTGGAATGAGGGTCACGATATTGTGACGTAACCAATATGGTGATGTTGGATATACATTTGAGTAATGCTGCGACGAAGTGTACAAGATGTTGAGATTGGATTATTTTTTGTCTTGGTCTTAGAAACGGGACACATTTTCCATATATTCCGCAGGAAATCGATCAATTAAATCATTATTCAAAGCACCTTGGAATAAAACGTGCTGACAAAATACATTGTGTAATAAATAGTTGGGAGTTGATGCAGTTTCGAAATGTTTGTGTCTGATACAGGGCCTTTTTCAGGTATTTTTGGAAAAGGACCCTGCCCGGAATTGGGAAAATTTGCGGCATTTCTTGATGAAGTTGGGAAAACTACACAACTAAAAAATATTAAATCAAACAGAAATTTAATACAGAGAAGACTCAATAACACTCAATATCACTCAATAATCATTCTTAGTAAACTTTGATGCAAAAAAAAGAAGAGCAAAACATTTATTAATTTAGCTGCCAAGATTGACCTTTTTTTAAATTTCTATAGAGTATTTTGAGATAGTTCTGCCTTTTCAGCAGAAGGCGTTTCACATAATATTATGTCTAAAGCACGTTTAGAAGCCATTCTGACAATGAATAGAATGATGTCACATTTTCTATTTTATACGGACCTTACAAAATCACTCAATTTATACGGACTTAAAAAATAAGTTAAAGTATTTGATGTACCGCACTAATGTGTATAGTCCAGGGAACAATGACAACGGCCAAATTGATTCAACACCCATTTCCCAAACTCTTTTCGCGTAATATTTACAATTATGCGACATTGTTGTTGGTCGCGAAAACTAATGTCACGGGCGAAACCACGTCGTATAACGATACAATTATTTGCCTATTGCGCGGAGCCCGAACAAATAAAAATACGGCTCTGTATTTGCCGATGTCTGAAATAATGCGGCCGTATATACGCCGATTTCTGACATGTGATATTATTTTTTAGATTGGGTAATTTGTGTCTGAAATTGGGGAAAACGGAATGGGTCCGTACCCGTAGAACAGCCAAAAAGGCCCTGTGGCATTAATAATAGGTAACTTATAGAGAAAGTGTTTACAAGCAATATTCATATGACTGACTACATAACCTTTGATGACATACTCAATATTGATAATCCGTTCTTTGCTCATATAGTTACTAACATTTATCCACCAGAGCTTACGTTGAATAAAGCCAACAGTTCGGATACAGTAGCAGCATTTCTCGATATTCATCTCTCGATTTCAAATGATTGTATTCATACTAAAATCGATGATAAGAGAGATGATTTCAATCTAAACATCGTTAACTATCCACACCTGGATGGAAATGTACCTCGTGCTACCTCATACGGGGTGTATATCTCCCAGCTCCTTCGATTTGCTGGAGCGTGTAATGATGTTATAGACTTCAATGATCGAAATCAAGTTATTACAAGTAAACTTCTTCATCAGGGTTTTCGTTATCACAAACTACGTAGATCTTTCTCTAAATTCTACCGCCGCAACGAGGGCCTGCTGGAAAAGTACAACACCAACCTTAAAACACTAGGCATATCACAACCCTCATTTTATGGAGATGTGGTCTATACACTTCGAAAGTTAAAGGGGTCTGACGGGTTTCCTGACGAACTGCATGTTAAGTGATTGACCCCTCTACAGTCAGTCATTACGCTTCACTTTTCACGTGTGCGATGACTGGAATACCTCTTGGGACTCTATGATTGTACCTACTGAAACCCCAACTAAGGGAGGTGGGTGCATCAGCTTTCGTCCCTCGGGTTTTCTGGTCGTACCCTTTGTGTTTCTTTAGTTAGTTTCTCTGGATGTGGACTTTATTGTTAGAGAATTCATTTTGATGGGATGTAGTTTTGCTTACACTGTCTTGTCTATTTGGGCGCTGAAGACAGGATAATAGCGAGGATTGTGCGCATATAAAATCGATTCAAGCTAACCAGTAGGCCTTATTGCCTACTGACCGTTCCAAGTCGGTAACCCTGTCTTTACCACCCTTTCTGTTGTTTTTTTGTCTCTTTCATTGTATTATAAAGTCCTTGTTTGCAGTACTGTGTGGACCTTCGATGCCATTGCGTTCGGACGCTGTCGTTTCTTTAGGACCCTATATCTCATTTTTACAATGGCCGACAGGGTTAATAAATATTCATGTTTTGAAAACAAGCGAGTGTATTATTCGCTATTGTAAGACAGTTAAAACAAAACAACATATGAGTTTGTTGTTTTAATTACAACTACCAATTATTGGAAGTCAGAGTTTGGAAAGGAGCTTAAATGGACATGCTACAAAACAAATAGCGTATGGTTTAAATGAGTTTCACAAAATTTCATAAACATATGCAGCCCATTGCAAGGAAGCACTGGATTTTATTCAGGTCGGTTGGTCAAAGTTCAAGGTGACTGTTACTATAAATAAAATAAAAATCTTCCCTTTCCTTTGAGGGCTGTCTTATGAAATTTGGCAGGGTTTAAAAGTATCCAATGTGCAGTTTTAAGATAGGTCGTTACACCTATAGGGGACTTGTTATTTGCTGAGTTTGCTCGTTTTCACTGGGTTTCATTTTAATGAAATGTTGGAATTAATTCATAAGCTTATCCTGCAGCTTCATCTGGTCGATTCAAAGGCCATACTTTAAGAGTTAAGGTCAGTGCCCAGAATGGATGGTTATGATTATTTAAATATACAAGTTAAGTTGTGGTTTATTTGAAGTAAAATATGTTTAATTTTTTTGTACGCTCTTTGCTCTCTGTAGTGTAGGGAAGCATGCTTTTCTTTCGAGAAAAGAGATCCAGGTTCGAGTCCTGGCGGGGATCCTGACACACTTACTGATCCGTACAAACTTTTTCTGGAATAATCACTACCTTAAAATACATACATGATAAAATTGTCCTTTACACAATTATACTAGTGTTAAAACATCTTTCCATAATATTTGAAAAACCAAATGAAAAATATTAAACTAATTTTTTTAATACAATTATTATATAACTTCATTGTTTTATTTATATAGTACTTAGGTCGGTTTTCAAAGATTTTGTCACTCCACCATTTTGGAGATGTGTCACTTTACTGGTAATTAATTGGTCAAATTCTTGCTAATATGTCATGACAAATTCTTGCTAATATGTCATGATAAAAATGATAATTCACTGCCTTTCAAACATGTCCGTACTCCTATGCTATAATACATGTATTATTGATTTTCTTTTTAGGGAAGATTGCAAAGCATATTTAAATATCTCGATATGCGGATGAGATATTAATTCTAGATGGCTTCAGGGAATCACTTTGTCAATCCATGTGCATGCAGAGATTTATGGCCTTAATATGAACAAAACTAAATTAATTTAGTTCGCAGTCAAAACATAAAAACAATGTAATAAGATTCCCCAAATACAACGTTGTGTTGGGAATATGGATATCATAGTAATTTCATGGGACTTTATATTAAAGGACTGACACGATAATACTGAATTTTTTGTTACTGTGAATGAGAATATGTCAGACTGGTTTATTTGCAGAGAGATTGCCGTTAAGGAGATTCTTTGTCGTACCTTCTGTTCGATCTTTGTGTAGAAGTGTTCGCTGCTAAGAAACAACCCAAAATAGTAAGGTACTAACATATATTAAAAAACATATTTAATATCTCAATATGTGTATGATACGAGTTTGACTGCTTCAGAGTATAATTTTCTCACTCCATGTGTATGCAAATACTTCCAGCCATAATATAGATAACACAAAAGTAGTTTGGTTTTGATCTAAACGACGAAGGCAGTATAATAGTATGCCCTGAATATTCCCTGTTGAGAAAATAAATATTGTACTTTTATTTACACTGTCTTTAGTGAAGTTGTGTACACACAAAATCAGTTTAAGCTAACCACTATGCCGTATTGACTATTGTCCGCTCCAAGTCGGTAACATAGTATTAGCCACTCTGTTTTTTATGCATTGTTCCGTTTATTGACTCTTTAATGTTCATTTGATTTAGATTGTTGTACAGTGCGAACCTAATTTGCCACTGCGATTGGGTTTCGTTGTTTCCTTTAGAACCATTGTTTTCTTTCGTTTTTTAAAATTTAAAGTTAAAACTATAGAAAAAGTTCAGGTCAAACCAGATGGTCTACACATTATCATTTAAGTTAGGCTCTTTTTTTCAGATTATTTAAATACTTGATTAGGTTTAGGTTAATTTCTGACTACATATGTATCCTGTTTCTACTGCTTATCGCTGACATTCCCAGTGTGACCACTACGTGCATTTTAGGACTTTTTTTATTTAAGTGAAAATATCAATTTCGTCGATTGGTTTTGCCATGTTCAGCGAAAAAATGCAATTCTGAATTCTACGCGGTCCGTATAATACGATACATTTTGTTGTGTTACTAAGTTTAGCGTAAACAATACATTAACACGAGAGGTGATAGCCTTGCATGAAAGCGGTAAATGATCAAAACGTGTTTATATGTTGGTTTTATCGCTTTTTACTATAAAATGACCTGATGTATACCGGTGATATTGATTTAAAGTACTTACCTCTCATGAACAGACTAAATAAATCAAGCCAATATATTCTCTTGATTCTTTTCGTTGCTTCCAAGGAAACGCCTTTCCAGTATGAAACGATGTTCACACATACGTTGTTTAGTGCTGTGCAGCTGTCACAGTGCTATATTTCATTATTAAAATATGACAGTTCTATATTTCATATTACAATGTCAGAGCAGTTTCATATATTTTAGTGAATCTTACCAATGAATTTAATTCATTCTTTAAAAACATTATTCTGCTTAAGTGTATTAACTATGTAGTGTTTAGTATCAAATTGAAATCCTTTTATTTGTATTTCAATGGTAATGTTTATATTTTATTTACAATCTCAATTGCTGTGCTTATATACATACAACAGACGTGCTAAGTGCATAACTACATTCTAAGATATTCCTGTCAGAGTACTGTTACTTTATTTCCGTATAAGTTAGTCATTTGAGAGAATACATATAACTTATGGAGAATAACAGTTGTTAAATACTTAACTAAACATATTTGTGTCGTGTTCATTTAGGAGTACAGACTAACGATAGAGTCGTACATAATTAAAATACGTAGTCATATACATGCGTAATTTCATGCCATAATTACAATGTTTTAACCTCGGTACAGGAGATATATACAATTCATTTTTCATCATTCTATGTTCTTATTCTTTTGGCATTTCATGCAGGCCTACATGTATTTATTTTATTTCTTGTCTGAGATAACATATTGTTAAATATATATGCATATATTACATTCAATATATACTTGTTTCGAACAGTAGCCACATATTCTGATTGTCTTAAACGGTTTTATTTCTACACGTCAATGTCATAATGGACAGTACATACATTCATATTCGTCATATTTGGTTACATCATTGCTATACATTCCTAAATGCACTGTCCACTATTACGTGGTCCCGCCTTAATTCCATTAAGCGATGGAAAAGCTTATATTTGCAGGATTTTATAACGGATATTTCGACAATAAAACACATTTAAAAACATTTTGTTTATTGAAAAAATGCGATAACCTGTTTAAAATTACCTTAAAAGTTTTAATTTACAATATGTAAAATTTTAAAGCCTAAATTAAGGTTTTATTTCATACCCCATCCAACCCCTTTTTGCCTCTTGGAGAAGGGGTTGGATGGGGTATGAAAGTTAATACTCGGACCACGTAATGTAGAGTTCGATAACTACATTCTCATTTTAGAGTATACTTTTGTTCATCTTGTTCTTTCTATAATCAGTTTGCGTATATCCGGTATATTCAAATACCATACTTCTTAGCATGTTCAAGATCTTCTATCTTCTCTTCATTTGAGATAGGATTAATGTATTCGCGGCATTTAGCAATTCATTGGTTACATTTTATTTGTTTTATTTTATTAAAGTGACAATTAACATCGTTACAAAATATTACATACACAAAACAATACAATATAATATAGGCAATATTAAGTACACAAATGAATACCCAGCCTAATGAGACTTATTAGTCACTATAGAAATATCAAACGCATTATTGATTTTACAACTCAGTTAATAGGTATAACAAAAATAAACATGAACAATACAAAAACAGATAGATCATTTGACATTACTAAATATGTAACTACTTATTGTTCTCCAAAATAAAAAACTTAACAAATAATACGCTAGAAATTCAAAAAATACCAAGTGTTTCGTTTTCAAATGTACTGTGTGTAGTCAAATGTACTATGTGTACATTAACATACAAAACCTTCCAGTGCATCCTTTTTATAAAGTCGTGCAGCAGAACGGCAGAAAACTTTACATCGAAAAACCGAATACAGGACAAGTAACACAATTACACTGGGTGTGTAAAGGTGATGTCGCAGATTCCACACCAATTAGCATACAACATACAACACTTATTGAATCACCTTGCTCGACTTCCAGACAGAAAATTAATGGCGAATTTGATAAACTGTTTAATTAACACATATCACACAGGATTATCTGACATCCCACATAGTCCTAATGGTGTTACACTTGCAAGTGATCTAGCACGTACTGATATGAACGGTTAATTCGGGAGGATGTAGACATATAATGTATTTAATGATAGTATTATCCGCAGCGGATCATGTCGTTTGTGACTTGAACTAAGTCATATATTCTGCCGGTAATTAATTCACCTGCAGCAGGTAATTATTGCAAGTGAAAATGCAGGTGATACAGCACGGATTGATGTCAGATGACGCGTGGTTTGTCAGATAACACTGTGTGAGATATGTTAACAGTTTATCAAATTTGCCATTAAGGTAATTATTTTGTAGGTGAATAATCATGGTTCTCCACTTTGGCAAAAGTGTGTAAAGCACTAACAATTTCAGAAAATGATATCAACCTAATGGATTCCAATACCTGGAATAAAACTATTCTAAACTATTATGTTAATCAAATAAAAGTGAAATTATATCAAAATAAATAGGATATAAATAGTAAACTTACACAAAAGAATACACACAACTATCACTAAATTTCGCTTAAGTGCCCACTGAAAGGGGCTGATACATAAGACCAAAAACTTTAAGAGAAAATCGCTTATGTAAATTTTACTCAGACAATGAATCTTGAAGCACATTTGTTCTCGTCGTCGGTGATAAATACAAAACTAGTCGAAACAATATGATTGCTGAATTTTAAACAGCAACTTCAGATTTAATAAAAGAATTTGAAATAATAATTTTAACTAAATTATTAAACCTTATGAATAGAGCTCAAACTAACAAATTGTATAAATATATCACTCTGGCCCTATCAGCCAGGGTCTCTGAAGACTCTCATTAAATTGCGAGCATTAAATGAACTTACTAAAAATGCGTCTCTTAAAATAACAAACGTAATTATTGGTCTATTGATATTATGATTGTTGTAACTACTACTACTACTATTATTATTACTATTATTATTATTATTATTATGTTTTGCAATGTAAGATAACCATGAACTTGTATTCGGTTTATCTAATACAGTTTGAATTAAATTGAATATACTCAACCTGCTTTGTACGTTTAACGGTCTATCCAATGTCTATCAGTAGCCGGACATGTAAGGACAAAAGAACAATCGATTAGCTGATCTGGTTCTGCATACATCTGTGGTGGCTTTCATAAATTAAATTATATGTAAATGAAAAAACATTCAAGTAAGTGACTGTCATATACGATTGACAATAATTTAAAAGTGCGATTTTAAAAAATGCAAAAATCACAAACATTAACTGTATATGCTTCCACCACAAGATGAAAACAAATATTTAAATATGTATTGCGTGTAAGGATTTGATTTAAATTTAGTTAATGAAAGATTTTGTTTATTGATGAAACCATCAGGGGTTGATTCATTAACATCTATGTTTTATTGTTTAAGATGGTAAACACATTGAGTTTCAGGGATTGTAAAGATTTAAATATTTCTTAAATACGTGTTTAGTAGTGTTTTAGTCCGAAGACAGGTATTTCACGACTGAGTTTTAATATCTCCTAATATCTTCTTTTTCCTTTTCATGTATATATTTGATAAATCAATATCATCATACTGATTGGTTTGATTAAAAGAATGTTGATTGTGTTTACCTGCGCTCTTATCGATATTCTTAAACGAGTGGAAAACCTTGACATTGTTCCAGTACATTTTCAACATTGCGTTACGCCGATGACACAGTCCGCTTAGCTAACACAGAAGGCAATCTCCAACAGTTGTTTATCACGCTTCATAGTCGGTGTTACCGATGTCGTGAACTCATAAACACTGATAAATCAAAGTGTGTCCATTTCCGGATACTTATTCGATAGAACTCCATGTGTTCTTTCTATTGGAAATAATACAACTGAAGTTGATATTTAAACATATCTCATTTATAACAATACGTGTGATTTTTATACACCGAAACGTTATGCAAACCTGCAAAGAAAAGTCAGTGGCAAAATAAAGTTCGAAGATTGACAGCCTAAAGAATATTAGTCTCAACTCTATTTGTAGCATGCGTCATCCCCATTAAGACCGATCTATGATTTTATCTAATGTTATTAATTTTCTGTATACAGGTGCAATAGGTAAATAGTAAAGAGGAAATGATTGCAAAAAAAAGATGTATAGCAAGACACACACTTATCACACTCAATTTCTTTAACATGTACTGTTATTTGGTTTGGTATTCCATGTTTTACATTTCAGTGAACGTGTGCGCTTCTGCTAGACATGAATTATATAGTTAGTATTAATAACATTTTAAAAATGGATGTTATTTTGAAATATTGTTCTTTCGGACGTCATAAACAATAATTTATGTTCATTTCCGTAACGTATTTTATTGGTACTTACAAGAATATATATACAATTTCTTTCCCTTTTATGCTAATATATGTAGCGTACTAGTCGTTTAACTGGTTTGCGGTTATCTCATCAAAATTATACAGCTGTATATTGCTTTTAATGAGTATCTACGTTTGTTATTATATTATTTCCCAACATTAACCGTGGGTCTTTTAATGGATTATTTTCGTTTATCTCTATTTTCTTCTCTGCACTATTTCTAACGAATTGCTGTAAAACCTTGCTTGTGTAGTTATGATGACTCTGAAATAGTCAGATGATGGAGGGATATGAATTATGAGGTCTTTTAGTATGCTTCATATGCAAGCATACTAAAAGACCTCATAATTCATTTCCTCCATCATCTGATATATCAGAGTCCATCATAACTACACAAGCAAGGTTTTACGCAATCGTAAAATAGCTGCAGAGAGAAAATAGCATTATCTGGATAGGAACTTGGAACAAAGTTCAACATAATAACAGATCAAGTCACGGGTGTTAAAACAATATTTAAAAAAGTGTTGTCACGAAGACTAAACATACCACGACCGTTTTTTCTTACCAGACACTTTCTTGACATCCTTCACATGCGTTACATATTGATTACATTCATCTTTGTAGCACGACATGCTAGAAGTACACATCAGCACAGAAATAAAATTGTTCACATGTAAACTGTTCATTGCTACCATGTGTAATTATAATATTCGCGTTATCAAAACGAAACGCTAAAAGAAACTGTTCATTGTTAGCCTACCATGTTACAATTATTGTAAATCATATAATAATCGCTGCCGTTCTGGCAGCGAATGATCGCTTCCTCAACAATCGTACCTTTCGTTGTATTATCATATATTCTAATATAGCCTAGTTTAAAATATCTCGTTATATTCAACGATATATCACTGTAATTTTTGCAACGTTAGGAGAGTAAGCAAGGCAATGCGGAAGATTTCAGTTGTGTGCATTATTTTTGCATTTTAAGCGTATTAGAATATAAATAGAACATCGTTTACGGTGAATTATCGTGTAATATATCACGGTTTGTCGTTCAATTGTAATCAATAATTTCATTCGCACTTCGGGCAATAAATTCATTTGCCCTTCGGCTCGTGAAATTAGTGTTTACAATTGAACTTTAAACCGTGATATATTACACAATAATTCACCGTAAACGATGTTATATTTCTTAATTGTTCTTGAGCTGGCTGTAGACCCCTCTCCCCCCACCCAGGGGGAATTTTGTAGGGTATGATTTTCTGAAAGAACATACATTAAGCTTCAAAATGAGACATGTGTGCCATCCGAGCGTTGGGGCTTTAGTGAGTTTTGGGGGAAAACGTTGCGTTTTTAGACGAAAATCGCCGAAATCTGGAATTATTTTTTAGAAAAAGAATGGAATATATTAGAACCAATTTGAATAGATGGAATCTTTTTCGGAACGTATCTCTACATGTCCCACTATATAATTTATGGATCCGATACTTAAATATTGAGATTTGGGGTAAAAATGTTAAAAATCGAATAAAATCGCTGATTTCTGTAATACATTTGGGGTATTTAACTAAAAATTAGAAATATATCTAATACAATAGAAAAAGGAAATATTGTAACCTTTTTGGGCAGGGTAAGGTCCAGTAATTGAATAGAAAAAAGTTCAAAACCGCATGATGTTTGGAAATGCCTTAATTTTGGGGCGAAATATGTGTATTTTTGTCAAAAATCGCCGGAATCTGGAATTATTTTTTGAAATTAGTTTGAACATAAATTGATTAAATTGAAGCAATAGAATGTTGTACAGCATATATATTCAAGTTTTTCCTGGCATCATATATAACACATGTGCTCAAATATTGGCATTTTAGGGCAAAATGTTGGAAAAAATGACAAAACTCACGGATTTCTGTAATCCATTTGGGGTATTGGGTTAAAATTTAGAAGAATTTATTTTTATTACAATAGAATAAAGACATATTGTAACATTTTGGATAGACAAAGGTCCAATAATTAAGAAGAAAAAAGTCCTGAGCTATATGATGCTTAAAATATTGCCTTAATTTTCAGGTGAAAAATGTGTATTTCCGTAAAAAAATCGACGGAATCTGGAATTATCTTTTGAAAATAGTTTGAACATAAACTTATCAAATTGAAGTAATAAAATGTTGCACACTATACATATCCAAGTCATTTATTGTATCAGATATAATATATATGCTCAAGTATTTATATTTTAGGGCAAAATGTTGAAAAAATGACTAAAATCGCCGATTTCTGTAATGCATTGAGGTATTGGGAAAAAATTAAAAGTGCATAGAATAACGAAAAAAACAAAACATTTCTGCACTCCAATGTGCAATAATATACCAGAAAACCCATAAGAAGATGGTAAATGCTGCTTTATTTTGTTGGAGAAAAATGTGTTTTTAATAAAACATAAACGAAATCTGGATATTTTCTTCAAAAAGTAATTTAAACATACTTGTTACAACGACATATCGCCAGATGAGAGAAAAAAGTGCCATCTTTTTTCTATGGAACATTCCGTCGGCCGAAGGTTGTTCAACGCTATATCCTTCTATATAACTGTATATAGCTCTAAGTGCCATGGTCGAGACTCGAACTTGGGTAGCCCTCACCCTGATAAGGCCTATGGGCAATGTACCACGCATAGCGGGGACCTTTGCCGACGGCTGACCACCCGTCCCGTTGTGTCACAAAATATGTGGATCAGTCCAGGGGCCATCGGTCGCTCAACGCTATTTCCCTCTATACATATATAACTATACTGTATACAGCTCTAGGTGAGTTGCGAGGTTCGAGACCCAAACTAGGGTAGCCTCCTCTGATATAGCCTAGCGATTGAATGCCACGCGTTGCTGGGACCTTAGCCGACGGCTGCCCACTAGTCCCGTTGTGTCAACCAATCTATGTCGACCCAGCAGCCGTCGGTCGAAGGTTGTTCATCGCTATATCCTTCTATATAAATGTATATAGCTCTATGTGCCATGTTCGAGACTCGAACTCGGGTAGACTTTCTCTTAATATGGACTAGCGACCGAGTGCCACATGTACAGAGACCTTTGCCGACGGCTGGCCATCGGTCCCGTTGTGTCTCAAAATCTGTGGGTCGGCCCAGTGGCCGTTCGCAGAGGGTCACTCAACACTATTTCTCTATGTATACTGTATACTGTATATAGCTCTATGTACCATGTTCGAAATGCCGGTAACGTGATAAAGTCCAAGTCGCCAGTTGGTAGACGTACATGTTCCAAAATGCTCTACACATAATGGGCTTTCAGAAAAATAGGGTATACAAAATTCCCCTAGGGGTGAGGGTTACTGCTACTAGATTATAGTCTATTTTCTATTGTACCAGTATTATATATTTTTCTAGATTTTAACCCAATACCCCTAATGGATTGCAGAAATAAGTTTTAATCCTTTTTTCCAACATATTTCAGCTGATATGTTATATATGATGCATGAAAACACTTGAATATGTATGCTGTGATACACTATATTATTTTTATTTCAATTTGATAAGTTTATGTTAAAACTATTTTCAAAAATAATTTCAGATTCCGTCGAATTTTGACAAAAATACACATTTTTCGTCTAAATATTAAGGCATTTTCAAGCATCATACGGTTTGGGACTCTTTTTTTTACTTAATTATTGGACCTTTGTCTATCCAAAAATGTAACAATGTGTCCTTATTCAATTGTATTTAATTTGTTTATATATTTTAACCCAATAACCCAATGGATTACAGAAATCAGTGATTTTTGTAATTTTTTCCAACATTTTGCCCTAAAATGCCAATATTTGAACACATATGTTATATATTGTGTCAGGAAAAACTTGAATATGTATGCTGTGTAACATTATATTGCTTCAGTTTGATAAGTTTATGTTCAAACTAATTTCAAAAAATAATTCCAGATTCCGGCGATTTTTGACAAAAATACACATATTTCGCCCCAAAATTAAGGCATTTCCAAACATCATGCGGTTTGGGACTTTTTTCTACTTAATCACTGGAACTTACCCTGCCCAAAAAGGTAACAATATTTCTTTTTTCTATTGTATTAGATATTTTTCTATTTTTTAGTTAAATATCCCCAATGTATTACAGAAATCAGCGATTTTATTAAAAAAATTATTTTTTCTACCCAAAATCTCAATATTTAAGTATCGGATCCATAAATTATATGGTGGGACACGTAGCTATGCGTTCCGAGAAAGAGTCCATCAATTCAAATTTGTTCTAATATATTCCATTCTTTTTCTAAAAAATAATTCCAGATTTCGGCGATTTTCGTCTAAAAACGCAACGTTTTCCCCCAAAACTCACTAAAGCCCCAACGGTCAGATGGCACACATGTCTCATTTTGAAACTTAATGTATGTTCTTTCAGAAAAACATAACCTACAAAATTCCCCCTGGTGGGGGAGGGTTTCTCCTACTAGCTCACAGCCTATAACTGAAGCGAAAAAGAAAAGAAACTCCGGAATTTCCGCTATATATTGTGTATACTGCACACGTAATTCCACATAATATTCCAAAGAAATCCCAAGATGTTTTATAAAAAAATGTTAGAGAAAGGACACAACTGTAATGTTGTAGTTTTTTAATCACAGTACACTTTGTAACAAGAAATTCACAAATGTTGAAGTTCCTCTTTGAAAAAAATGAGCCATTTCAGTACTGTATTTAACGTAAAGAGATTGCAAAATTTTGCATCCTACATTTTCTCACATGCTTGAGCCGTTGAGCCAAACGCGTACTCTGTCAATAATGAAACTTTGAAGGAATGCTATTTGCTGTGCTATGTGTTGTTTTAGTCTCTTTTTTTCCGAAAGGAAAGGTCTTACGTATCCATATACTATTCTATTAACAGCAGCATATTGTACAATGTTATACAATATATAGCGGACATTCCCGAGTTGCGTTTCGTTTTCGCTTCAGTATATTTGCAAAAGTGCATTACCAATGTCGGCTACGAAATATCGCCTTTCATTTCACTGTCAGATGTTATGCGAGAACGATTTAAAAAATATATGCCAAGTGTTCTATATATTATTATCGTTTTTGTATGTATGTTTTGTTTTCTCCGATTTGTTTGTCTTATTCTACTACGAGTTTAGTAAGGTAAACTGATACTATTCAAGACAATTCACAGTATTTACCAAAGTATGTTTTTCAAATTTATAGTAAGGTATAATAACTTAACACTAATTAGCATGATTAGTATCATGTATCTATCTAACGTTTTATGAAAGGTCGTTATAAGCATCTCCTGTTGCTGAAATGTGCAAATATTCTTATAGGCACACTACAATTGTTTACCCATATTCTTTATTGTATTGAACAATACAATTGTTCTTTTAGAAATTGTCAAGAGAATATATTATTGTTTGTATCTGTATATATAATTCACTTAATACATGTTCTAGGCTTTCCAGTGCATATGGTCATTACTCTGAGATTACATGTTACCAATTGGTTAAAACATTGTGGCTGTAAAAAATAAGATGTATACACATACTTGAAATTGTACAGCCGAAGCCTAAATTGAATGTTTACTTCCATCATCTCCACCTCTCAATTTGACACATGTATAACCACTGGATTATTCTCTTGTACATCCTTGACAACAATCATAGTATATTTTACCAGTAATGGTTGTCTCGTCTACAGATTCATTTTGACTTCCAATCATAATTTAAATTTCATATCTGTGACCGTACGCCAAAATGTATTTCCATTGTCATTTACAGATTTCACTGACTCTGATCTGTAATAAACCGGCCTGTGCACATGTTTAATTATCGGTGGGTTAACAATCGTCATGCACATGTATCCATTATTTTATGCTGAGGTGGTACTGCACGGTGATTAAATAAAGTTTACTCCAAACAACTGCACAGCTAAATTCATCATCAACGCTTCCGACCGAGCACGCCTAGCACGGACAATACTAGCGGGCTTTACATGTGTGTTAATCAAGGTTATAATTATCGAGCATTCATTTGCACCCAAAATACATAATATTCTTAAATATGTCTCGTACGATTTCTGCTGGGATGTCGACAAGTATATTAGCATAACCCGTATGTCAAGTTATTTTGATCATCTTGAATGTATGTGGTGTTTGTTTTAAAACTAAAAACGTGTTTTGGTTGAGTGAGTTAGGGTAATGTTAAATTTCCTGTTCGACTTTTGTATCTGGGTCAACAGACCCATCCAGACATCAGACACGAAGATCGAGCTGTCAATTTATAGCGTAATTTCAATCCCGCAAAAAATAAACCAGTATTACCATGATTACCGGATAAATTATGTAGTCGGCGCTCAACTTGCTAAAGGCTGGAATGTCACTCATTTTGACATTGTGATCTAGATACCGAAGTACTTAATACATGTCACATTATATTGTATTGAAATTGTAATTTGAAAGCGATAGATCGTAATTGTATCGTAAAATAGACATAGAACGTTTTACACATCCTATATTTTTCTGTTGGGCATTGTTATTTTTCTTTTTGAAAATATCAAACGAGAACGAGTTAGTCTCAGACGTTAAGGAGTAAAATAAATGGTGTCAATTTCTTATCAGAAAATCATGAGCAGATCATAGTTATAAAGTAGCCTATAATGTCACAGATGCTAACTCCTGTTAGCATTTAATATTATTCGGACTTGTGCTGACATGTTCCTGTAAATTTTAAAATAAAAAACCTCTATTGAGAGTTAATGAATAAAAACACTTTATTGAATTATTATTAAGAGCGTATTTAAATTATACTAACAATGTAAAATTTAGGTAAAATGAGAAAAGAGATCCTATAGAAATCACGCACCCAAGCGCATTAGCAACGTAGGTCCGCACTGCACTACAAACAAAGAGCAATACAATGATAGGACAATACTCAACAAAACGAGTGGTGAAGACAGGGTTACCGACTTGCAACGCTCAGTCGGCAATAAGGCTTACTGGTTAGCTTAAAAGGATTTTATATGTCGCTATTTTCCCGTCTTTAACGCTCAAATTTACTTGACAGTGTAAATAAAAGTACATCACATCAAAAGGAAATCTCTAACAATAAAGTCAACATCCAGAGAATTAGGAAACGATACACGTATATGTTACTGAAAAACTGTATAAAACATAATTAGAAACACCACAGGATGTATCCAGAAGTGTACTGAAAAACATGGAAATACATTGACATGTTAATTATCCTTGAGCAAGCCAATTAATCCCCATTACTAAGTACTGGTTCTACAAGCCATCGAAAGTGATTAATATAAGTTGAAAGAACTTGTTTCGAATTCGATGTAAAAAAACAACTGATACATTGGCATGTAACTTCAAACTGAACGCATGACTAAACCAATATATATAATTAAGTCTAGAGGCCACTCGACGATTTTGAGTCGAGTTTAACATTTTGCGGGGGACATAGAGACATGTATCACTTGAAAGAGTAATATATTGCCATTGTCGTGGTACCCGTGTTCAGCCCTGATTTTTTATGTGAGAGTGGTAAATGAGGTCATGAATGTACATTTGTGAAGCCATTATTATTTTGTTTATGCATGAAGCATATTTCGGTCATAGGCTAACCTCAGAAAAAGTCTCAGAGGTGAGGTAATATAAGGTGATAAAAATAAGTATAAACGTCGAACATTAAATGCAGCTTTCACAGAACATAGTAAACCCAAAAACACTCAAAATGATAAACATGAATGGCAATGTAAAGGCATATGACGTCATAAACACAAAAAGGGTTGACAATAGGGCTACCCCCTTGGAACGGTCGGTGGCAAAAAAAGGCCGCTAGGGCTTTAAACTCTTCGTCCGTCGTCCGTCCTTCCGCGTATTCGCTGTCCGTCCGACCATTCGTCTGTCCGGAATAGTAACCATTCAATGAATTGTGAGTCGAGTTCAACATTTTGCGATCAGCAAAATGATCGTTATCACTCGAAGGGTACTCTCTCACCTTTGTTTTGGTACTCGTGTTCAACCCTGATTTCGAATGTCATCGTGGTAAAAAAAAGTCAAATGTCATAACCGTTTTTCGCAATAATTAAATAAAAAATGGCGTGTAAGTTTTGAAAAACATTAATGTGTTTTTGAATGAAAAACTTACATAAGTCCAAGGCTAGGCGGTTTCCAAAGGTCCATTATCATACTCTTTTTTTAGAGCTGAGGTAATATATGATGATAACTATTATTTCATTGTCCGTTCGATATCTACTGACCACTCGACGATTTTTGAGTCGAGTTCAACAATTTGCAAACAGCAAAGAGACAGGATACACTCGAAAGAGTTGACTCACCTGTGTTCAGCCTTAATATTGTATGTGACAGGGGTAATTGAGGTCAAAGATCATGACCCTTTTTCAGAATACTTAATTGAAAAATTGAATGTACATTTTTGAAAGCCGTTATTATTTTGCTTATGTATAAAGCATATTTCGGTCATAAGCTAACATAGGTAAAAGGCTCGAAGGTGAGATAATATACGTTGATAACTCTTCGTCCGTCGTCCATCCGTACATGCATCCTCCGTAGTCTATCCGACCACGCATACGCTTTCCATCCGCCCATCTGCCGTCTGTCCGGAATAACGGCTCATAGTAACTCAATGAATTGTGAGTCGAATTCAACATTTTGCGAGCATCAAAACGATCGTTATCACTCGAAAGGGTGATCCCCCCCCCCCCCCCCCCCCCCCTTTGCCATGGTACCTATTTTCGACCATTATTTTGGATGTCATAGTGGTAAATATAATTCAAAGGTCATAGCCCTTTTTCGCAATAGCTAATAAAAATGGCATTGTTTTGAAAAACATTATTATTGTTTTTTTGATGTTTGAATAAAACAACTTTCGGTAATAAGCTCACACAAGTCAAAGATTTCGTTCTGAGGTAATATATGATGATAACTATTCTTCCATTTTCCGTCCATCCGCCCACCCGCCGTCCGTCCGCCCATCCGCCATCTGTCCTTTCGTTATGTATCGACCACATGGTGATTTTTTAGTCGAGTTCAACAGTTTGTAAGGAGCAAAAAGATAAGTATCACTCGAAAAGATAATCACTTACCTTTATCGTGGTGCGCCTGTTCAGTCCTGATTTTGGATGTGACAAGAGTAAATTGAGGCCAAAGGTCATGAATCTGTTTGACAATTATAGTTAAATGACAAAACTGAATATGACATTATGAAAATCTTTCTTTTTTTCTTTTTATTTTGTTTATGAATAAATCACCTTTCAGCTAGCACACATGAGCTAAAGGCTCAGAGTTTAGATAATATATGGTGTTAACTCTTCGTTGGTCGTCCGTCCGTCCTCCCACGCGCCGTTTGTCCGGCAAGCCGACGTTATCTTTTGCTTTAAATGACTTTCTCGCAGAAACGACTTTGTGTGGCATCCAAATGGCTACCGTTACTCACTGTTAGCATTGCCCTGTGGTCATCTACCAAGTGTTTTAAATCATGAAGCTGGGGTTATATTCAGTCCCTCTCCAGGAGTCGCGGGTTTATATAGAAACATTAAAAACTCGTCTTCTCTGTGATATAGCATGATATATGGTTATTTTCAACTCGTGACCTAAAGGTGAAATTGGCTCCACCAGGGTCGAACAGTCTCAATCAAACCGAGACTGCAATATTTCGTATGTGTCGTGCTCGGCCGTTTCCAAAGGTCCATTATCATACTCTTTTTTTTCAGAATAAGATTATATGGAATAGTTTAAAATATATTCTTCTCCGAAACCACAAGAGTTAGATATGTAATGCTTTACATCTAGCAATAACTAACGGTTCTCTACCAAAATTGTTAAAATTTGTGAACTTGGAGTCAAATTTGACCCCGCCTTAAGGGTCACACGTTCCTCTAGTAAGAGTTTTAATGGTGACCTGTGGTTAAATTTGGGTTCATTCCGTTGTTACGGTTTTACAAAGCTGTAAAGGAAAAGTTACAAACAAAATCTTCTAACTAAGGTTGTTTTAATTTGAATTTAATGAGTTAGAGGTTAAATTTTGTGTTTTCCGATGTCATTAGTAGCCACTTAAATTCTAAACCCACTCGGGTCTGTATGTTATAATCTTACCAGTTACTAGTGAACTATTTACATGTTCATATAATTTTCAGATATATGTTTCCTTCATTTATTCATTTATTCATTCAAGAGCTCGTTCATAATTCATTTTACGTATATACAATTACATATATTTTAAGAACCCGTGAATAAAAATATACTTTTAATCGACAAATACACATTATTATATGACCTGAACACATGACTAGAATTTGATTAAAGGTTGTGTAGGATAATTTTACCGTTATTTTTCAAGTTAGTTTCTTGCTTCAAACATATTTTATTTCAAAGATAACGCATTATACAATTGTTAAATACAATAGGTAAATCCTTTTATCATGAGTTGGATAACTTGTTAATAAAAACAACACAAATCTCTTGTTTCTACACATTTTATTTTTATTTTCCCCAATTACCAACGTTTCTCATATGGGATACTTGAAATAAAAAAAACTCTATTTAAAGTAATTTAAAGCCTTGAGATAGGTGAATTCAGTAAAGCACCAAAACGTTGAGAAGTAGAACATTTTTTTGGAAAGGGGAGATTTTCGTTTATCATTTTAAACACAAGAAGTTTTGTTGTGTGCATATCCCCAAATATTACAAAGAGTAACGCGTTGATTCTTGACAGTTCAACAAACTGTATTACTGACGTAAGTAGCGTACTCGTCGTTCAAGCACACAGAAATGTTGCAATAAACAAGTCAGTTGTTCCTTTAATACTAGTGAGAATGTATTCCACGTATACTATTTATTTTTCCCATTGTTTGCTTGCTTATGGTTCTAACAAAACTGTACATACAGTAAACATACGAGCTCAAGCTGTGAGTTTCAAATATGGTTATCAGTATGGTGTTACTAAAAGTAAATGTATAATGAAATATAAAATCAAAATAACAAATAAAAACTGAACCTCATCACTGCGATCTTTCTTTCTTCAATGTTTAACGGCTCATTCAAACAGTACCGGTTAGAGTCACTCCAGAGACAGGGGAAAACTACATAGGCATCCAGAAATTGCTCAAATCTTATTATCAAATACCTTTTTTTTACCTTGTTCCAAGGATAGACTATGATAAACGTCTGGTTTACGACCCCATCTGATGAACGAGACACGCCCAAACCGGCTCCCATATACATATCAGATAGTTTTTTTAATGTAGCAGCAATAAATTGTTCCTTATCAATTGGCATTCATTATCCATTAACAGGTTATACAAGATGTACGATTAATAAAAAACGTAAAAGGGAGCCTTGACCTTTGACATCATGTTTTCTCGTAAAATCAGGTTTGGAGACGGGTCCAGTTATATTGCTGAAGGTTTATTTATTCCAATTACGTGCATTAAAAACATGTTTTAAGAGTATTGTGGTCGACATGCAAATTACCGGTAAAATCAACTTGATTTTGTATGTGTCGTGCTCGGCCGTTTCCAAAGGTCCATTATCATACTTTTTTTATAGCACAGTGGCGTTGCTTGTGCAGTGTGGCGGCAGTAAAACGTCTCCCCGCGCTTGCAATCAGTACTGTTATTCATTCGATCTTTGGAGATCTCTGAGCCCGATACCTATATTTAGTTATCGGTGGTACATTTTCAATTTCTTTTGTTTTCTTACTTAATTTTTGATTCGGTGGTTCCACTACTCCGGCCTATAAAAGGCTCTAGGTATTGTTTAACCACTTATAGGATATGTTGTCTGCTTTTTAATTTAGTCTTTTGGCTGTTACTTGTGATACGCAGGCTTCATAACCGCTGCTCCCATTTAAATTTCATTATGTTTATTTCGCTCTTCGGGGCATTTAATTTTATTAGATACTGGGACCATACGCCGTACGACATGGGGAAGCATATAACTCCATGTCCACCGCCGTATGCATGCCATCTTTGGGATGGTTAAAGTTGTGTACTATTGATTTTATAAATATTGAGTTCTGCTCAACCCGGGGCTAGAGGGCGTGAGCGGTAGCTAGCATATTTCACTACCACTCATGAACAGTCTCAATCAAACCGAGACTGCAATATTTTGTATGTGTCGTGCTCGGCCGTTTCCAAAGGTCCATTATCATACTTTTTTTGAACTACTGAATTTACTTCAGAATCTCGTTAATAACGTCAATAACTTTGACTTTATCTGCGTTCATATCAATATTTGTCAGTCCAAACTGGTATTTATATAAAAAAGTCATTTTTGTGTTAAGCATATCTTACACCAGTGCAAGGATTTTTGATCCTATATGAATTGACAACTTACAAAACTTTCATGTTAAATTTTGATTTTCACCTAACTTTTAACACGTGAAAAAGGTACATGACCTTTGACCTCGCATTTCTCTCGGCAGTGTAAAATTCAGGACTGAACACACGGGTGTCATGAAAATGGCCAGGTTGTAGCCTTTCCAATGATACCAAACACTTTGCTCCTCGCAAAATGTTGAACTCGAGCCTTAACAAGCACAGATAGGCTAAAGTGGCCTCCAGACTAATTTGCCACACGCCCTAAAAGTTATAATTGGACAGCGGCACTGTATGTCTAGTTAGTAAAAAATAAAATGTAAAAGTAAAAGGTTTGTCTGAAAAACTTTGTGATAGTGTTAAAACAGCTTACATAGATGACAGCATGGTTGAAAACGGTCATGTGCACTTCAAGTCTGACGTGTTTAACGAAGCAAGATCTTTCTGCAGAACATGATCAGCTGAGAGTGAATTTCACCGGACAACAGTAAAAGGATATACTTAGCAATTATAATAGTCAACTCTGAATGGGAAAAAAATCGTGGAGTGACTACACCTCGATGCCTACATTTAGATGTGAAGTGTTGCAAAATAGGAAGAAATTGGAGGAAAGTGGTGCGAATAGCTACAATGTTAAGGAGGACATTGTATGCACATTCCTTTAGTTTGGCCGAATTTATCTTTATATTCCATTTAACATGTTAACAAAGCCAAGCGTTTGGTTTGTCTTACCTCGCATACTGTTGGTTTAAGTGTACTTGTGATATCAACACCAAGGTAGCGAGCTCGCTTTCATGTCTGTGTCTGTCCCTAAATTATGTAATTACTGGATAGTGGGTGTCAACTTATTTATATTTAGAGTCTCAACTTTTACATCGTAAGTGCTGGGCTTGTGTATTATTCTCGTAGTTGACTTTGTGAAAAGCTTCGCTATAATCAAGAAGGATTCAACCGGTCTTTTTACCTTGACTACAGGTTTCCTCCACGCCATTCATCAACCTCGCTAGTTGAGTGTCGCGGGACCTTTTCTCTCTGAACCCGTTCTTGGGGTCGTACATAATTGTTACCCCTTTAATGTTTTGTGATACTCATACTTTGCTTCATTTTTTTTCTTTGATGTATGTGTTATTGGCTGACTCTGTTCTGTGAATGACCAACTTGTATACATACTTCTACTAAACTTAATCGCACATTGTATGTGCATCCATCATGTAATGTTTACATGTTTCTGTAAATAGTAAACAGACGAGGCTTCCTCCAATGTACTGGATACCGAAACTCCACAGCATTCCATATAAAGCACGTTTTATTGCTAATTCAAGTTCATGTTCAACGACCAATACATCAACACTATTGACTTCCTGACTTTCCGCGATTAAAGAACATATTATTAAGTATTGCAGAAAGGCTTTTGAAAATTCAGGAATCTGTTTTGGTATATCAAAAGCTCCGGAGAAGTTCCTGATAAACTACGATGTAAGCATTTTCATGCCTCTTCGCTAAGCATTTACGATATTTTCACATTATATTCTATTCTACCACATAATCTAATCAAAGATACATTGCTTCAGCTTATTCAGAAGACATTTTGATAGAGAAGGTACAACTTTTCTAGCTTGTAGTAATGTCAGGGCTTTCTTTACAAACGCCCCTATTGATAATTATAATTTTTGGACTTGTACTGATGTTTGTAGAGCGTTATCTTTCCTTCTCGATAACATCTTTATAAGATACGATAAAACTGTTTACCGCCAGGTTGTTGTTATTCCTATGGGTACTAACTGTGTGCTACCTGTCGCAGATTTGTTTTTGTACTGCTATGAAAAAGAGTTTATGTTGAGTATGTGACCTGCTAGCCAGAGTGGAGTTATTGATGCGTTTAATAATACATCTCGGTATCTAGATGACATACTCAATATTGATAATTCGTTCTTTGCTCATATGGTTACTTACATTTATCCACCAGAGCTCGTGTTGAATAAAGACAACAGTTCGGATACTGAAGCAGCATTCCTCGATCTTCATCTCTCGATTTCTAATGATTTCATACATACTAAAATCTATGATAGGAAAGATGACTTCAACTTTAACATCGTTAACTATACACACCTGGATGGGGATGTTCCTCGTGCTACATCATACGGGGTTTATATCTCCCAGCTCATTCGTTTTTCTAGAGCTTGTAATGATGTTATATACTTCAATGATCGAAATCAAGTTATTACAAGTAAACTTCTCTTCAGCAGGGTTTTCGATATCACAAACTACGTAATACTAGATATTCCTCAAAATTCTACCGCCGCAACGAAATTCTATTGGAGAAGTACAATACCATGCTTAAAACACTTCTGCAACTATGGATATCACAACCCTTATTTTATGGAGATGTGGTCTATAAACATCGAAAGTTAAAGGGAGCTGGTGGATTCCCTGACCACTTTACAAAATAATAAAGGGTACGACCCTTTAGTGTAACAACGCACTGCGTGTATAGTGATTACCACCTCTACAGTCAGTAACTACAATTCACTTTTACCTTGTGCGATGACTGGACAAACTCTAGTGACTCTATGATTGCACCTACTGAAACCCCGACCAAGGAAGGTAGGTGCATGAGCTTTCGTCCCTCGGGTTTTCTGGTCGTAACGTTTTTTTTTGTTTTCTCTTTGACTGCAACTGCTGTGTTGTTCAGTACAATTCTGGATACATCCTGAGATGTTTCTTATTTTGTAGTTTATATATCCTTACAACAACATCTTAGTGTTTCTTTTGTTAGTTTCTCCGGGTGTTGGCTTTATTGTTAGAGAATTCCTTTTGATGGGATGTAGTTTTGTTTACACTGTCCTGCCTTGCTAAAGACAGGATGATAGCGAGATTGTGTACACATAAAATCGATTAAGGCTAACCTGTAGGCCTTATTGCCTACTGACCGTTCCAAGTCGGTAACCATGTCTTCATCACCCTTATTGTTGTATTTTGTCTTTTTCATTGTATAATTAAATTAAACTTTGCTCCTTGTTTGTAGTACAGTGCGGACCTACGATGCCATTGCGTTTGGACCCTGTGGTTGCTATAGGACCCTATATCTCATTTTTCTTCATTCTAGGTATCTTATGCATACATACTCAATGAAAACGCACCAAAAACAAATCCTTTTTAAAGTTAGAATTATGGGAATTTTAGACAAAATACGATATAATCCATATAACAAGTCGACATTTAACATTATTCTACGTGTATCTGGATTTAGTGCATTCTACATTGCAGTTATGAAATGCACGTGCATTTCTTGTTTTCTTCAGTTACATTGCACAAAGAAATCATTTTCTCAGAAACATCCATTGCATAATAGTCAGAAGTCAAAGAATAAATATGCTTGTAAAACCAATTGCAATTTATTTCGAGACGGATTTATGTAGCTTGAACAGTGTTCTTTTTAAGATTATCCATACTAAACAATGTCAATTGAATGCTCGACTGCTTGTCATAAAATCCTGCAATAAACGTGTAAAACTAGTTAGGTATCAGCATTCAATATTTAAAAAAAAAGAAAATATAGGTTCAGCAGTTTTATTCCAAACGGTTTGCGAATAATCCCACATCATTAACATATGACGTAGTTATAAATAATGGTGCGTTTTCATTGACCGGCAGTATATTACCTGCCACTGAAATTACAAAGGAAATTACTAACACCATTTGCATGTTTAATTTAGATCTAAAATGTTCGTGCATTTTAACACCCTGCAAGTAAGTGTAACATAATCGTTCAGGCATTCGTCTGTTTATTGGATAAATGGTTATAAAAATCAATCAGCTTTGATTGATTATTTAAGAGATAATATGTTAATGTTCTTATCATTTGTTTTTCTAATTATTTCTTGCGGATGTTGCTTTGTTCGCTTCATTAACGTTGTAGTTGTCATTTTCAGTAGTTTGTATCTATTCAAATACCAGGTTCCGATAACGCAGTAAATAATATGATACAATTAAAGTCTGTATTTAGGTCGAACAGAAAAGAAGCATTGGCATTACAGACTGAAAAGTGTCTTATTTACTAACAAGTATATTATTACTAATGGAAACCCCGCGCCTATACGACCTCAGATATTTTGGTGGAACGTTTGTTTCCATTACAAAATAGTTCTTAGTACTATACGTTGGCACCTAAACAAGTGCGTTACGTTGTTGTTAGATGAAGTTTAAGTTGTGTACATAGAGGATCTTACATGAGTGCTCATTCATTATTGAATTTATTAAACGAGTTGGCAAAATGATATAATGCGAGGCTCTTGCCGTGCATTAAATCATTTTTGCTAACGAGTTTAATAAATTCAATAATGAATGAGAACGAATGTTAGATTTTATTTATCACATAACTCACATATCGACTTTTATTGCATTTTGCCCGTCGCTTTAACACGTCAGAAAACGTACATTAACGTGACGTCCATGACGTCATTAACGTTATGTTATACCACTAGTAGAATATCGAAAATATTGAATGGTGTTATTACACTTCCACACCGCATGTTATGTGATAACTTCATATAAACACCTTAATGTATCTCCTAATAATGCCGAGTAGTATGTTTAAGGATACAGTTTAGCGACGATGCCTTTATTTACACTCGCACTATCCCGTCGTATTTGGGATGACAATAAGATACAAGTGAAGTTTGATTCATCCTAGAAAAGGTTTAAACACTTAGTTGCATTTTTAACGAATTCTTCTTTTCAAGAAGAATTCTGTTATAGCGAATGGTCTACCCAATCCGTAGACCTGATCTATTTTACTTCCGGTTGCCTAACTTCCTCCGTTCTAGAAATATAGTCCATCATTTCTTTCAAAATATTTCTCAAATTCAATCACCTTACAGTCTGCTTTCGGACTGTTTTAGTGTTAAATAATGTTTATTTATTTCAAAATGTGCATTTATAAGCAAGATCTTATTTATCCGCCACACGCGTATGAATATTTTACCATATTTGTAATGGCTATTTTAAGATTATTTTGGGAAAATGCCTATGACTTCACAGTAAACAAACCTTTAATTGAAATAGAAATCCGCCATTTTGGTTTTGAACTAACGAGATTTTAAAGGAGTTGCAGATGCTAAACATGGATTTTACCGTTAACATGTCCCTCAAAAAGGTTCTTGTGACAGAAAGAAGGATTAAATTAGTTGATATGAACAAGAAATATACGACACAAAAAGGCTTATATCTCAGAAACAGTGTTTTAAATGTGGAAAATTTGATGAATATTTTTCGGATTATACTAGTGTTTGGATAACATTTACAGATTCAACCAACGACGACGTGACCAGAAAGAGCGCACTATTATGTAAGTAAGTTACTTTCAATTTCGGGCATTATGATCATTGGGATTAGGCAACTGACATGTCATACCCCCAATGAACACAAAAAAATAATCTAAAACCTTAAGTGTTTGAAGAAAGAAGAAGAACTGACAGTTCATATCACAATGAACACACACAAAGACACTAAACCCTTACATGTAACTTTCAAACTTTGCAAGGAGTTCAACATACACAGGGTATGGCTCTCAGTTGTAGGCGTACGCCCTCGTTTGAGCATACCCGACGGCTTAACATTCCCTCCGAAGCACAGGAAATTAAGGTTATACTGTAGTTAATCCGAGACTTCTTTGACCGGTTCAAAGCCTTTTTTTATGTTTTGATATTACATCTGTCTTTGTACGAAAAAGTCGATATCAAATAAAGATGAAAATAAAGAAGCGTTTTTATGACAGAGAAGGCTCGGATTATGCGGGAGTTTGTTTAAAACCCGGGGATGTGACTCCTTCAGTAATCGAACCCTGTAATCGAACCCTGCACCTCTGCAAGCGGTAGCTCCAATGTCAATGTGTTGTTGATTTTTAAAAAAATAACACTTGCGGAGTTTTTTTTCAATTTCTGAACATTGCCAAATTTATGGTACGAATTTAAGCACAAATTATGAACAATCGTAAAACAGTAAACTCACTTCATATTTCATTGACAAAAAACATACATATACTGTCAATGTAAATGAAAACATGTATTTCAAAAGAACGCATTGAAATATACCGTATTTCCTCTATTAGTAGCGCCTTCCCTAATAATAGCGCCCCCACCAATTTTAAGAAACCTAACCTTCTTCGAAAATCAAAAAACTATTTAAAAACACAAAACTTTTGTCTTTAATGCTAATGGATTTGATTACAGGGAGTTTTTTACTACGACACTGGCTTAATTGGTACATCACATCAATTAAACCTTAAAGCGCTGTCATCCGTTTTACCTATTATGCTTCAATGATAACAGAGTTATACTCCGTATACAGTCGGGTTAAGTTTTAGGTCTAATTACACTAAATCAACAGGATGTGCTCGCCTGGTGCAGTCGAAAGTAGTTCTGTATTAAAGAGTGCTAATCTTTTTTTCTTTAAAAACTTTTTTTAGTCCTGGTTCCTGTTATTTTTTGGCTATAACTGTATTCTGGACATGTTGTTGATATTTGAAAATGCAGCTCATCATGTCTTTGACAGTTTTTTATATAAATTTGAGAATTGAAAGTAGACAGGGTATGAAATTGCAAGGGGTAAAAATATTGTTAACCTTTGACCCGGTGTTAGTATACAACTGAAGAAATGTTTCTTAGAAGGTATTAAAGCCCCTATTTCCTTGTTGATGTTTAATAGCAGACATGTTTATTTGCATGATAAAATAAGTTTCCCAGAATTCTAACGAGGTTTGAGTTTTTAACAGGTTGTCAACATTCTAACTTTATTATGGAAGGGCAATGGAGACTCATTTACGCTATTATAACCTATAAGGAGAAATCATGTATTTTTCAGAATTGCATAAAAAATGATTTTCTAGGCATTTATTTTGTGTGAATAGGTGAGTTGAACTCAGAAACAGAGAAAAAATATCATTTTCAGACTTTTAGACTATTTTAGAGTGTTTTTGGCAACTTTTCCTCAAATTTTCTGATTTTCCCTAAAAATGTGATATTTTAAAAAAAAATGGAATTTTTGTGAAAGATATATGGCAAAATGTGTGGTATACATACTCAGAGATGTGAAACAAAGCCACCAGAGTTGATTTGATGAGAAAATGTTGAACGGTTGCTGAGATATTGCTTTTTTTATTATTTCTTAATTTCTCGACAAAATCGACTCGATTTAGTGCATGGTCAAGCGCAGGTAAATCGCAATAATTTCAAGATGAAGTCATTCGGCATTGCGAAACAAGTCAAAATGTTCTTTTATTAAGTTGTTAGGTTGAATCGACCAGTTTAATTAAAAAACTTGACGCAAAAATAGTCCCTTATAGGTCTAATTACACTAAATCAACAGGATGTGCTCGCCTGGTGCAGTCGAAAGTAGTTCTGTATTAAAGAGTGCTAATCTTTTTTTCTTTAAAAACTTTTTTTAGTGCTGGTTCCTGTTATTTTTTGGCTATAACTGTATTCTGGACATGTTGTTGATATTTGAAAATGCAGCTCATCATGTCTTTGACAGTTTTTTATATAAATTTGAGAAGTGAAAGTAGACAGGGTATGAAATTGCAAGGGGTAAAAATAGTGTTGACCTTTGACCCGGTGTTAGTATACAACTGAAGAAATGTTTCTTAGAAGGTATTAAAGCCCCTATTTCCTTGTTGATGTTTAATAGCAGACATGTTTATTTGCATGATAAAATAAGTTTCCCAGAATTCTAACGAGGTTTGAGTTTTTAACAGGTTGTCAACATTCTAACTTTACTATGGAAGGGCAATGGAGACTCATTTACGCTATTATAACCTTTAGGCAGTGCCGGTTTCGTAGTAAAATATCGTCTTATAGAAATTGTATAGTAAACAATCGGGTAAGATATCGGGAAATATTGAAAACTTGAAAACCATAATAAGAGCGCCTCTTTTGAACTTTGCATAGCGCCCGGGCGCTACTAATAGGGGACATACGGTATGTTTGTTACGTTACGTTGCAAACAGTTTAGTTCTAATATCCTGTAAAACAGGTTTTGATTGTACCAGCTCTACACATCACTGTGTTTCATCTCGGATAATTTGCCTGAAAAGTGTGTTGTTGTTGTTTTGTGTTTTTTTACTCATAAAATGTCAACTGTCTATAGTTTCATTGGTCCAATAGCAATATAAATCAGTCCGAACACTCCGGAACGTTTCACAATGTTGTTTTTTCAAAGTATTTTTGTATTGTTATATCATAAAATGTCAATATAATCATTTTATAATTAGTAGTGGCATAAAAGTTATCTCAAATTCGTTTGTTTTTTATATGAAATTCGTGAAAAATCTTCTATTGTTACTCATCAGAGGCTCGTTTAATGAAAGATTCATTTAAAATTGTTTCATAAATTCTATATGAAATGATAATTCATTTGATATCCTCTGTATTTTTATTTCATGTGAATTTCTAGTTAGAAAGGGACTTGAACTTCACGTTCTGACACATTTCAGCATTATTTCAGTACTTTCACTTTGAAAAGCGCAGTTGCTGAAACTGCTGCGCGCAGTTGCTGAAACTGCTGCTAGAATGTGTGAGGCCATCCTTAAAAAAGTATTTGTTTGCCGTTTCCCCAATCCCAACCCAGGATTTTATAGGTGGGTAGGTAGGTACATGTAGGTGAATTTTTTTTGTTGCCAAAGACAGTAAAAACCCTAAGAAATGAAAGAAAAATGTACTAAAGATAGTAAAAAAAACATGTTAAAGAATTGCTATAAAACGTTTTGGGGAGGCCCCTTTTTTTCATGGGTAGGTAGGGAAACAGCAAACCAATACTTATTTGCGCTGCCGACCTTGCCTTTGGCCAGCAGAGCTAATGGGATGAAGGTGTCCGGTGTCCCTTCGTCCGTTAACTTTTGCCTTGTGAACACTCTATGGCCTTCATTATTAATCGAATATTTAGGAAATTTTGCCAGTGTCTTTATATCAATGTAAGCTCTGACAAGTTCGAAAACCAGCCAGTTCGGATTAATTTCACTAGAGTTATGGCCCTTGTTTTGCTAAAAAATGGCATATTAAGCCTTGTGAACACTCTAACACCTTCAAATATTATTTGATCATTACCAAACTTTACCAAACTTGCAAAGATTGTTAATACCAATGAAAACTCGGAAAGTTCGAAAATCAGCCAAATCGGTTCAGTAACACCGGAGTTATGGCCCTTGTTTTTTTTGTTTCGAAAAATGCCATGTGAACACTAGCATTTGTGGGGCTTTTTAAACAGAGTACGTTTGATCGTGGGTGACAAGCACATAATTGTCGAAAGTCGTTTTGTTTCTTGTATTAAAAGAACGAAGTTCCTGGCGTGGAAAAATTGTCAAATAAACGATACTGTGTTTTCAACGGTTACATCGAAATACCCATTATATTAAAAGATTTACAGTGTACAAATTCAAGTTGCTTTCTCAAACTTCCTGTGGTGTAGTGGAAACACCCATATCATTTATTTGTATGAGACCTTGGTTCGAATCCAAGTAAGTAGAAAATTACATGTAACTTTATTTGCTTGCACATTGTAAATTTTGTTGGTTATGAAAAACGCACAAAAATCACTGAAATTAACAATATCTTTTTGAAAAAAGGGGTCAATTCCTTTTCTCCATAGAATCATACATGTATGCACATGTTCATTTGTTTTGGTACCCAGCTGTTTATCGACAAAATTAAGTATATTGAGCTCGGGTTTTTGTGTTCAGCTATGATATACCACGCTGCATTATTGCATATATATGTAATATATAAGAAGAGAGTGAATCCTAAATCATGGACATTGTCTCCCATATTTACTCAGACATTATGCATGATTTACAATTGTTATTTTTTATCTGTATACAGTGTATATATTCAATAGTACAGGGTGTATGTTGACAAACCTGCAGTAATGGTGTATTAGCTTATATTCTAATTGTGTAGGCAATTTATCCAACATATAAGCACCCAAAACAAAAACCTGTACAGACATCATGCTTTCATTTTTTTCGGACAGCAGAATAACTTTCATAAACAATTAATACATGCTAGAGAATTCGTTACCAGTACTTTCAGGACTTTGATTACCACTGACCGTTCAAATGCGTTGCCCATATTGTCGATTATTTGACAGTCTCACAGTTTACCCTTAAATGTTTATATATCAGTGCTATAGTGTTTGTTTTTCTATTCTGAGTTCTGTGAATGCTACTCCTCCTATTCGACCAGTGCATCAGATTAACTATTTGGAGCGATATGTTGCAGATTTTAGAAATGCTATAGTAATATATTGTTTATTCTACCAGACAAGTGTATTTTCTATTATAATTAATATATATATATACTAATAGGAAAAAGAAATGTTGCACTCTGGAAATAATACATTTTGGTTGTAAAATCAAGAAACTACTGCCATAGACACACTATTTTATTAAACACATATCAATAACAGTCGAACATCTTAATGGAGTGACGAATAAAGGACGTGGGGGGCCGTAAAGTCCCAAAATATCAGTACATCTTGTATACAGTATTATTTCATCTAAAAAACTTGCTAAACTTTTTTTTATCTCAGTATATATATGATTTATATGTATCGGGGTTTTATTTTAAAATGCGACACAAACACTTTTCTGTATTAGCTTAAGTTCATGATTTTCATATATTAAGCTTAACTGTACAAAATCCCTTTTCTTTTAAGTAAATATATATACTTCAAATACTAAGAGATATTTCTACGATTAAACTTAATAAATGAAAATCATAATATATATATTTATTTCAAAACACTTATACGTATAAGACCGAATATGTTTTATCGCTAGGTATATCAAACATGTTCTATCACGTATCATCATAACATATGAGTTATATTGTCATAAGTTACCATTTATATTGGTACCTACAAATTTACTATTCAAAATATACATACACGTCTCTCTAAACAGTTATTCCTTTTGCGATCTACGGTAGGAACATTCTTGCAGTGTTCCTCAGTTCTTGTTTATTTCTTAATGTGCACATATCTTCTCTTTTGTCCAGGGTGACAATCAGGGTGACAAGAATGGGACACGTTCATGATTTCATACAGTTTTGGATATGCCTGAATATGTTTGAGCCCAGATCTGAGAATCTAATACTGGGTAGTGATACATTTGAAAATGAAAGTGAAATGGAAAAATAAAAACCGTCTCTACAAACTATGGATTTTTTTTTTAAAAAAAAATAAAAAATTGTTCAACCCCGTTTTTCTTGCGGCATATTTCGAGACATGAGTTTCACAAAGAAAACATTTTTAAGAAAATTCAGGCAGTTGAGCAGTGGTCAAGAAGGATCCTGCTACATATGCAGAGAAATGCAAAAACAACTGTGTTGTGAGACGTACAATGCTAAATATTTTAGACAACAGTTTGTGACTGTATTCTATAACTTTCAGTAGTTTATGTATTAGTATTATGCGTGCAAAATTTGGTGTGAAATCGAAGGTTGTATTAATGGACACGCAGGTTTTCAATGATAAATTCTTTATTAATATAAACACTTTTATAATGTACATCGATATTCCTAACATATCACGGTCTCATACGGTCTAAGATAATTAAATGGTGATAGAAAAAATACTATCCGAAATGAATGCACATGAAAGGTAATTCCTTTCAAGGTAAACTAATAAACTATTTGATAAAGTACAAGTCACTTTGAACTAGGTAATTATTTATTTCTATATATAAAAGAAATATTTACCACTTTCTTTCATAAAAGTGTGTCTATTTATAACACCTTGTTTCAAAACTTCCTGTTAACAAATTGTTGGTTTCCTAGTTCAAAGTGACTTGTAATTGAATAACAATAAAAGTGATAATGGTACATATTTAACCACTGAAGTGACTTGTAAATATTATTAAGTCCCCAGAATAGAAAAACTGATTATGATCAATTACAGTGTTTCAATTAGAAACTTGCAAATAATTTAAAACATATTTATGTAATAAAATGTAAAACATGTAACAAAATCAACAATACATGTGGAGCATAATACATGTAAGATATTCGTGTAAACTAGTTTTAATCTAAAACATTTGTCTTACAAATCTGTGTTCACAAATGTTAATGTTACGTAATGCAAACGTACAATTTTGCGCTACTTAAAAATTAAATATTAACGGAATCGTATAAAACAATATAGTTTTAGACGTGTCGTATGCTAGGCTGTTGGCGTTCATGCACAACTCCCGTAAAAATCACCAATAGGAGGTACACAGTGGTATATGGTTCGTCAAAGGCCAGCAGATCATATAGGAGTATGAGATAGTGTCCGTCGTCCGTCCGTCCATCCGTCCGTCAGTTAACTTTTGCATTGTGAACACGAAAGACCTTTCGTTTTTGATCTTTACCAAACTTGACCAAATTGTTGATATTAATAAAACAATTTGAAAATTTCTAAAACGATCTATATCGTATTCGTAACACCAGTGTCATTGTCCTTGATACATGCCAAATTCTGCCTTGTGAACGCTCTAACACCTGTATTTTGTATTAGATCTTTACCAAGTTTGGCAAATTTTTTAATATTAACAAAAGCTCGGATAACTTTAAAAACCAGCTAGATCGACTTAATAACACCAGAGTTATGGCCTTTGATTTATTGAAAAAATGCCATATACTGCATTGGGAATACTCTAGTACCTTTATTGTATTTGATATTTTCCAAACTTGAACAGGTTGTTAATATTGATAAAATCTCGAACAAGTTCGAAAACCAGCTAGATAATACAAGTAACACCGGAACTTTGGCCCTTGATCTATTGAAAAAAATCCATATTTTGTCTTATGAACACTCTAGCATCTTCATTTTGTATTTGATATTTACTGAACTTGGTCCGATTGCTATTATTGATGAAAGTGTGGAAAGGTTTTCAAACCAAATAGATCAGATTAGTAACAAGAGAGTTATGACCCTAGATGTATTTAAAAATGCTATATTTTGTTTCGTTAGCACTCTATATCCTTAAATTTTCATCTGATCTTGACCAACATTTGGCAGGTTGTTGTTATCATAACAAGCTCGAACAAGTTTGAAAGTAGATATATCGGAGTAGACACAGCAGAGTTGTTTCACTTAAATTAATTAAAAATACTACGTTTTCTTCGTTAGCACTCTGGAAGCACAACTGTGTATCAGCCATAACTCCTAAAATACTGATTGAATTTTGATAACACTATAAATACATGTTTAGCATGATGCGAAAGTGTGTAGCGCGTAAGAAAGAATCAGGTCCGTACCTCAATGGTCAAGGTCTCACTTGGTGGTCAAGGTCATATTAGTCAAAAGTGTGTATCAGTCATAACGACTAAACTCCATATAGGATTTATATAAACAACACAGAAATGTTCAGCATGATGAGAAGTTTGTCGCGTGCACATATCAGGTCCTTGCTGCAAATGGTCAAACTTCGAGGTCAAAAGTCAAATGCGTCAAATATATTTCACAACCATAATTTTAAAAGTGCTGAGGAGAATTGCATTACTCAATCTCATAATGAGAACGTTTGACGCATGCAAAAATCAGGTCCTTTTCTAAAATGTTACACTTGGAGGACAAAATTGATATTAGACAAATTGTGTCTCAGTCATAATTCCTAAGCTACTGAAGAAAGTTTGATAAAACTACAGACATGTTCAACATGATAAGAAGACAGGCCACTCATAAAAATCGGGCCTGTACCTTAAAGTTCAAGGTCACACTTGGAGGTTAAAGGTCGGACGAGTCAAAATTGTGTCTCATTCATACATTTAAAAGTACTAAAGGGAATTTGATGAAATTCCGCGATAAATGATAGCCAGTAGAGTGTTCACAGGCATGTTTGTGCTACTGCATTGGTTCTGGCAATTAACATCAGAGAAAATCCTAAAATGAAAATCCGGAAAGGAGTAAAAATTTAATTTCAACATATGCTTGCGACGTAAACACGTATTTCGTCTGGTCGTTTCTATCAAATTGCCACAAGACAACCTGTTTAGTGCCATACATGTTTCAACAGTATCTTCAACAAAGAAAAACAAAAAATCGGACAGGGAAAGTAGCATTCAATGACGACAGTCAACCACAAAACACAAAAACAAACACGTAAACAGACACACGAGAAGGCAAAAGTAATAAAAATGCAAAGACATCACAAACGCAAAAGGGTTGACAATAGGGCTTCCGCCCTTGAACGGTCAGTGGCCAAAAAGGGGGGTTTAAACTAGATTCTAGGGTGCACCAAACCTCACACTTACCCTATTGTCATCCCAATTAAACGGGACAGTGTAAATAGAGAAATCCCCGCCATGAAATATACTCTAATCAACCAGCGTTAAAAGGTAATATAAGTAAAATACCTAGATGTTCGTGTATATATAAATACAAAAAAAAAGTCTAGAAAGCCACAATGAAGGTACTCGATGACTAGGCAGAAGCCAGAGTAACAAGAGAATAACCATTGAGGGCACGACAAGACAAGACCGCGGTCAAACTTCAAACGCCACCGTCCTAATGGGCTTTAGGTAGGCGTCATCATAGGGTCCACAGTCTGTCCGGGCATCGTACAATTAAAGAGGAAAGCGTAGTGGCGAACTGTAAAAGGGTCCGCCACCAAGCATGCAGTACGTTGCAAAACAATAGGGTCATAACCTCTTTTGATAAACCTTTTAACAAGTTTAACAAAGATAGTATGAAAGTGATCATGGCCAAGAATCTTACGATGTTTGTAAATCACATCACCATAGACGTAAGGCAGGTTGTGATAGATCAGGGTTACGATAATAAAATTTTGCAAAGGTTTAACGAAGTTTATGGTAACGGTTACCCTGATGGAGTAGCTTTTTAGTTATACAAAGATTACGAATATTAAAGTCCTCAACTAGAGTACAAGCTCTTGAAAAACGAATAAGTTGAGCCACATAGACCCCATAAGAAGTTGCTAAGATAACATGCCATGTTATTTATATCCGGGTGGCAAGATCACGTGACGTTACCCGCGGTAAATGTACAGTATTTATTCACCTCAACTCGTTTATATGACTTGTTTGTAATTATTGAGAGTAACAAGTAATTTGTGATGCCGTCATCAGATATGAAGCTGAATCTAAAGACATTCAGTTTATAGAGTAATAGATTATTTGGATCCGTAGCCAAAACCAACCGAGGCAATTTATTTGAATGCTATTGGGTCAAGTGCATGGACACTATGCTCTATACTCCTGTATGACTTTGATGTGTGTCGCGCATGTTAAATCGGTATTTCACTCCCGCCAAAAACCTTTGATTTTTTGTTTAATGGCTTCTCAACACATCTAAGTTTCTTTTCCAAGCTATCCTATAGAGAGGGGTTAACCGCTCAGCAACACATTAACTTAAGATATCAACTTACGATATTTCGAGCTGCCCCAGAACGAGGTTAAATACGAATTCGGGACCAGCGCAAAAATCTTACTAATCGATTTTACGTTACCATTAGATGGACGCGGCTAATGGTGAATTGCATAAAAGCCCACTGAAAAAACATAACTGTGCCTATGACGTCATCCGCACTAAAAAGGTAAACTAATTAAATAAGCATGATGTTAATCTTACTTTATTAATGGCTTACGTATCAGCTTACCCAACCGACCCTGTGTTTAAATTGTAGTCCCTGCGTGTTCAATGCGCATCAGACCACCCCCATCCAACTCACAGATATTATTTAAGTATAAGTATAGCTTGCAGTAGTCGAGATAATAATCTTTAAAATATGCGTGGTCTTTTATTTATTTGGTGGTATAATTCCATTTTTGAAATTTGTATAAAGGATATATATCGGCTTTGTTAAGGTACTTTTAAAAAAATCTCTGAGAATCATGGCATTTGTATAGTATTACATTTTAAGAACTGCATTATTGAGTTTCGACGATATCAATTTGTTCTTGAACTTAAGCTTGTGCAAAATGGTCAAGTTCTCATAGGTTCATAGATTAAACAGCTGCACTTACAGCTTAGCCCAAACTGTTAGCTACGAATATACATCAGTAATTTGGTATATATCCTACGGCTTGACATGTGTTATACTTCCATGTGTTTCCCAAGTTCCTCCGTAACATATAGAAATTCCATACGGTACCACTACACTATGTTAACGTTCATATTGCTGGTTGCTATCGTGGACAATTCAGATTAACGAGCCATAAAAATGGCTCAGGCATAGCTATACAAATGGAGTTTAACATTGATCTAGTGCTAATCATTTACCACGTGGCACATTAACAGAATACAGACTACAAAACAAATGCATTAGCAGACGATGATTAAAAATATATCCTCGCCATTATGGTGACAGGAAGTATGCGACCGACACAACGGTAAAGAGTTAATATGTTATTAAGATCACAGTTGTGTCAGCATTGATCATTATGTTGGATTTGTTTATTATTCAGGCTGTTTAACCTTTCTGTCTGTACCAACTATTATCAAGGTCAAATGTGATATATGTGCATTAACTTTTGATTGCCGGTAATATTAGGAGAATTATATGTAATTGAAATAGTGTATCCATTTTTTGTATACGTTTGAATTTAAATTAACATTAAACAATAGCCTTTAATATTCTACTGGCTTGCATAGACGTCCCGTAGCATTGTGTATGCGTCCATATAATTGTTTTATTTCATTCATTGTGTGGGGTCGTCTTCCACACATTTTAAAATGATTTAATTCTTCCTTTCTTACTTGTTTTGTCTTGATTACTATGTCTGCGTTTAACTCCCAGATGGCACTATCGTCATTATGCAATGGTCTCCACCTATTTATCGTTACCAGAAACGTATATATAATATTTCATCTCGTTATCAACAACAGCAATATCCGCTACATTGTCCGTCTAGTGTTCTTGCATATCGGTTAACGACGTTGCGTTCTAAACCTTCTCGCCTCTCACCGCTGCGGGATCGAATTCCACTGGGAATTTAACTTGTAAGTGAGAAAGAGTCGATTCTTACGGATGGTGGGAGAAATAGAGTACTGGTTCTACCCAGGAATAAGTGGGTGGTCTGCCTCCGTGGGTGGTCTGCCTCTACCACAAAAGTCGACAGTCATACATAGCCTAAAATATGCTATAAATGACGTTAAACACTAAACAAACAAACAAACAAACAAACAAACACATGAATGTAGTCATATGGTGTATATTTCCCGCTTTCTAATATATGTTGTTTGTTGTATTTTTAAGTCAAATCGAAATATGCAGGAGAATAGAACATTTTGAGAATAGGTTTGATTTCTTCCGTGGATAAATGTATGCATTGCGTTTAGTAATGTATTTCGTCTGAATGTGGTCTGCACTCCTTGGTTGTTCGTAAAAACTTTCTCTTAAACATTATTCTACTTTTCAAACGTACATCTCTTATAGAAATCCAACGTTTCGAATTATTCATATTCACTGAATTCACTGTAGTAGTGATCCAGCACCTTTCATTCCCACTATCTATTATTATTTATTTAGCTTGTGGTTGGTGGAATGAAAAAACAATAATCTTCCGTAATAGTCTGAACTGTCGCATTAAATAAATACGCTGTTTATTGACGTTGGGTCAAAGGTAAAAGTAAATAACAAATCTCGAGCAGGAAATGTGGCACTTACAAAAAGCAATCTATCAGAAACATATATTTAAAACATACAACAATTACCCAGATAAATAAACTTTTAGGCATAAATACATCACAAACAAAAAAGTTGACAAGTGATTGTTGACTTGAACGTAACACGTGCTCTATGGACGATTTTATTCAAAAACGTGACACATATGATAAATAAATAGCAAAAATAGATAGTAGTTGTAGTTCAGCCAAATAATGTTTTGTCGATTCGTTAAAGGAGGTGAAATAGTAATATATAACTCGTACGACTTAAAGCTACTAAATAATTGACTATCTATAAATATTTTATCTTATATTTCAAATGATAGAAAACTGTATAATACATGAGATTCAACTTTCCTCGTCCCACTAGTCCCTTCAAGTAATTTTCAAAACAATAACAAGATCATAATATAGCAATCTCAGAAGTAAGCGAAATAAACCAAATTAAATCAAATTAAACAAAAAACGTTTAATTTAAAATACTCAAAAATATATATTTATAATCAATTATATTAGGTTGATAAACTTAATAATATCATTGATGATACAAATGGTTGAATATATAATGCATGATAACGAGGCCACTAATAAACAAACAAAAAAATATATATTTGCAGAGTTAAAGTGCATGAAAAACATACACAAACTATATCCACTGTGGATTTTCTGATACTATGAGGGGTAACTATGTCAGTCAATTATTAACTTATTATTTTTAAACAATCCGGAAAGCAGATCGTACAGATCCTTTGTTTATCTCTGTTTCCATAACTCAGCGATATAAGTGACATATTGACAAAGATCCTGGATACACTGCTGGTTTCTTTGTACGTATGTAGTGCCAGTGTATATATTTGTTTGCTGAGTATGTAGTAATTTAGATTTATGATGAAGAAATGCTCTTTTCTGAGGTCAAATGATTTATATTTGTTGTAAACAAATTGTAGATAATTGAAGCAGCACGTAAATGACGTATAGCATATGTCTTTTAGTAATCGGTAGTACTATCCGATTATTTGTATTTCAGAATGAATAAATAAATACAGTTGTCTTTTCGTAAATGACATCAACAAATAATTTGAAAGACATGAAAAAATCCATATCAATCACAGACGGTCAGGTCACAAATATAATGAGGCCTAAAGCAAATTGTATAAAAGCACAATGACATTGACATTTGAATAATTAATCTGCAACTGCTTTAACCTTTAGAAATCGTACATACTGCAAATAAACGAAACTCTAGATGTGCGAAGAATATTATGCAATACTAAGCGTGGCAACTTGATGAAACAAAGGAATCCGATTGCATCAGATAAACCTAAAAAAACAAGAGTTCATAAATACTAGTATCTGTAGTAGTATTTATCATAAATAAAAACATTTTTTGTAATCGAAATTGTAAATAATAAATATCAATACATATATTACCATTGCAATACAATCAGAACATATGTCATTTTGATACAAAACACTGGTTAAAACATATTTTATTGCGGGTTTTTTACGAAGTATGCAAATGGGTCGGGCCACAAGTTATTAAAACATTAGTTACGGCCCTTCAAAAAACAATTTAAATTACAAAGAACAATTGTAATGTTATGGCTATAGTAACTGTATTAAGTAACAATGAGTACAAAGAATAAATTAACTTAAGTTTTCAAATGTAAACGTAAACAGTTGTCACGATAGTTTGGTGAAAGAAAAGAAAAAAAAAAAGAAAAGAAGGAGGAGAAGAAGACAGAATATGTTTTAATAAGAGTGCATAGGGTCAGTCCGAACACACTGCTGAGTTGTTTTTCTCATGAACAGACTCATTAAAACCGAGTCTCTTAATTGTGTTTGTTGCTCTCAAAGGATCACCGTTATCAGTATTTATACTAGTTCAAACACCTGGTGTCTTTTGTATATGTTTGCACAGCTAGAAAAACAATTCCATTTTCTTTATTACTAAAATGTGTCTTGCCAACACACACTTTGTCAACGTTCAACGGATGGAATGGTCTGGTTTATATAAACAGGCTACAACTCTGTTCAATAAATCGACGACATTTGAAATGAAAATGTTCAGCATCTTCTTTGTCTTGTCCACAGTCGCATGTTGGTGATAAGCGTAAATGGTTCAAATGCAAATCACTATTAAGGTTACTGCATAAATTTCAAATGCGAGCATGAATTACACAAAGTAATCGTGAGCCGCATAAATAAAACGACGGAAAATTATTTTTCAAACCGGTAACAATACTCGCAGCTTTATATTGAAGTTGTTCTAAAGAGTTTCTCTCACCGACAGCATACTCTAAAATTGGTCGCATATATGATATATATATTTGATTCATAGTTTTTCGACCTAATTTGTGTTTTACAATTCTCATTACGCCTAAAACTTTGGATGCTGAGGTTAGAATGTTTTTAATATGTTCATGCCATTTACCATTATTACTTAAAGTCAGGTCTAAATGTTTGTGATGTTATACATATATTAGTTGTACGTCATTAAAAAATTAATTTGGTTGTCTGGTGTTAGTTGTTGACGTTATAAAATAAACTTCAGTTTTATTTGGGTTAAACTTTACTAACCATGTTTTAGCCCAATCAGATATAATATGCAAGTCATAATTTATTATATCTTCCATATCTTTTGTGTTAGAAGTTGAGAATGAAAGCGAGCTGTCATCGGCAAATAATATAGTAATCCTTAACATATGTTCAGCGATACAAGAAACTACATCGTAGAAATGAAAATTTGGCTTTTTGACATCCTGGTTACATCAGACATTGGCAAAAGCCCTTATCCTTAGATAACTGCGTCAAAGAGGTATGCATATTAATTGTATGTATCAATATGTGTTTATCTGTGACGGTCAGCGACACATGACAGAACCGTACGAAATGTTAACAAAGTTAATATTTACGAAATAAAATGAAATATGTTCAGCTGGATTATATCGTCCAAGATCAACTTCTGGTAGGCGGGACTTCCATATCATTGATACTAAGGACCGCATATATTCACTTACATTGATTTTCACGTAATATATAATACACTATTGAGTGGTTGAACATAATGCAAACACATTCTCACAACTTACATTTTATGCCAATCTCTCAACAACAAGCGAGTAAACTATGCAGCTTTATTATGTTAAATCCTGACTGGTGTTTTTTTGTTTGTTGTTTTTTTGTTATTTATCGATAGACCAGGTTCAAATGCAAATCACCATTAAGGTTGCTGCATAAATTTCAAATGCGAGCATGAATTACAGAAAGTAATCGTGAGCCGCATAAATAAAACGACGGGACTTTGGGACGCTTAAATATTGTATTCAGGAGACAACCTTTAAATTCCTTAAAGGATACTAATTCCGGAACATGCGTTGGTAGATTATTCCAAAGACTTAAGCAACTTCTTATGGGATGTATGTGTCTCAACTTATTCGTTTTTCAAGAGCTTGTACTCGAGTTGAGGACTTTAATATTCGTAATCTTTGTATAACTGAAAAGCTACTCAATCAGGTTTACCAGTTACCATAAACTTCGTAAAACCTTTGCACAATTTTATTATCGTAACCCTGATCTTCTTTCCAAATATAAAAGTAATTTAAGGACTCTTCTGCGACAAGGACTATCACAACCTGACTTCTATGGTGATGTGATTTAAAAACTTCGTAATATTCTTGGTCATGATCATGTTCATACTATCTTTGTTAAACTTGTTAAAAACCTATCATTTTGCAACGTACTGCATGCTTGGTGGTGGACCCTTTTACAGTTCTTACTTTTTCAAGGTATTAGTAATTATCAACGTATGTATTGCTCCGGAATATATATTAATATCATGACTGGATCTGGTCTATCGATTATATATGTATATGTTGTAGATACAGACTTTAAATCAGACGTATGGCTATTTTGAACCCGATTCTTTCTTTGAACAATTATACCAAATGTTGAAATGATCCTATCTGAACTGTTTATACACACACTGTTTGGTTTTTTTTGCATGCAATCCATTGACATCTCGGATATAGACCTTCTTTGTGGCTTTCTAGGCTATTGTATTTTTGTATTTATATATACACGAGCATCTTTGTGTTTTATTTATTTTGCCTAATAATGCTGCCTTGTTGAGAATAGTTCATGGCGGGGATTTCTTTATTTGCACTGTCCCGTTTTATTGGGTTGAAGTACGGTAAGTGTGAGGTTTGGTACACCCAAGAACCTGGTTTAAAACCCCAGCGGCCTTTTTTGCCACCGACCGTTTCAAGGCGGTAGCCCTTTTGTCAACCCTTTTGTGTTTGTGATGTCTTTTTGGCCTTTTATTCATCTTTAAATGTGCTTTTGTTCTTTGTTTCTGTGTGTGTTTATGGTTGACTGTCGCCTGTGAATGCTGCTTTTCCTGTTCTATTTTGATATCTATATTTGCTGCCAATCGACAGTTATGCGTTTATCTTTTGAAGGTTTAGTGTGGGACATCATACACATGCAAGGTTGGCAAACTAATTTTCAGTATAGTATTTCCATGAACTTATCTTCACGGTGTTGGGTGTTGTTTTGTCAAGTTCGCAATGACTCAGCATTGATTGTTTCTGGTCTGCATGAAATGTTTTACGTTTTTATAAACGTGAATGCTGTACTAGATCATGTAAACTGTATATTCTTAAATTGGTTCACACATACTAATATATACTGAAAAGATAGAGAAACGCGACACGGGAATTTCCGCTATATATTGTATGTATAATATGCTGCTGTTAATCGAATGGTAAATTGCTACGTACTACCTTTCCTTTGGGATAAAAGACTCACAGCAAAGAGTATTCCTGCAAAGAAATATAAAAAGATCGGACAGGGAAAGTAGCATTCAATTGATTAATAATCTATCAGTTCTCTGATGCTGAAGCTAATCTATGCTGGGTATTATCTAGCTATGTGTATCAATATAAACAGATGTACATATGAGTGTATTTTGCTATGATTTTTATTTTATATTGTTTTTGTTTGTTTTGTTTTTGTCTTTTTTGTGTTTTTGCTTTCGTTAAAACTATTTCTATAGAATCCATTAACCATGTAGTGGAGTTGTAACTGAAGATAGCTATGTCAATGCTAGTTATGTACAAGTCCATACTTGCGATGGTGTGAGTGGTAATTTAGGAGGCTTTCAATATTATAGCTGCGGCAACGAATCCCTGTTGTCACATTCAATTACTGTTAAACACATTAGTGAAGTAGATTGCATGAATAATTTACTACTTTTCATACCCTATGCTCCCATTTAAATTGTCCACAGAAATAAATGCTCGAAATAATCGTAATTATATTTCTAGGTTATATTATGTAATAGTATAAATCTAGGCAGGGTGCCATCATGTCGTAAATAATACAAAATGAAAACTTTTTACTTAGTAACTCCGGCAGGAAATATGATGTTACAATGCTAATGTCTTTTCTTTGTGTTTTGTTATGAAAATGGTTATTGATCGGAACAGTCTAAGTTGGACAACAATTCTGGATTATAGAGGACCTTACAGGAGTGCCTGTTTAATATTGATTGAGCGAAAGTATATAATGCGAGGTTGTGCCAAGCATTATATCAGTTTTATCCAACAAGTTTAATAAATTCAGTATTCAACTGGAACACATAGATTCTATTTATCATAAGGAGCATGTATTTTAAATGTGTAACGTTGTCGTTTGATGACGTCATATGTTTGTTTGATGATATCGCGTGTTGACTCGGTCTTTTCCGTACGACACCGAACAACGGAATTACTCGTCGATTTCCATAATCCCGTATAGTTACGGAAATGACGAGGAAATTCCGATGCAAAAGTAGCTGAACGGAAAAACCGAACGATGGCCTTTATTTGCCTATTTATTACGCAAGTGTACTACGATAAGTATATCATGACTTTATTACACTCCAACACTGCAAGTTATGTGATAAATATTATACATATTTCTTTTTTAAAATTAGATTTTCATACAACAAATGTATTTAGCTTTTTTGACAACTTTCTATCATGCAAATTACAAATTGGAGGCTTATTATTGATTATCTTTGTAAGATGAATACAATTTACATAAAACATAGTTGATTTGATTTGCTTTTGTTCAAAGGAGAAAACAGTTTGAAAACGAGATACGATTTTAAAGTCACACATTATATTTCACATAACTGTAATAGTAAGCCCACGTATTTGTGTTTATCCCGAAGAGAGGCATATAGTAATCGCACCATCCGTCCGTTCGTCCGTTCATCCCGAAACTTCAAACACATGTTAACCACAATGAGAAGGCGTGTATTGTGCAAAAATGTGGTCCGAAACTCAAAGGTTCAAAGGATAAATGAGTTAATTTTCGGAGGCATTTGTCACTAACTGGTGACATGCCTTGTCAACTATAAAACTAATTTATATAACTAGATTTGTTTACGATTTGAAACAATGACTACTTGAATAATTAATCAAACACGAAGAAATATATATCAGAGCAACTATGTAATAAATGTGCGTTTTTCTGAATAAAAATCATTGAAATTCAATTTTAGGAGAATGTTCTAAAACATGTTATTTTTCCAATGTAGAGGTACATGTATATATAACGTCTACAATATAATGCACTCCGGCTCTCAATATAAATCGTATTACATCGGCCATGTCTTAGTTTTAAATTATGTTCATAAGGAATGCTGCAATTTTCCCTTTGCCTTCATAAGAAATGTCATCATGAATAAATATTTTTGTAGTGTGAACCCCTCATAATTTTCATGATTTTTTTGGTACGCAGACGACATTATCTGAACATTTTATTTGATCAACATAAATTCAACGATTTAATAACTAGTAATAGGACGCATTTTCTAGTTTGGTATAACGCCTCTAAAATCTAGGTTTTATATATGATAAACGGCTCTTTAAAAGCGTGAATTTAACCTAAACGATAAACAACGTATATTGCGCCATTGTGCTCGTCTGGTCTCTTGTCGGTAACATTACAAACATCTTTGCAGAAGAATCTGCTTTGCCATTTGTTTATTTGTATCGGTCAGTCAGATGAACAAATTGGGGTAATTTAGCAACTATTTTAGGTGACGGAGTAGTATTGGTTTCCTTCCGGTGTCTAGTTTTCGAAAAAAAGTGCTGAAAATTCACCATGGAACAAATCATAACAGGGCAATTCATGGCAAGATGAGACTGTGCTTGGCACAACAATGAAAAACACTTGTGGTTTCTTATGAAACATGATGAGATTGAATCACCTGGGCCACTTGTCTCCTTGTTCCTCAAACGTCAAGCAGACGACAACAAAAGCATGCTTTTGTCTGAATACTTTTATGAGCTAGGATAATAACCGTTTTCCCCCATCTGCTTTTGATAAGCCAGTGGCCGGCTGGTATATGATTTTCACATACTCGAAACGCAAGTACACGTGGAGTCAAACTGGAATTGTTTAGCTTCCGATAAATGTTGTGCTTAATTACTCTAGTAGTGCTTTGAAAATAATCAATAGAACTTAGCGTAACGAATCATAAATACTTCTTTGGATTTACCTACGAGAGGTGATACACGCTTCCAAAATGATCCTTTTAGTATATTAATATATCAGTAAAATCGAATATATAACAACAAAATCAAATTAAAAAGCAAAAACATTTTATGAATTCAAATAAAGTGCTTACTTTAAAAATAAAAATCTCTACACGTGTACATTGCACTGTCATCCTCATAAACAATTCACATTATCACAAGAAGTTACCACACATACCGAAAAATAGTATGATAAAGGACCTTTGAAAACGGCCGAACACGACACATACAAAATATTGATCCACACTGCTCATGAATGAACAAACAAACATGTTGACAATTCCCATTTCAATCGAAATTTATACCTAGCATAGAACCGCAACATTCCAATGTGTAGTGACGTCATTAAGTATTTCTTAAATCTATTTTTAGTGTTTTAACTGCAATATACTTCAATTAAAATGTTCTACCATCATTAAACTCCTTAGAATCATACTAATTTATAATGCTTATAAAAAAGAAAAGCAAATGACAGAGCATGAGAACTTGTAAGAGCATATGCTCATAAAATATAAAACTTAACGCAGTTTCATTCGTATATTGGTTGACACCTTTAATTTGTCTTTAATTTCTCCAGTATCTTTAATATTGCAGAGATAGATTTCCCAGTCCCTTTAATATTTAAGAAAAGCGCAAAGGACCGTAGCTCGCGGGGACAAACTAGCCAATAAAATATCGTAAAATCTACATGATTGTTATGTACATGTATTTAATGTAATTAGATGTTGTAAAAATGAATATTTATTGTTTACATAAACATGAAAAATAATCTATTCAACTGTTGATGTTTTTCTTCTGTTTATAATAAAATAATAGTTTGACAATGTCTCATTTCATTGTGTGTGTTGTTACTGAGAGCCTGTTCGCTTTAATCCAAATATCTTCAGTCATTTGATACCTGCAAATCAGATGTCCATGCAATGAACAAGTAACTTAAGAAACCATATAATTCCCAATTAATATATAGTTTCTTAATCTTTCTATAGTGTTAAGTGTATTAAAAGCTATAACAGGACGACAAAGTAAACGTTCTATGTAAAGTAGTTTATGAACAAGTTGTTGACAAGACCCGTCCGTCTATAGTTATTGACATCATTAAATGTGAATGCGAATTCAAAGACAACTGGGAAGGGTTTTACATTCTTCGTATAATTGAATTACTCAAATGATCCGTTTACATGTCAAGAACACCTGTTACTACAGTCGTCTCTGGGACAACTCACTTATCGCTGGGGAAATCAGCTCTATCATCTCGTTTGACTGTAAAATCTCTATATCCCCTAAGGTAACAATAAAACTATAACACTTGTTTTCGTCTTATCAATATAATGTGGAATTGACGGGACAAAATAAAAATTGTCGAAAATATGCAACGCTTGCCATGGTAATGACAAAGATGGATTCTTCAGTTCAGTGTTTACAAAAGTAAATATATAATTCAAGGACGACAGTTAACCAAACACACGCATAAAACAAACAATATAACTGCAAAGATAAATAAAAGGCAAGGTATGACATCACAAACACAAAAGGGTTGACAATAGAGCTACCGCCTTGAAACAGTCAGTGGCAAAGAAGGCCACAGGAGGTTTAAACCAGGTTATAGGGTGCACCTAACCGCACTCTTACACTATTGTCATCCCAATAAAACGGAACATTGTAAATAAAGGCATCTCCGCCGGTTACAGTTTTTAACAAACAACTTGTGCCTAATATTAAACGATAAAGCATCAACCCTTTTGTGTTTGTGGTGTCTTATTTGGCCTTTTATTCATCTTTAAAGTTGTTCTTTGTTTCTGTGTCTGTCTGTGGTTTCAAAATAAACAACGATTACATGTATACATGTTCATCTAGAACTCGAAGTACACTCCACAAAAAAAGGGTTGCAAACAAAGAGTCCGCCTTGGAACGGTCATTGGTGGTCTCTGGGGGTGGGGTTGTAATTTTGCTTCAGTGGTGCACCACGTCTTACTCTTACTTTATTTTCACCCCAAATAAACCTGACAAATGAAAAAATAAGAAAATCGCCGCCAGTATGTATCCTGATAGAGATGAAAAAAAGTTATCGCTTAACATTAAACCTCGAACAGACCTCTGTAAAATGTGTTATATTTTCTATATGATATCTAAATTATATTCTAAATTCTTTGAATCAGTATTAATCTGGTGTGTGTCTATGGCGTATGAGTGTATAGATGCATGTACCGTGATCACTCTATTTTAACTGTACACTATGCTTGTAGTCAATTCACAGAAACGTGTTATGTTAGCAGGAGCGTCAGAATGACCTGTCTATCGAACCCCATCAGTTTTGGTTGGCTTAGTGGCCGTGTGGTAACCCGAAACTGTGAATGACATCAGCTGTGTAATAACCTGCTAAAACATATCCTGATATAATTGTTTGCATCTGTTCTGGGAATTGCTATAGGGATGTTGTTTTCCTACAGAAGATCGGTATCCTACTGATGCTTAATTAGACAATATAATAAACACCTGCGTCAGGCAGATTGACGACACTCGTATGGCTGTAATTGGAAGAACAGTGATACATCAGTCTATCTATGCGGCAACTTTAAACAAGGTTCCCTGTGGCAATGGATTACACTGCTAGTAAATCAGATCGGTCACTAACCATCTGGCTTTAAGCAAGTTCTTATAAAATGCATTAATAACCGTTGGTCGTTATGTTGAACATTTCTTAAACCTACCACAGACTTTAGATTGTTTGCGTTGTTTGGATAGTGAAGATCTCGAACTATGTATATGGCTAATTGTAGTCACTTATTTTCTAGCTTAAATGTTTTTGCCGTCAACTTAAAATGGCCTCCTTTCCCCGGAGTTTTGTAATATCATTGAGCGACTTTTATTACGAACTATAGAAGCACCAGTTTAACTAGTGTCAGATAGATTTCACAATTGTTAAACCAGAATTACATCATCGAAATGAGAAATTGAATTCCAGTGTATAGGTTAAATACGTATGGTTTAAGGCGCAGCGGGCACTGTCGCTAACATTTCTCGGGCGGTAGGCCTATTGTCATACTTTGCTTCTATGTAATTGCTTTTGTTTTGTATGTGTATTTTTGGTTGACTGTGTTCTGTGAATGCTGCATTTCGACTTTTCGAACAAATATTATAGAGGACACCAATATCATTCCACTGACGAACTTGAAAAGAATAAAAAGGTAACTATCTACCAGAAAAAAAGGTGTGTGTACATCTTAGATTGTTTAATATATTATCTATAGCATGTAATAAGTCACTTGGTTGCTGAACTGAAACACACACTGGATTGGGCGTAAGCTTGAGCTTATATTTTGTTTAGAAACATTTTGAAATGTTATGCTTAGTAAACTAATCCTCTAATTTGCTCATAAAGCCCAATTATACTCCTCAAAATAATTTAAGGATAAGTACTTTCTTTTTTTTTGTGAACGAAAACCACGAGACTGCAACATGTTTCTCTTGGTCGTGTTCGCTGTTTTCACAAGACCCTATTATAGTGCGTTTTTACTGCCGTGTGACCATCGTAAAATCTCAGCCCATGCATTGCCACAAATCGTTAGTGTTATTATTTACTGGCCATTTGAGAATCACTGATCTACCTTTGTGGCGGTATTAACATAGAATACCTCCCAATACGAACCTGGAGTGTAAAACAGGTTAAGCGTCATATGTTTCCTCTCATGAACTAAATTAAACTGATTTTGTAACTTTCTTCTTTTAATTTTGTTTATTGCTACAATATTTTCATTATCGTGTATGACAGCCGTAAAATATATCCTTAGGCAATTAAACGCCGGTCCTACGGGTCATGGTAGGTATTGCGTAATAATTATACTACCCCTTATGTGTGGTTTGCTTCCGACCGATCTGCTTTTCCGTGTGTATTAACATTTACACCAGCGGTCATTTAGTGTTGTGTAACGGTCGTAACAGGTAAAACGTATTTCCTTGTTATGAATAAGTACTTATTGGTCGTTCGAGTTTACCGAGTTCTATATTGTTGGCTTAACAGTAATGACTCTAAAAGCTGTGCAGGGATGCTTGAGAGGGGTTGCGTTATGCATTATCTCTTATGAACCGGCAATAAAACTAAAGAGTAGATATAAAATGTCGAACAATAACTGCGCATTAACACAACACAATCAAACAAAACAATCCATGGAAAACAAACAACAATAACAAGTAAATATAACAAGCACAATGCCGCTGGGGAGTGATATCAGGTTCAAGGGAGCACCAAGTCTCAATCTTGCCCTATTGTTATTTTAAAAAAAACGGAACAGAGAAAATAAATCCCCGCTGGGCTGCATCCTCTAACAAACTAGGCAGCATTATTAGGCAATATAAGGATAACACAAAGATGATTCATTATATATATATAAATATAAATGTCATAGAAAACCACACAGCAAGAACAAGACAATAAACAAGTAAGAGCTCAAGATACTATTAAATACAAACATTAAACGTTACTATCCCTTTCTGGATTTAGAAAGAAGTCATCAGAGGTCCTATCGGGTCATCGCACAATGGAAGAGGAAAGCATATTTATAATTTGTATAATATTTGTATTTGTCACTTTTGACGGATCCCCATCTCAGTATTTGTTTATATATGTAGATAGAAAAGCCGAACAGCAAATGTAGCATTCAAGGACCACAGTCAACCAAAAGCACGCATAGAACAAACAATATTTACAAAGATGAATAAAAGGCCAGATATGACATCACAAGCATAAAAGGGTATATATGCCTAATAATGCTGTCGGTTCTTATTGGTATACCCACTGACCTAATCCTTAATGCTACGTCTATTATAATTCCAATTTATAGTTACCGATAATGCCTGCGATATCTTAAATCTCGTTTGGAACGTAATTGGCTTTCAATTTTATTATTTTAAGTGCACTCTCTGTTCCGATAAGGGGCAGTTGTCTCTGTTGATACAGTGTGCTGTATGTTGTGTACACATACACTAGATTTAAGCTGACAGTAGGACCTAGTGGCTACTGTCTGTTTCAAATTGGTAGTCTTATCAACACTATTTATTAGAATTGTCCTCTTCATTGACTATGTGATTTAGAGTGGTGTGGTTCATAGATAACAAATACAATGTGTTTAGAATGTCCAAACTGTTCACTGGAGACAAACTTGGACTAGCTTTCTATTATAAATATCAAAGTAACACACACACACACACACACACACGCACGCACGCACGCACACACACACACACGTTATATAAAGTTACAACTATAATATATACAACTTCATAAAGACTTTATTTTAAATGTATTTATTGTTTTATTTAAATGTTGATTACAACAACTACGAAATATGTAATTTCTCATGTACTAAGGAGATGTGGGCAGAGGATGGGTATATTCATACCATACGCACTTGCTAACATGGTCCGGGCGTCTGTGACAGAGTGTTTAGATTCTCTGACTTGAAATTACTTGCCCCTCAACAATCTGTTTGTGAGGAAACTATCCAGCTATCTTGCGGAACGTCGGTGATTCTACCCAGGTGCCCACCAGTGCACTAAAAAGGAGACTTCCTAAACCAATGGAAGCTGAAAGGTCATATGACCTTGGCTGTTGGAGGACTGTAAAATCCAATTGCTTATATGGTCAGGTAAATACAAATACAAATACATGGCATTTATATAGCGCAAAAATTATAAAATATTCTATTGCGCTTCACAATTACATAACACACATTTAGTTAAAAAGAATAAACATTTTACACATGTACATGTATATGATACTACATAATTATATACACACATAAAACATATACATTCAAAATATAAACAGGATTCTAGAACTTAAGATTTAGACCTATATATATTTATATCAATGCTGTTTTATATCATTGCAGATATTTTGTATTTAACAAGAGCACAGTCATTGTTCATGAAACTGACTATACAAATGTGTTTTCAGTTTTGATCTAAAGCTGGCTTCAGACTGAATGGCTGTCAGATAATTAGGTAGATCGTTCCACTATTTGGGACCAACGTCGGCCAGAGATCTGTCTGCTAGTTTTGTTCGCCGTCTAGGGATGTTGAAGTTAGTGTCACTTTGTGATCGCAGTCGGTACACTAATATGAACACGGCTGGAGCGAATGACCATACAACATGAATTAATATTTCCTTTTATCAGCTGTACATACAGACCCAATTGCGTTCAAGTACTTCAAAAATGCATTCCGTTTGCGTTTCGTTTGCGTTCCGTTTGCGCTCAGAACTATCAAAACGAAACTATGCCATTCATTTAAATGCAACAGAATGTGTGCGTTTAAATGCACAAACGGAGAAAATGCATTTGCGTTCGTTCGTTCAGCGTTTACCAACAGCAACATCTCTGAAGATCAAATTAGGCATGATATCTAGCCATGCAATTTTCATCACGAGTCGGCGACTTATGTTTATGTGATCTTATTCAAGAATGGGTCTTTTTGTTGACATTATATGGCGGTGCCCATGATGATTATTCTGATTTCTTCCGGGTTGATGTTAGTTTCATGAAAAATGTAACATACATAACACTATATAATGATATACCCTCAGTTTAATATTGAAATAATTTAAATTTGTGCTACACACTAAAACACCAATTACATAGAGTAATTCTTTGTAATAAAATACTGAAAAACGCTCTTCGGTTAAATCGAGATTTTGAATATCAACTCAAAAAGATAATACTAGAAACTACCCGAAGTAGCGAAATGCATTTGCGTTCGTATTAAAGCGTTTTTTACTAACGGCAGTTTAGACAATTATACCATGTGGACTTGCTATGAAGTTTGTGAAGCACTCATATTCCTATTAGATAATATTTTCGTCAGGTATGGAACCACCGTTTATAGACAAAGTGTTGGTATTCCTATGGGTACGAACTGTGCACCACTTGTCGCAGATTTGTTTTTATTTTGCTATGAAACAGATTTCACCAGATACCCAGGCAGATGTTTTTGAAGTCTTTAATGACACCTCTCGGTATCTGGATGACATATTGAACATTGACAACCCTTTCTTTCCAACTATGGTTAATACTATTTATCCTAAAGAACTTCAGCTTAACAAAGCTAATATATCTGATAATAACGATTCTTTTCTTGATTTAGATCTCTCGATTGAAAATGGTGAAATAATTAGCAAAATCTATGACAAGAGAGATGATTTTGATTTTAACATTGTCCCCGAGCAACTTCTTATGGTGTCTCAACTTATTCGTTTTTCAAGAGCTTGTACTCGAGTTGAGGACTTTAATATTCGTAATCTTTGTATAAATAAAAAGCTACTCAGTCAGCGTAACCGGTACCACAAACTTCGTAAAACCTTTGCAAAATTTTATTATCGTAACCCTGATCTTCTTTCCAAATATAAAAGTAATTTAAGGACTCTTCTTCGACATGGACTATCACAACCTGACTTATATGGTGATGTGATTTATAAACTTCTTAAGATTCTTTGTCATGATCACTTTCATACTATCTTTGTTAAACTTGTTAAGAAGTTTAACAAAAGATGTTATGGCCCTACCATATTGCAACGCACTGCATGCTTGGTGGTGGACCATTTTACAGTTCGACAAATGCTTTCCTCTTTAATTGTTTAATTGTACGATGACCGGACAGGCTGTGGACCCTATGATGACGCCTACCTAAAGCCCATTGGGACAGTGGCGTTTGATGTTTGTCCACGGTCTTGTCTTGTCGTGCCCTCAATGGTTTATTCTCTTGTTGCTCTAGCTTCTGCCAAGTCATTGTTGCTTTCTAGACTTTTTTTTGTATTTATATACACACGAACATCTAAGTGTTTTACTTATATTACCTTTTAACGCTGGTTGGTTAGAGAATATTTCATGGCGGGGATTTCTTTATTTACACTTCCGTTTAATTGTGATGACAATAGGGTAAGTGTGAGGTTTGGTGCACCTTAGAATCTGGTTTAAACCCCCAGTGGCCTTTTTGGCCACTGACCGTTCAAAGGCGGAAGCCCTATTGTCAACCCTTTTGTGTTTGTGATGTCGTTTGCATTTATTATTACTTTTGCCTTCTTGTTTGTCTGTTTGCGTGTTTGTTTCTGTGTTTTGTGGTTGACTGTCCTCCTTTAATGCTACTTTCCCTGTCCGATCTTTTTATATGTCTCTTTCTTTCCGTTCGTTTTCAGCGTTTAGCGTTTAAAAATGCATTCATCGTTCATCTTTTAAAACGATAAACCCTGAAAACGAACGCAAAGAACGAAACAAACGAAACGAATGCAAATGAATTTTTAAAATATAGATCGTACAACGTTCATTCTGCAGTCGTTCTGCGTTCATTCTGAGTTCATTTTCCGTTCGTTCAGCGTTCGTTCTGCGTTCGTTCTGCATTTGACGCAACTTGGTCTGTCTGTACATATGATTTGGATTTAAACCACAGTTGACAATACACGCATATGCTTAAGTTCAACAAGATATGTAGCATTCACAGAAAACAACATTTCAAATCACACGTTTAAACACACTTTTACATTAAGGTAAGATTGAGGTTTAGTGTACTCTAGAACCTGGTTTAAACCATCATCGTCCTTTTTTGGGGCACTGACTGTTTCATGGCGGTAGCCCTATTGTCAACCCTTATATGTTTGTGATGGCATAGCTTGTTTTTTATTCATCTGTGTGATTGGTGTTTCTTTATGTGCGTGTTATTCAGTGGTTGTCTGTGGTCGTCCTAGAATTCTTTATTTTCAATTCGACTTTCGATCTATATTTTGGCCTCATTCCATAACACGGAGCAATGAAAATAAAGGAATCGTTGCCAGGGTATCTGGTAAATGATTAGGCAACACATATATCATGTTTATGCGATTTAGGTATAACACGAAGATGAACTTACCCCAGCAGCCTTTTTGCCACTAACCGTTCCAAGGCGACCCTACTGTCAATCCTTTTTGTGTTTGTGACGTCATATGCCTTTATTATTACTATTGCCTTTCTTACTATTATTTCTTGCTTGCCTTTTTGCGTGTTTTTGGGTTTACCGTGTTCTTTGAAGCTGTATTTTCCTGTTCGACTTTTATACTTACTTATGTTTATATAAAACAATTAAAATAAAGTAAAACATAGAACGCCACCAGGAACCATGACTTGGCAGAATCCCGTGCAACAAGAGAATAAACTATTAAACCTAGGACAATGTAAGATTAAAGATAAACATTCCACGAATTTACTTCTCATCCTTACACGTCATCCTAGGATCGCCAATCTGTCCGGTTTCGTACAGTAGCATTTGAAAAGTAATAATCAGTGTGATGCTTTACGTATTGATGTCTGACCTGGCTGTTAAAGACTACACTCCTCACGCCCTTATTAGTAGTTCTTCCATCGAATGATCAATTAACTAGGGCGTTGTCTAATCGTTTTAAACTGGATGGAGTGCGCGAGGCTAGATAATTGACGTCTTATTTATTTGTTTCGTTTTGTGAATGTACGTTTTATTTTCGATGAACTAGTTTCCCGTTCAAAATAAAATAAAAACTGTATGCAATAAAAGGTAGTGTTCGGTAGCTCAATTATTCGTAGAACTATTAGAGTTTTTTCTAGAACTTCGTGTCGTTTGAGGACTTTAATAGTCGTAATATTAGTAAAGCTATTCCAGCATGGCTACCGTTACCATACACTTCGAAAAGCCTTATCAAAATTGTATTATCGTAAGCATAATCTACTTTTTAAAATCTTTTATTATGTGATGAACGGACAGATTGTGACGTCTACTTAAATCCGCAAAGGACGGAAGAGTTTGAAGTTTGTCTTAAATCTAGCCTTGTCATACCCTTAAGGGTTCGCACATGATCATTTATGTGTTATACTTATATTGCCTAGTATTGCTACCTTATTTGTTAGAGAATATAACCTGGCGGGGATATCTTTATGTACCCTAGAACCTAGTTTAAACCCCAATAGGCCTTTTTTGCCACTGACCGTTCATATGCGGTAGTCCTATTGTCAACCCTTTTATGTTTGTGATGTCATATCTTTTATTTTATTCATATTTGTAGTTGTTCTTTGTTTCTATGGGTGTCTTTGGTTGACTGTGGTCCTTGAATGCTACATTTCCGGTTATATTTTTATATATACTTTTATTGCTTTGAAAATTGGCATATTTGTATAGGTCATACGATATTTAAAGTATTATATCTCTTTGGACTCTATAATGACGTATACATAATTCCTGACAAGACGATAACGTTTGATGATTGTCTTTAAGCTTGTCTTGTCGTGCCCTTAATGGTTTACTTTTTTCTTTTTTTTTCTGAAGCATCTATAGCATATTCAAACAGAAAATAGACAAATATTAACATAGTGCTTGTAATTACAGATATCATTTAAAATGTGGATATTTATATTCGATAATCATAAAACTCAATATTTGTTTATTCTTATTTAGTTTTCATCTCTCAATGATCTTATTTTAAATAAAAGTATTGACATTTAAACATGACTTTTCTGTATCTCATTTCCTTCAAGTAGACTCATTCGTCGAGAAGTTATCCTAGCCTGGTGCAGGATAGGGCATATACGTAATACTCATTCATATTTATTACATGGTGCGCAACTACCAGAATGTATACCCTGTTTTGTACCGATAAAGGTCAAACATATCTTGTTGCAATGTATAGAATGTGTTCTTAAGCGGCGAAGGTACTACACAGTTCATACTATGAAAGAGTTATTTGATACTATAGATTTGAGTCTTGTTTTAGATTTCCTAAAAGAAATCAGACTTTATAAATCATTATAATATGTTTTTATATATTTTACTTGTTTACACACCCGTTGGAGGGTATTTGTTGATTTACATATATACATAGTTTATATTATTACCATGTCATCCCTTATTTGTAGTTTTCTCTTTATACATTTACATTAATTTTTAATTACTACTTCAATTCTTCATCTTTTTCTCAGTTTTTGCGCACAATATGACCTATTTATGTGTCGACGTGCCGTAAAACACCATTCATTTATTCATTCATTTATGGCTTGGCATTCATATATCAAATATGAACCATTATGTATTTTGTGTACAGACGTGCATCAATTATTCTAAAGGCGGAACCAATATTGTCAACTCTTTTATTTGTGAGGTTCCGAATACCTTGCTTCTGTTTGTCCTTGTATTTGTTGTCGACTGTATGTGCGTGCTTTGGTTGACTGTGTTCAGTGAATGCTACATTTTAGGTGAAGGCCCTATTCTCAGAGACTACTTTGTCTAATAATTTGAAACTTCTCACACTTGTCAAAGTTCGTCATGCTCATCATGATGTGCCCTCATACGTCATATACCATAACTCGATATTAAATTTTTCCTCAAATGTGGTACATGTATGTTGGTGTACTGCAACCCAGATATAATCTCAGTATCGTGTGTTTACATACAACCATGCCCCCTTTTCGGAGATGTAGCATTCGTTGACCACAGGAAACAAACAACCATTACAAGGATAAACAAAAGGCAAAGTATATGACATCACAAACATAAAACGGATGACAATAGCGCTGCCGCTTTGAAACGGTCAGAAGAGAATACTCCATTACGAGCACACTACAATACAAAATTGGATACAAACATCAAACGTTACCGTCCTCTCGGGGTTTATGTAGACGTTATCATAGGGTCCTCGATCTGTCCGGCCGTCGCACAATCAAAGAGGAAAGCATGCCGTCGAATTGCAAATGGTTAAACCACTAACAATAAAGTGTGTTGCAAAATAACAGGGTCATAACATTTTAAAAAATATATATATGAAAGTGACCATAACTAAGTATCTTGCAAAGTTTGTAAATCAAGTCACCATAGCAGACAGGTTGTGATAGTTCTTGTCACAGAAGGGTATTCAAATAACTTTTATGTTTTAAAAGCAGAGCAGGGTTACAGCCCTTTTGTGTTTGTGATGTCGTTTACTTTTATTATTACTTTTGCCTTCTTGTTTGTCTGTTTGCATGTTTGTTTCTGTGTTTTGTGGTTGACTGTGCTCCTTGAATGCTACTTCCCTGTCCGATCTTTTTATATTTCTTTACATTTCGCAAAGGTATTTTGAAGCTTATGGTAACGGCTATGCTGATGGGGTAGCGTTTAAGTTATACTACTGTTACAAATAGTAAAGTCCTCAACTCGACTACAAGCTATAGAAAAACGAATAGGTTTGAGAACCATATACTCTATAATAAGTTTCTCTGGTAACCATGGTAACATCCTCGTCTAAGTGGGGATCTTTAAAGATATCGAAATTAAATCATCTCTCTTGTCGTACATTTTACTTATTATTTCTCCATTTTTAATTGCGAAATGACAAATACGTTAGGTTTAAAATTATGAAACTATTGATTTTATGAATATTGAGTTCTGCACAACCCGGGGCTAGAGGGCGTGAGCGGTAGCTAGCATATTTCACTACCGTTCATGAACAGTCTTAATCAAACCGAGACTGCAATATTTCGTATGTGTCCTGTTCGGCGGTTTCCAAAGGTCCACTCTCATACTCTTTTAAGTTCTTCATGGTCTATACTATTTAACGCAGTAGAAAATAAAAGGCTGTCAAGGTTTAATATAGCATTTAGGGATCATAAAAGGTTTCGATTACAGCTGCCTGAGTGTCTGGTGAAAGGCTCAGCATGAAAAGGCTCAACATGAATTATCGTTCATAGCAATACAAAAACAGTCTGCGACAAGAGATGCACAGTTGCTACCCATAGGAGATATCAACAAGTGTCTATAAATAGTAGTGCCATACCATTTTCCCGGACAATTTGGCATATTGCGTTTCAACTTTATTTACTGTATGTCGTTAGATGAACTTCTAATCCAAGTACCATTAATTTATCTTGAATTCTAATTATATTATGCCAATTTTGACTTTATTTTGTCACGGTTTTTCGCATGAAAGATAGTTCTCAATAACTGAATTTGGGTATTACTTTTAAACTCTGCAAACTGTATGTCACATGGTTAGGCAAGTTCTTTTATATTAAATCATGAAATTTGACAAATCTCACATTATTGATTGTTAAAGTTTTATCAGTTTATCAGGTTTAATACTTTATCAGTATTTCTTAACATTCACACTAGCGTTCGTTTAGTGCAGTGTGGCAGCTGTAAAACGTCTCCCCGTGCTACAGTAGTGTTATTTTTACTGGTCCTTTGGGACCAACGAGCCCAGTATAGGTGGCTTTGAAGTAGAATACCGCTTAAGCCGGTGCTAGGGGTGTGAGAGGTGTTGCTTCTTTCATTACTTCTCATGAACAGACTAAATGAAACCGAGTCTGCTGCTTTATTCTCTTAATTGTGTTTGTTGCTCCCAAAGGATCACCTTTATCAGTTTTTCTTAACATTCACACTAGCATCCGTTTAGTGCAGTGTTGCGGCTGTAAGAAGTCTCCCCGTGCTACGAATCAGTAGTGTTATTTTTACTGGTCCTTCGGGACCAACGAGCCCAGTATAGGTGGCTTTGAAGTAGAATACCGCTTAAGCCGGTGCTAGGGGGCGTGAAAGGTGTTGCTTCTTTCATTACTTCTCATGAACAGACTCAATAAAACAGAGTCTGCTGCTTTATTCTCTTAATTGTGTTTCTTGCTCCCAAAGGATCACCTTTATCAGTATGTATTAACATTCACACTAGCGTTCGTTTAGTGCAGTGTGGCGGCTGTAAGAAGTCTCCCCGTGCTACGAATCAGTAGTGTCATTCTTACTGGTCCTTCGGGACCAACGAGCCCAGTATAGGTGGCTTTGAAGTAGAATACCGCTTAAGCCGGTGCTAGGGGGCGTGAAAGGTGTTGCTTCTATCATTACTTCTCATGAACAGACTCAATAAAACCGAGTATGCTGCTTTATTCTCTTAATTGTGTTTGTTGCTCCCAAAGGATCACCTTTATCAGTATTTATTATAACTTTTTTTTTCTCAGAAAACGCTTCGTCTATCGACTGGATTTTTTTTTAGATTGAATGAAATTATTATGGATGTTAAACTGACTGGTTAGGACAAATTTAGTAACATGTTCTTTGATTTCAGTCATACTGAAGCTATTTCTATAATACTGAGATTTCTTTACATAGCTCTTGTTTTCTTATTGTACTCCCTCCCAGCGAAGACATTTCGCGCCGTTTGTCGTACACTATGGCCATTAAAGAACTATTGCATGTTTTATAATTTCGTTATGTCAAAGAAATAGAGCCCGTCAACTTGGTAATGTATCCATTCTAGAAATGTCCAATAAATGAACAATCCACCCGTACTCTAGTTTGTTTTAAATTATGCAAGATATTTTTATTTTGTTTTATTATGCGGTTATTCCGAATTTCCTATTTAGGGCAATGCTATGCTGCCATTGATCAGATATTATGCTATTGCGCAGCTGAAATGAACATTTAAATAAAGGTACAGCGAAAATATATAATAGTATAACAACGGAATGCATAGACTCTGTTTGAATGAAATTTGCAATATTTTCATAAATTGTGTAAAAAATAATGTTAAATCCAACTTGAAAATATAAAATATAAGGGTGGGCGGGGAGAGGAGGGGATTACAATAAACAAATATATACAAGAAACTTTTGAATATCATGCAATAATAAGAGTTGTTCTAAAGGAAAATAAGGTTGTTCATTCTTTTATGAGACATATTTTTGCTTTTAATGTAAAACGGGAAGGTGACGTGCAGTATATGACGCTGACGTGAAATCATAAGCCACTCACCGCTGTGGGTTCGAATCCGAGTATCTGTCGGTGTTTTGCCACGTCTAGTAGTATTTCAATATTGTATCTTTTACGTACTTATTACAGTATTTATGTTTTGCTCTCTTCGTTTTGACAGTTCTTCGTCACAATGAATGTTAACAAGGTTTTCATTCAACACGTTTAGGAAAATAACTTGTGATATGTGTGTGGATCGCGGATGTTCTTGGTGAAGACTGTCTTGTGACTTGGTGGAATTCCATACATATTACGTGGTCAGAGTATTAACTTTCATACCCCATCCAACCCCTTCTCCAAGAAGCGAAAACGGGGTTGGCTGGGGTATGAAATAAAACCTTAATTTTGGCATACAAAATTTGCATATTGTAAAATTACATTTAAAAGCGTAAACAAGTTGCCGATCAGTTAATTAACATGAATGTGGGCCTGTGAACTGATAGGAATGCAAACAATTGTCTGTATAAGTAATGAAAATCTGAGAGTTATCAAGCTGAAATAAGTGTTGATGTTTTTATCGAAAAATGGATGCTTCAATAGTGTTCACTGTGAAACTTGGCCAAGGTCTTATTGATATAATCTTTAATGATAATAGTTAAAAAAATTAACATCACAGACATTTCAACGTTTCGGTTTGACAGCCTTCATCAGAATTTTCTGATATAATCATTAAAATGCAAATGAAAAAAAATCTAAAATAATTTTAAGTGACAGTGTGGAATAGCTGATTTGCTTCTTTTTCGCTTCTTTTTGGCATTATAAATAAAACCGATATAACGCTAATCTTTGTCGTTATATATTCATGGATTCAATACATTTCACGGATCTTCATCCATGAAAATACATTTTAAGAGTTGTACTTATTCCATTCCAATACTTGCGATTACATTCAGTTGCACTTACGATTTCATTTTGCTCCGTAAACATCCCGGACACATAAAGATCCCGGAAACGTTCTACACTGAGAAGACTGATCTACGAGTAGACTGAGTAGACTGATCTACGAAAACGTCAAATCCACAGGTGAAACGGTAACCTCTGAACGTTCCAAAATATGTGTTTATACCATTCAAGTTTTTTAGACGGGTTCCCTAGGAATTCAGGTTGTAAAGCATGCTTATCGCCACTTACATGAATCAAAGTATGTTAACCATAGACAGATACAAAACCCACATAAAGAGCAGATGACGAAGGCAGCTGAATAAAAACAACTTGCAATCTGATTGTCTGCAAGATTGTATAAATGTGTAAATCAGAATGTAAATTTTGCACAACCAGAAAACAAAAGAGACAAACGGCAGACATTATCCGTAATAAAAAAAAAATGGGATAAAATTAGCACGAATAGTAGGCAGGCACAGTTGTGTTCAACCGTAATTTAATTTAGAATTACAGCATCGGGAAAATTCCAATGTTTAATAAATATGGACAGTAGTCTGCTATGAATGAACCCATTTGTACTCTGTATCTCATTTATTTAGTTAAAAACTCATTAGCAGCAGATAAAATAATCTCAGGAAAAGTAGCAGTCACAGAACAACATCAACTAACAAGAGGTCATTGACTTTGAAGCTCAACTGATAGGTTTTGATAGCTAGATCAGCATTCCTGTGAAGTTTCATGAAATCTGTCAAGTAGTTTCAGGCGAGTAGTCGCTACAAGTTTTTATTATATAACTCTATGTAAAAAGATATGTTTTATGTCAATTCAAAATAATTTTCAACAAGGACCAACAGCATGTCATGTTGATCATTTTAGAAAAATAGCACTTATAGTTTTTAAGAAGTAGTGACTACGAACTTGTTTTTAAAAAATATATTTTTAGCAATGGCGGCCATCTTAAATTTTCGGCCGACCTGAAATTTTGATAGGCTCAACTAGACACCCAGAGCAACAGTTATGATAAGTTTCATGAAAATCCTTCAAGTAGTTTCAGACGAGTAATCGCTACAAGTTTTTACTATATAACTCTATGTAAACAAAGATGGCCACTGGCAACCATGTTTAATGATGAATCAAACGATTTTTCGACAAGGACCAACATCATGTCATGCTGATCATTTAAAAAAAAGGCCCATATCAATATCACTTATAGTTTTCAATAAGTAGTCGCTACAATCTTGCTTTTTAAGAATCTATTTTTAGCCCTGACGGCCATCCTGAATTTGCCGGCTGACTCTGTAAAAAAAGTTTTGGACCATGGCAGTGTTCCAACCCGTACAATGATCGCTGAACCTTGACATTCGACCATAACCCCTATTATCTCAGTTGATAATTCACAATAGATCAACAATCAACAATAATTATCGTTTACAATGAAAGTTTGTTAAAAAATAGTAATCTTTTTATTGGTTACTCCAATGTGTCCGTAACTGATACTTTTAATGGACTTTGCAACATTTTTTACAGACCCTTTGTGCGATATTTTTTTAAAATCAAATCTTGTTTGGAATTTAATGTTTCTGGTACCAAATTAACCGGGTAGGGTAGACCTTGGTTACTAAAAAAAGATACTTTATTTTTATATGACTTTATATACCCTGGTCCAAATCTTTTTTTACCGAGTATAGTTGGTTTTGCATTCGTTATTGTTTCAAGTTACACGACATTTAGGTTAACATTTTGCGTTAAATCTGTTGTATTTTACAACCAAATATCTCAATCAGTTTCAAAAGATTGCATTTTAGCAAAATGATGGCCCTTGTTTCGACTTAGAGATTCAAATACGATTAGCGTTAAGTACATGTATCACTTATTCGAATTCATCTGGTTAAGTCTTCAGTAGCATTAAGGACACTCAGTTTCCATAACACTTTTATGCAATTTATCAAAATTATTGCCGTTTTTCGACTTCGAAATATTATATTTTTTAACAGCAATATGGGAGAGATATGTCTTGCCGACAGGCTGACGTTCTTGTATACGTTACATTACCCTGTAATGTAAATACGAGCCTTACCGTAACTATTCATACTTTAGTTTATAGTAGTACTGGAAATACAAATGCACTATAATTGTGTTCCCATTTATATATATACCAGTAATCTCTGTTTGGCTGCATAATTCTTGCGCTGTAAGTTGGTTTGGCAGATTTAAGAGCCATAAATGTCAAGAAGATGAATGTATTATTGAAATACCGATGTAATGGGGCGAACTAACATATTATATAAATGATATACAATGTTATCTCATGTTTGCATTATATGTTCTAATAACTACCAGGAACATTACAGACACAATAATATAAACGTACAGTTAATTATTAAACTGCTAGCACGTAGTAACAATAACAAATAAATTGCTATGATTAACTGTCTGCCAAACCATGGAACGATTTATCACATAATTTGGAACAAATAAATATGAGCTAATGTATAGTTGGTTATGATTTTAGATCAACCCAAAACAGTGCAATGGGATCGGGACTTTTACGTTGGGATGACCCATTGTTGTCACTTGCTATAATAGGAATGCCTTTCCGGAAACTTGGGTTACCGTCTTAGTATTGTCAGTAGACCAACTGTACACCTGCTTATGATTTAATCCGTTTCAACACTACCAATGACTGCGTGACCGGTGTTTGCAAAGCTATTGCAAACTATAATATTAATGCGTGTGCGTGCGTGCGTGCGTGCGTGTGTGTGTGTGTGTGTGTGTTACCAAGTTGTTTGCTATGTGAATCAAATGCATTTCAGTGTTCTTAGACATTACGCACACAGACATGTTTTCGCACGTCTCGTTAAAAAATAAATACTATATGGAAGAGGAAATGTTATCATACTGATATGAGACTGAATGGTGTTTGTTCATACATTGGTATTGCCAAATGACGACAATATGTACACATTCTGTACTTTCTTTCAAGGTAGCCTATTGCATGTTTTTACAAATGTTTGAACGATCACTAACCGCACAATGAGTACGATGGTCATTCAATAAATTCGTGAACATATGCGATTATATTGGTTCTGCAATATTTATAGTTGTATTGCATACCATTGCCCTAAGCAGGATAATATTGTAACATTGAAATTTAAAAGGCCTACATTTTTAGATCTATTAACTATATGACAAAATGCCCCATGGATACATGATGCACATCAAAAGGTAGCAAGAGATTGGTTTTCTAATAGTTATTTGTATATAGTATGTAAACCTGTCTATAGGTCATATTAATTTTGGCATAGAACTGCATTTTTACTATAAATGTTACCAACAAAAACATCATGAAATGTTTTAAGTAATATATAGAGTACTGTCTCATCGAGTTGGTTGTTTTTACATCAGCATGGGCCTAGCCCATCGAGACAAGTAAACTTCTTCAGTAAGGATTTCACTATCACAAATTACGTCAATCTTTATCGAAGTTGTATCGCTGCAACGAAAAATTACTGGAGAAGTACAACACACACCTAAAAACATTTCTGCGACTAGGAATATCTCAATCCCTGTTATATGCAGATGTGATCGTTAAACTTGGGAAATTAAAGGATACTGACGGATTTGCTAACCACTTTATAAAATTAATCAGACAATTTCTCAGAAAAGGATACGACCTTTTAATATGGCAACGCACTTCATGCTTGGTGATTTACCCATCTACAATCAGTTATTACGATTCACTTGCCTCTTATGCGATGAACGGACAACCTTATTTGACCTTAATGATTGCACATTCTGAAACCCTGAAAGGTCAACCAGGTTTTCTGCCGTATCCTTGATTGGTTTTCCGGTTAACTTTAACTGCTGTTGTCGTTCAATACAATTCTAGATACATTCTGCTTCTTATTACGTCTTTTTTATGCTCCCAAAGGGCGAGCATATAGTTGCCGCTTTGTCCGTCCGTCCGTCCGTAGTAAAGAGATGAAATTAAACTTGAAACACTGATAGAGGGAAATGAGAGGAATTGCAGAGTGCAAGAACTGTAACTCTGTCATCATTCAAATTAGAGTTATTGCCCTTTGTAATTGTATACCTAGAATTTTTGTCCAGAGCATATCTTCAAAACTACAGATGGGACTGCAATGAAACTTCACACAATAATAGAGGGGAATGAGAGGAAGTCCAGAGTGCAAGATCCGTAACTCTGTTTCATTCAAATTAGAGTTATTGTCCTTTGTACTTTTAAACTTAGATTTTTGGCTAATTTCATTGGACTTTCTTGTTAGAGTTTTCCACTTGTATGTACAATGTCTTGTCAAATTGGACGCTGAAGACAGGATATTAGCGAGGATGTGTTCACACAAAATCGATTTAAGCTAACCAGTAAGCCATATTGCCTACTGACCTTTCCAAGTATGCAACCCTGTTTTCTCTGCTCTTTGTATTGTGTTTTGTCCGTTTCATAGTATGCTTGACTCGTTGTATGTGGTACCGTGCGGGCTTACGTTGTCATTGCGTGTGGATGCTGTGGTTTCTATAGGACCAATTTTCTCAGTTTTAAATAACCAAAGAGATGGGACCATACTCATTTCAGTTTGTAGCATATTTCATCTGTCTGCTATGCTCTAACTTCTAATAGCTGGTCGTTAGTGTATACCAGTTATCGGACAGGTGTTTTTTATCAATCAAATGATTTACACCTGTACAAAATCAAAGGAAATGTTAACGACTATGTATTACGTTGCAGAAATATAATACATGTAATACATTTAATACTTGCGTACTAAAATGCATTTTGTTTGGCAACAGAGTAATTTGTAAATTGGCATTTGGTACTAGTATCATTTGCACAAATTCAAAACATATGATATGACTGTATGTGATAACATATCTAAATTTAAATTCCGCGAATTCCACCACGTGCTCCGAGCGATTGGATTAATGCATTATTGTTTCACGTAAAAAATAATTAAATATGTTTGAAACTATGTATTCATGCACATGTTGCCAAACTTATGCTCGCTCCTCTATATACCGGCGTACTTGTCAAAAAAATGCATCCAGTTGAAAACGAAAATATAACATCTTAAAACTATGCTCGAAAGGTTGATAACATAATCTATTATCTTTCAATATCTTTCAACAAATTTCAAAATTTAAGTGTTTTCATTGTAAAATTATCACCGCAAATACATGTAGGTCACATCAAGTCGGATACAAAAAACAAAGATGGGATATACTGGTTTATAGGTATAAATCACCTGGAATGTTTTAAGTTAGCACCGGATGTTGGTCATATTTTGAACATATGACCTGATTTATTACGAAACAAGATTGCCAAGCTTAAAACGACACCAAAAAAGCAAATGTGATCTATTTTGAGACAGGCATGCTATTTTTTTCTGAAAAAAAGAAGAAGAAAAAGAAAACAATAGGATGTATTTGTTTTGTATCCTTTATAATGCAAAATATTTCATGATTTTGATGTTGACACATAGCGGCAATCTATGTGAACATATTTGCATACAAATGACCTTATGGACATACATTGCATCATGGGAATGGGCTTTTTACAAAATATCCTGGTATAAAGCGACCACCGGCAAACAGGGGAATCGCCATACATTTGTCACTTCTGTATTTTGTTTCTTAGACAAGATTTTAAAACTCAACTCGACACATTTCAAAAAGCATTGCCTACAATTTGCAGATGTTTAGGGTAGTTTTTTTGGCATTTGTGTCACATGCTGCTGGTAGTTATATTGGTTATACTGGTCTGTATTTCACTTATGTGATTAAAGTAACTGATAGTTATGCTGGTCTGTAGTTCAGTTTTGTGAATGATGCAACAGATAGTTATACTGGTCTGTAGTTCATTTTTGTGATTAAAGTAACTGATAGTTATACTGGTCTGTAGTTCACTTTTGTGATTGATGCTGCTGCTAATTCTGATATCATGTACATCACGTTTTAACTGATGCTGCAAGTAGTTTTGCTGACATGTAGTTCTCGTTTGTGACTGATGCTGCTGGTAGTTTTGCTGACATTTAGTTCACCTTTGTGACTGATGCTGCTGGTAGTTCTACTGATTAATAGGTAACCTGCGTGAAGAATATTTCTAGTAGGTATGTGTAACTAATGTTGCTAAAAGTTCTGCTGGTCTGTTATTCAATTTGTACTTATTCAAGTAGATATTCTTGTAAGTTGTTCACGTGTGTGGCTACCATTGCTAGCAGTACTAATGGTATGTAGTTCACTTACTTAACGTGTGATGCTGGTAGTTCTTCTGTAACGCATTATTGTTGTCATTGACAATATTTACGTTAAGCCTTATTGTAACATTGTGTCGGAAACTATGGCAATAATTTGTATTTGACTTAGTTCGAGTCAATATTCCGAGGTCCCATTATAATATGTTGACACAAATACATGCTCATTTCAGTAATGTATATTCGCATTATCCATTAGCTGTCAAATGTGTCACAAAGAATACTGTACGAGTAAGCAATGTAAACCTCCAATTTTGCTTTCGCTATCAATAATCACTCTCATATCTTTCGCTATAGAGAATCAACTTACATTACAGAAAATGCACTAAGGTATCTAGTCCCTGTATAAAACATGTGAGATTACAAAATCTGTCTAGACCTGTAAAACGCTAACTTGCACGACATTCATATGAACCATTTATCTTAATTCAAGTATGAACATGTTTGGCTAAATTGACATAACACCTTTAGAACCATGGAAAATATGCGTTGATATTATCTAATTCTAGCTGCAATGTGTTCATAATATAACTTTCAATTAAGTGTCTGGATAACCTACCTCACGTTTGTTCTATCGAAATCGCATTATTTTCAAAAAGTCACTCACTATCTCCAGTAAAAGAAAGTATGTGGTTACCTAACAGGACACATAACTTCATTAAGGAGATGATTGCGGGTCCAAGTACAAATGTGGCAAATATTGGTAATTGCAATTCTGTGGACGTTTTAATTTTTACTCTAACGCAATTTTCGTGCAAATTAACGGTTTCTCTTATTTGGCATTTTCCAAATACTAAGAAATTTGAGAGTCATGTGTGACCTACTTAATATTTGATTCAAGTCACAAAAAAGACAAACTAATATAATACAACATTAACATGAAAATAATGTAAACTAAACGAATACAATACATAATTACATTGCATGTTGCACATGCATTATTCATATACTCGTTTATTTGGTGTTTAGCGTAATTTTGTAATGCATGTTAGGTTATGTATGACCGTCGACTTTTAGTGGTGGAGGCAGACCAACCACTTATTCCTGGGTAGAACCAGTACTGTATACATGCCGCCATCCGTAAGAAGCCGTTTTCATACACATATTAATGTTCTTGCATACCAGATAGGAATATCACGTGCAGGAACATCTGATCATACACAGTGGAGTTAGATGAAAGTTACGAACATAATAAATGTCGTCAAAAATGTCAGCAGTTGATGACAGGTCATGCAATTGGCCCCCAAAATTGAAGTGTTCAAATTTCAAATTTTTTATATCTGTTTAAGCTACATATGCACTGAATAATTGTTAAAACTCATTAAACAAATTATTTGAAGGCTCTAAATGAGTCGTAAAGCATCACAAACATTTTTTTTAAAACAGACATTTTAGTTTTGGCGGTTTTCGGCCGTTTTCAGCCAGTTTTTGGCCCTGGAAATATCATCAAGCAGAGCTAATTCTTTTGTTATAATTATAGTAAATGATAGAGACACATGCATACTGAAGCCAAAATAATCTGCTCAGGATGAGCTCTATATTTTAGGACCAAAAACATATTCTAGGTAAATAAAACGAGTAAGAATATGTTGAAGATAAATTTCAGAAAACCACAGTAGGATCCAAATCTTTCTACGGAACGCACCAAGCCAATGTCTTATACACGATTAATATAAGTAATCGTATATAGTATCAGTGTTTACAGTTTAGACTTAAATAATCATATAAATAACAGATTTTTTAGGAAAATATATTAGTAAAGCGAGCGTTTTGAAATTATAACATTTTTTTATGTTTTTTTAATGGTTTTGATAACTTTGATCAACTTTATGACTGTATATGTTATGTGTAATATAAAGAATAAAACTGATAATTAAAATCCCCCATGTTTTGGATTTCATGGCGATAAACAAAATAAGAACTTTACATGTTAGATATAGATATAAAAATTGAACAGGATAAACAGCATTCAAGGACGACAGTCAACCACAAACATACAGAGAAACAAAGAACAAATTTAAAGATGAATAAAGTGCCAAATAAGACATCACAAACACAAAAGGGTTGATAATAGGGCTACCGCCTTGGAACGGTAGGTGGCAAAAACGGCTTAATGACACAAACAACAACAGTGCTATTATACTTTCAACTGAAGAGGAACTAAGTGAAAACATGTGTATGAGCGTAAACGATAATCGTATCCTCAAGCACGTAGCAATCGCACCTAGAGCCTTGTGAGTAGGGACGAATTTATTACCCGCATTTATGTTTCAGTGAGATGTATAAATTAACGTGTTGCCAAACACATGTGCATGTTTCCACGTCAGTATTTTGTTCCTCAAATTGGGTTTTCAAACGCAACATGACTTTTTTAAAGACACATCGCCTACAATGATAGTTCTACTGATCTGTAGTTTACTTGTGTGACAGATGCAGCTTGGAATTCTACTGGTATGTAGGTCATTTACTTGACTGGTGATGCTGGTAGTTATACGTGTGATGAATGGCTGTTGTCACTGACAATAGTTAACGCAACCCTTATTTTAAAAATGCTTCGGGAATTACTCCAAACATTGTAATCGGATGTTCTCTGTCCAATCCATTATTCATACAATGGGATCCCAGTGAAACAGGAATATATGCTCCTGTCAATTGTATGCCAGTTCCCACGGACCATTACCTGTCAAATACGTCAGTAATAAACACAAACATTGGATATACTAATCATCAATGTCACCCTTCAAGTTTTATTTCGTTACAGATTTATCTATAGAGTGTCCACTCTCATGTGTGTACAAATAGCAAGCCAATTACGAATACGCGATAATTCCGAATTATCGACACGCCATTTACGAATTCGTAATTGAAGGGGCCATTTACGAATTAATTTCAAATAACGTTTTTTCAAGATATATGTGATTAAAATTATAAAAAGAACAGTCTTTAAACATAATATAATGAATAGTTACATTTTAAACAGGAAAAACACAGTAAAACAGAGGAAATGTGTCAATTTCGTCGCTGCCTTTTTCGTGCGTTTTTGCCCAAAATCTGTGTTGTACGTCACAATTAATGATCGATTTGTTATGATTATTTAAATTCTTTATTTACCTTATGATTTCTTAAATAAAATAGTTATAAATCGAGTCTTGTATTTATACGGGGACAGTAGATAGACTATATATTATTCTAATACACCCGCACTATATAGTCTAGTTTAAAATATCTCGTTATATTGAACGATATATCACTGTACATTTTGCAACGTTAGGAGAATAAGCATTGCGCACTGCGCATTCCGCATTGTAACGTATGCAACGTTAGGAGAGCAAGCAAAGCAATGCGAAAGATTTCAGATGTGTGCGTTATTTTCACATTTTAGGGGTATTAGAATAGAAATAGAACATCGTTTACGGTGAATTATATATAATATATCACGGTTTGTCGTTCAATTGTAAACAATAATTTCAATCGCCCTTCGGGCTCGTGAAATTATTGTTTACAATTGAACTCCAAACCGTGATATATTAAACGATAATTCACAGTAAACGATGTTCTATTTCTTAAATAAAGTTAATTAAATCTGTCTTGACTTGTAAACGTTAACTTCGCAAAATTCATTATTTTAATACGAATGTGTTTGGCTTAATTTGGAAATCATATTAAAACCAGTAAAGGATAAGTAAGTTTATTAAGGAGTATTAGAATGTTTTTTATTGCCAGCCCCAAGTCAATTGTGACAGACTTCGGTAATTGCAATTTTATGGACATTTTCATTTTTACTAATGCAATTTTGAGCAAAGGAACTATAACTTCTATTTGTCAATTTCCAAATACTAGGCAATTGAAGATTCGCGTGTGACTTACTTAATGGTTGATTTAAAACATAAATAAGCGAATGAATGAATGGTGTTTTACGGCACGTCGACACATAAATAGGTCATATTGTGCACAAAATTGATGAAAAATGAAGAAATGAAGTATTAATTAAAAATTAATGTAAATATGTAAAGATAAAACTATTAAAAAATAAGGGATGATAAGGTGTAATATAAACTATGTATGTATACAACAAATGCCCGTCAACGGGTATATAAACAAGTAAATATATATAAGAACACATTATAATGATTTATGTAGTCTGATCTCTTTTAGGAAATCTAAAACAAGACCAAAATCTACAGTATCAAATAACTCTTTCATAGTATTAACATTGTAGTACCTTTGACCCATAGGATCAAAGTCTACACATTCAAATAAGATATGTTTGACCGTTAACGGTGCAAAGCAGGGTTTACATTCTGATAATTGCTCACCTTGTAATAAATATGAATGAGTATAACGTGTATGCCCTATCCTGCACCGGGCTAGGACAACTTCCTCTCGACGGATGGGTCTACTAGAAGAACGCCATTCTCCGAGTAACGGTTTAATTGAATGGAGTTTATTGTTAACTGACAAATCCCAAGCGGTTTGCCAAGAGTTACGAATATATGTGTTAATACAACTTTTAAAATCAGTATAAGGTAATTTGGTATTAGATATATGTAAATATAATGCTGCCTTAGCAGCACTATCAGCTCTATCATTACCACGTATTCCTACATGACTTGGAAGCCAACAGAAAATAATAACATTATCAATTATAAGAGAATTGTACTTTTCTAAAAGTTGAAGCACAACTGGGTTATCATGTTTCATATTACCCAGTGCTTGAAGAGATGAAAGGGAATCAGAAAAGATTACAAAATAGTCATCATCAGATTCATGAATATAATTTAAGGCAAGTTCAATTGCCTTAAGTTCAGCAGAAAAGATAGAGGCCTTGTCAGGCAAGCGGCTCTTTATGCTGTGTTTGTGAACAACAGCTGCTGCAGCTACCTTATCTCCATCTTTAGAGCCATCTGTGTATATATGTTGAAAGTTACTGTATTTCGATTTAATTTCATTAAATTTGCTTTGAAAGACAGTAGGGTCTGTACTGGATTAGTTACTATTACAAAGATCAAAAATAATTGTTGGTGTTTCCAAAGTCCACGGTGGAATTTGTGGTACTTTGTACTTGGCAATCACATTTAGGTCGATTTCAGTGTCTCTTAATTTTGGTTTAATACGAAGACCAAATGGTCGAATGGCCTTCGGTTTTCGATCAAAAAGAGGTTCACAACTAGGATTAAAAACATTATCGAAAGTTGGGTTTGAAGGGTTAGACTTTAATTTAATGGCGTATTGAAGAGCTAATTTGTCCCTTCTGTGAGACAGTGATGGTTCATTAGCTTCAACATATAGACTTTCGGCTGGTGATGTACGAAAGGCACCTAAGGCGAGTCGTAATCCTTCATTATGTATAGGGTCGAGCATCTGCAAGTACGACTTGCGAGTTGATCCATATACTATCGAGCCGTAGTCCAGCTTGGATCTGACAAGAGATCTGTAAAGTCGCAAGAGGACTTTTCGATCTGCTCCCCAATTAGTGTTTGCAACAACTTTAAGTAAGTTAAGAGCTTTAAGGCATTTGGCCTTCAAGTATTTAAGGTGTGGTATAAACGTTAATTTACGGTCGAAAATAAGACCAAGGAATTTTGTCTCATCCACTACTGGTATTGGTGACCCATCCAGTGTTAGATGAGGGTCTTCATGATGTTTACGAAGTTGACAAAAGTGCATACAATTAGTTTTAGATTTAGAAAATTTAAAACCATTTTCATCAGACCAGGTCTGAAGTTTATTGAGACATTGTTGCAATTGTCTCTCGATAGTATTCATGTTTTTTGCACGATAACATATAACAAAGTCGTCAACATATAGCGAACAATCCACACCTGGATTGATGCATTTTACTATACTGTTAATCTTTATATTAAAAAGTGTGACAGAGAGTATGCTGCCCTGTGGAACACCTATCTCCTGTTCATGAATATCAGAGAGGGTTGAACCCATTCGGACTCGAAATTGTCTATCATCTAAGAATTTCTCTATAAAAATAGGTAATCGGCCTCTAAGACCAAGGTCATGAAGATCATTCATAATACCATATTTCCATGCAGTATCATAAGCTTTCTCCAAGTCAAAAAAATACAGCTACCAGATGTTCTTTTTTTATGAAAGCTTCCCTAATAAATGATTCAAATCGAATGAGATTGTCTGTTGTGCCTCGTTGGCGCCGGAATCCACTTTGATACTTTGTTATCAGCTTGTTGGATTCCAGGTACCAAACGAGTCTCTCATTAATCATTCGTTCCATGGTTTTACATATACAACTCGTTAAAGCAATAGGGCGATAATTTATTGGGTCTGTATGATCCTTTCCAGGTTTGGGGACTGGAATAACGATTGCTTCCCGCCAAGACTCGGGGAAGTTTCCCGTCACCCAAACCTTATTAAATATATCAAGAAGGGTAGAGAGACAGGATTCAGGTAAATATTTTAGTAATTGATAATGGATATCATCAGGACCAGCTGATGTATCATGAGCCTTTTTAAGGGACTCTCGAAGTTCTTTGAGAGTGAATAGTTTATTGTATATTTCCAAGTGTTTCGACTTCAAGTTCAGCTTCTTCTGTTCTTTTTGTTTCTTATTTTTCAGAAAATTTGGTTGACAATTTTCAGAAGAAGAATTTTTTGAAAAAGTTTCTGCCAAAGTGTTTGTAATATCTTTGACAGATGTTATATCTCCATTATCTGGTTTAAGATGATTTACAGAACTAGAATTACCTTAACCACTTATTTTCCGGACCATGTCCCATGTCTTCTTAAGAGATGAACGAGTGTTCAGCCTAGAGACGTAAGATCTCCAGGATTTCCTCTTTCTATCCTTAATAGTACGACGGGCTTTCGCACGAAAAACTCTAAAGTTATCTAAATTTGTTTGAGTTGGCCGCCAGTTAAAATTGTTTAATGCAGCTTTACGATCGCTGACTGCCTTTTTGCAGTCATCGTCGTACCATGGTTTATGTGGGCGTTTAGGATTTGCCGAGGTTTTTGGAATGGTTTGATCAGCTATATCGTGAAGAGTTTTGGTAAAAGGAGCAGTTGCGTCTTCGACATCCTCGAAAACGGAAGGCTTTAATTGTTCCTCGCAAAGAGATTGAAACGTAGTCCAATCAGCTTTGCGAAGTTTCCATCGTTGCGTTTTTTCGAGAAGTGGAGGGCCGATATTTTCAAGAAATATGGGGAAGTGGTCACTTCCACAGAGGTCGTCTCCAACACTCCACGAAAAATCCATCAAAAGCGTTGGATCGCATATTGTTAAATCAATGGAAGAATGAGAGCCTGTAGCAGGATGTAAATAAGTATGTGACGTATTATTAAAAAGACACAAATTGTTTTTGGCTAAGAAATCCTCCATTTCTTGCCTTTATCGTTTATATCTTTACAACCCCAGATGTAGTTGGGTGCATTAAAATCGCCTAAGAGTATAAAAGGTGATGGCAATTGTGCAACTAGGTGATTTAGATCTTTAGGGTCTAGTGAAGAACTAGGTGGTAAATATAAGGAACATATTGTTATGACTCTGTGCATAGTAACACTGACCGCATTAGCTTGCAAATTTGTTTTTAACGCAATTAACTGTGAGGAATGTTTCGATTAACGATTATCGAAACTCCACCAGTCGCCTTGTCCCCGGTATCACAAATATGATTGTATAGTGAGTATTGTTTAAAAGTTACCTTATCACTTGTCTTCAAGAATGTTTCTTGAAGACAAAAGGCAATAGGGTTGTGTTCATTTAAAATTAAGCTGATTTCATCATAATTTGGTTTTAAACCTCGACAATTCCATTGAATGATCTTATTAGTATTACCCATTATTTAACGCTTTGGCCTTAGATTTAGGATAGGTCTTAGGAGACTCAAGCAGCGACATCTCCACTGATGAATCCTCCTCCCTAGGAGAAGTCAGCTGAAGTAGAACCTCATCTAACTTTTCATGAGAGGATGGAAGTGGCAGTGCAGCTGCTGGCTCTGAAATGTCCATGAGCTGTTCGAATTTGTTATGCAGCTCAATAGGGCCGTTAGACACCTTTGGCTGCTCCTTGTGCTCCCTAGTCGGAGAAGCACTAGGCTTTCCAACTTCCTTAGTTGGAGCAGCAACCGAGGAAGTAGTAGGCTTCACGACTGGGGAACTACTAGACTTCACAGTCTTAGAAGAGCCCGCTTTCCAATTCTGAGAAATTGACATGCTCTTGACATTGCCAGAGCCTGCCGGTTTTGTGTTTGATTTAAATGAAAAAGTTTGATTAGATGAAAAGTTTAATTTGGGTTTGTTAAGTTGTATTTGTGGACTTTTGTTTGGATTTGATACTGAGGAAGTATTCTTTGTATTTTGAATTTCTGACTGTGGTTCGTATTGCGTACTTCCATCCCTGCATTCTGTTGGTGTTGCTTTTGTTTTGAGAATAGACGCGTAAGAGGTCGGACTTGAAATTTCATATTTTTCTTCTATCAATTTTCGTGCTTCTGGAAAGGGAATGTTTTGTGTATATTTAACTGTTATGATTTCTTTTTCTTTTTTAAATTTTTCACATAATTTTGTATTTGCGTGATGTCCTAGACCGCAGTTGGTACATTTGAGGTCGTTAGGACAATCTGATTGGTTATGCTTGAATGCAGACTCGCCACATTTACCACAACGTTCTTCTTTAGTACACCTGGAGTTGTGGTGCCCAAAGCCTTGGCAGTTGTAGCAACGTAACGGGTTTTGAATGTAGGCGTCAACATGCAATTGCAGATATGCCACCTTTATTGTTTTTGGTAAGATGGGTGTTGCAAATGTGAGTATGATAGTATTTGTACTAATAATTTTGTCATTCCTCTTGATGGTTATTCGGCGAGCTGCAGTTACCAACTGTGGCGCAAGCTCGTGAATCATTTCGTCTTCAGGTACTCCGGAGAGATCCGGGCACCTGATGACGCCTTTGGAGATATTCATAGAGGTATGAGCGTAACATTTGACTTTTGTGTTTAAAATTTGTGTAATTGTAAGTAAATTATCGGAGTGAGATTTTTTGTCTGTTTCAATAAGAATTGTTTTGTTTTTTAATTTTTTAATTTGTTTTACATGTCCAGCAATGGAATGGACAGTTTTCTTGATCACGAAAGGTGACATATATGTAATAAGTTTTTCCCCGTTTTCCGATTCGATAATGAGAAAACGAGGAAAAGATTGATTGATTACTGAGTCCTCAGTATCAGATTCATGTTCTGTTTTTTTCCGTTTATTAGTAGTTTGTGCGTTTTGTGATGCCATGATGTGGCGTTAAGAATTCATCTTCCACGCTTCTCACCCACCTCGGAGTCCAACAAGGTGACATTTGCTGTGGATATCCAACAGTCAAAATGCCAAGAATACGTAGAAGGTATACTCATATAAAGCTAACGCATCAGACCCCTCATACCACACAGCGGTCATAACCCCTCAACTTATGTTCCGCTTAAAAAGTGGCACGAGTATAGCCATATAGCGTTTTGAAATACATGATTAGCCCGTGCGCCACCGCCATAAAAGACCCTATCTATATAATGTTTAAAGTAGAACAATATAAAAAGTAAGTAAGATACAGTGTACTGGTACTGTCTGAATAATAAGGTCGGATCTCTTATAGCTGGCGTGACAACGGATTGATTAGTTCGGGCCAAATCTGACCGCCCGTCTAGTTGAAGTCCGGACCAAAGTGGTGTGTTGCAACGTGGAGATAACTACCAGATCTCCACGCCACTCAACCACCAGGACTCACTTCTCCAACGACACGGGTCGCCACCAACGGTCAACAGGTGGGTTACATTTCGGGGGGGGGGGGGGTCCTACCCCTCTGCTAAGTAACGAGCTGTCGGTTAATTCTTATCACCCCACCACCGACTGGGGGGAAATAAGCGAATGAAAAATAATATAATTACAACAATAACATGAGAAGAAGGTAAACTACTCGAATACAATTAATATAGTAAAGTGAGTGGCTTACGTCAAGTCATTGAGTACTTGATTTGTGGCTTTCTAGACTTTTGTTTTTATATTTTATATACATGATCATGTATGTGTTTTACTTATAATGCCTATTAATGCTGCCTTGTTTGTAAGAGAATAGAACCTGACGGGGATATCTTTATTAACACTGTGACAATATGCCAATAGGGTAAATGTGAGGTTTGGTGCAAACAAAGAACCTGGTTTAAACTCCCAGCGGCCTTTTTTGCCACTGATCGTTCCAATGCGGTATGCCTATTGCCAACCCTATTACGTTTGTGATGGCATATCTTACCTTTTGTTCATCTTTGTAGTTGTTGTTTGTTTGTTTCTCTGCGTGTTTGTGATTGACTGTGGTCCTTGAATGCTGCATTTCCTGTTCGACTTTTATATCCATTTTTGCACACGACTTATTCATACAGAGACTAATGTCTTGCATACTAGTTAGGAATATGAGGTGCCAGGTGGGGGTGGTAAAACGTTTATGTCACACCGGAAATCCAATCTGACACATGGTGTTAGATAAAAGATACGCGCATCATTAATGACGGCTCACATGTCAACAGTTGATAATTAAAATCATTGTGTAAATATAACTTACAAACGCAAATGTTGGTGACGTCAACGCATAATATGGGTTGCAAGATAAAAAGTCAATCAGAGGAATCATCGTTCAAAAATTGTAAAATCAAACCCTCTGTATATTAACTGATGTAATCGGTAGACGCAATAAAACCGAGTCTGCCACTTTTCTCTCTAGTTTGTGCTAATTGTTTCCAGTGGATCCCCGCTTCAATGTGTATTCATAATATATACACTAACGTTAGGAGAAAACAGTATTTATTTCACCTCACACAAATCTCATTAGTTGAGTGCAGTCACATGGTGATCCCTTATTTTTTATAGTAGGTCAGTAGATTTCATAGAGGGTAAATAAAACAATATGGACTACAATTCCGGTTCAAAACTTAAATCATTTGCAAATAATTGTTTAAGGCGTTAGTAACAAAATAATGAATGAATGATGTTTTACGGCACGTCGACACATAAATAGGCCATATTGTGTGCAAAAACTGATGAAAGATAAAGAAATTAAGTAGTATTAAAAATTAATGTAAATATATCAAGATAAAACTATATAAGAATAGGGGACGATATGGTAGTAATATAAACTATATATGTAAATCAACAAATGCCCGTCAACGGGTGTGTAAACAAGTAAATAAATATAAGAACATTTTATAATGATTTATAAAGTCCGATTTCTTTCAGGAAATCTAAAACAAGACTAGCATCTAATAGTATCAAATAACTCTTTCATAGTATTAACTGTGTAGTACCTTTGCCGCATAGGATCGAAGTCTACACATTCAAGCAAAATATGTTTGATCGTTAACGGTGCAAAACAGGGTATACATTCTGGTAATAGCTCACCTATAATACATAAGAATGAGTATAACGTGTATGCCCTATCCTGCACCGGGCTAGAACAACTTCTTCCCGACGAATGGGTCTACTAGAAGGTCAACATTTAATATCAGTATTCGTAATTTGGCATTAGATATATGTTAACCTAATGCTGCTTTAGCAGCACTATGCAGCACTATCAGCTCTATCATTACCACGTATTCTTACATGGCTTGGACGCCAGCAGAAAATAATAACATGATCAACTATAAGAGAATTGTATTTTTCTAGTACGGAAAGACAGTAGTGGATAAAGATTCATGAACGGGACGTTGCATTTGGTATTACATAAGTTGCTATCTCTTGGATGAATACTAATATGTACGTATAAATCTGGTGTTAATGTCTACGTCACGTTTACCCCGCATGCGCAGACAATTTTAGAGACATTTTGAGGACGCCATTTTTAAAGCAGCACAGTTGAATATCGTTGGCATTTCGATTGCGGATATTAAACGAAATGCATTAGAGCTGGAGAGTAACGGTTGTCCAAAAGTTCGCGACGAAAGGTAGGTACGTGTATATGTTGTGAGTTTGGAGATGATGTATTGGTTAAATGTATTTTTGTCTCAAGCGCTATCGAGAGCTTTCGACTCCTGTGCTGTGGTCAGTGGTCGGCTGACTGTTATTCGCGATGAACTTGAAAATGCAGGATGTGTGTGTACATTTTCGAAAATCTGGTTATACTTGTACGGTTTAGGGGAATGTTTGATGTGGTTGGGGTGTGTATGAAGGATTATTGTACCAATGTGATGTATAAACTTGTGATCTAGGTCAACTAATGTACGCATGCCCGTTAGGAGATTTTGTCAATTTAGGAAGCCGGCATTGTTTTTGGCGTGTTTGAGGAAGTATTCACGGCTGTTTGAGTTTAGGTGAAAGGTAAGTAGAATTTAGTAATGCGAAGAAAGGTTGGGGCGCCTGTGAAGATAATTGTTTGTTTTGTTAGTTGTATGCGAGTGCGCATGCGTCGAGTAAGTAGGGTTTGATCTGTCACTCATGTTTGTTGTGGAAGATCTGTCACTCACGTTTGTTAGCCCTTTATCAAACTCGCAGTACATTCTGATTACCACAATGTTGACATGGCCTTACTATATCTATCCCCATGCTTGACATACTCATCATGGCGACATCACCTTCATCATACCCAAATGTACAGGTGAGGCACACTCTGAAGGTGACGATATGGGTAAAAATATTACTTGATATTTGGTAGAAACAACGTTGGCTACATACTAGGCATTTCCTTAGTTTTGTTCATGAGATGTACAGCACATACTCATCATGACTACATCATAGTAAAATATAACGTTCGCTTAAGGTCGTGTGCTGAAATGAATTTGCATAGGACATTCCAGGGGTTGTGTGTTTCAGTTCAGCTGGGTTGTTGCACACATGATATAGAACTTACATGTGTATGTCAGCGGCAGGTGTCAACGTTTGTGTGTATCCTGTGCTGAAAGTCTGCATGTGTTACATTTTGCATGCTACCGCAGCCAGGCACTGCAAAGAATGCAAGCTCAAGCAGCTATCTCCAACAAACACGTTTCTGTATATGTGAAACCGAAACATTCACAGAGTTCAATGTACGCCAACGTTCATTCCCTATCCAGCTTTCATTTCAGTCTGACAGGTTCCCGCTACATTGCCTTTTACGGAAACCGGCATAGCTGTGATTCGACACATGTAAGGGACACAAGCCAACAACAAAATGTAAGTGTCAAATGTAAACACGGAGGCTGCAACGTTATCTTTGATTGTGTTGGTTGCAGTTTTGTATAAGTACCTGTTGCTGTAAATGACTCCACTTGGTAGTACCAATGGTGTTGTCTGTCACTTATGTGCCACATTCCCAAAGGTTATTATGATACATGGGATTAGTTTGTCAGCGTTCTGTTGGTCCGTCTCAAAAGAAGAAGCTGACTTTAACTTCTATGTCCTGTCATATTACTCCATCAGCGCTACAATACAGCGAAGAACTGTCTCATGTCCTTACAGAAATAACAGTTGAAGGTCACACTGACGGTCATGATGTGGTTTAGCAACTGCTTTCCTTTCCTACTACACCATACCCTTGGTTATATTTGTCCAGTTTTGCGATAATTTCCCATCCAAATCCACATGCAGTCTGCCATCGCCACGGCCGTTTCTCAATGGAAGTCACAAATCCCCGCGATCATACCTCATGTTGTCACCTGCAATGGCGCGTTGCTTCCCCACAAGCGTAGATTTTGTATATATATTGCAAAATGTGGTTTCAAAAGACAGCAATGTCTGACTGTGTGTGTGAAGTTTGCTAGGGAAAGGAGCAAGGATGTAAGAAAATTTATTAGCAATATAATCCTCATTTTCAGTATAATAAACAAATACAACTTCAATTTCCAGTATATGAAATACTACTTGAACTTTATGTTCTGTCACCGCGAAGTCGGTAATAGGAGACGCCATATCACAGTGGTGAATTTATAATCCAGGCATAAGCATCTTCAAGGAACAAGAATGAAATTGTCTTCCGCTTCAAATGTTTAATAGTGATTGCCAAATAATGCATGACATAGACTGCAAAAGTGTAAATTGATACTGAAGGTAAATCGAAGATGGTCTGCAATTGCAGCCTGTGTAAATAAAAGAACATCACGGCGCATACTGTGACGGTGGTCAGATTTTATTTAGGGTGTACTGTCCGCTGGAAAAAGGACTAATTAACCGCTAACCAATGACAATCCAGTAGCCAGAAATGTAACAGTTGAAACACTCACATCATAATAGTCTCCATCAGCACAACTCTTCATGCAGTTAGAACACACTCATTACATTAAGAACACAATGATCGGCAATAACAGGCATTACATTACGCAGTTACACCGTTTGCAGCGAATTAGATTGGTCGTGAGGCAATCAAGGCAGCCATGTATAGTGTGAAACACTGTTGTGGAGGGAGCCCTTGTTCTTTCGTAAATGTGCATTTGCTTGCTGCGTGGAATGAAACATACACGAGCGATATACAAGCACAGTGGAAAAATAGGTGCGTTCTCAGGCCAAAAAACAATACCTGTGTCTACATCGGCTCGACTGTCTGTGTTTTTTAGGGGCCTTTTTCCGCCGTTGTTATTACAATATGTTGCAGTAAACTGAGTCATAGACAAACTTTTAGCTGTACCATCAACTTGTGTGGCGTGTGAGAGATAAATACATGTACAACCTCACAATATCTTGCTGCTGCAAAAAGAAAAGGAAACTGCATACCTACGGACCTTACTTCTTAAGAGCTTGCAATAAGGAACACACCTACCTGTTTTTTTGGCCTCATTGTTCCAAATTGAATTTCCATCGGTCAAAAACCATGTGTACGTGTCTATTGCAAATCCTGCACCATGATGTTGGCTCCTGTTCACATTTAGACCGAAATAAATTAATTTCCCATACCCTGGTAACCCCTGCACATGTTCACATGCTCACATTGAATGGCACACACTTATGGAAGCAAGATCATTCCTGTCTCACGTGTGACACACTTCAACATGTACACCCTTGCAACTACTTCCATTCTGCAGATATACTTCTCCCCATGCTAAATATCTCCTGCACATGTTCATACAAGCACGTCTGTACAAATAGTTTCTGTAGGCACTAGTCCAGGACTAGTCACCCTGTCAGAAGTGGCTAGTCCCAAGAAGGAAGTGTGGCTAGTCCCAAAGAATTGGACACAAGTCCGGATTTCGCTTTCTCATTATGTTAGAACTGCGTCTTGCATACTCATTACAATTCCTTATACACAGTAAAGGAAACAATCCTTACTTACTCTTCAGAGATTTAATTTATGTTTGAGTGGCAAATATTGTAGACTGCCATTGGGTGAAACAGTAGAAAGTCTAGTTGATCCTAGCAAAAATTCATGTTGATGTGAAATCCAAGATGGCCGCCAAAGCTAAAAATAGAGTTTTAAAATACAACTTTGCAGCGAATACTTCTTGAAAACTATAAGTTATATTGATATGGGACTTTTTCTAAAATGATCAGCATGACATGATGTTGATCCTTGTCAAAAATCGTTTTGATTCAACGTTAAACATGGCTGCCAGCGGCCATCGTTGTTTACATAGAGTTATATAGTAAAAACTTGTAGCGACTACTCCTCTGAAACTACTTGACGGATTGTCATGAAACTTTACAGGAATGTTGCTCTTGATGTGTAATTGATCCTAGCAAAATTTCAGATATGCCAGAAATTCAAGACGGCCGTCACAGCTACAAATAGATTTTCTAGTACGGAAACACAGTAGTGGATAAAGACTCATGAACGGGACGTTGCATTTGGTATTACATAAGTTGCTATCTCTTGGATGAATACTAATATGTACATATAAATCTGGTGTTAATGCCTACGTCATATTTACCGCGCATGCGCAGACAATTTTAGAGACATTTTGAGGACGCCATTTTTATTGCAGCACAGTTGAATATCGTCAGCATTTCGATTGAGGATATTAAACGAATTGCATTAGAGCTCGTGAGTAACGTTTGTCCAAAAGTTCGCGACGAAAGGTAGGTACGTGTATATGTTGTGAGTTTTGAGATGATGTATTGGTTAAATGTATTTTTGTCTCAAGCGCTCTCGACTGCCTGTGCCGTGGTCAGTCGCGATCGACTGACTCAGTGACTGTCAGTCGTGATAAACTTGAAAATGCAGAATGTGTGTGTACAGTTTTGAAAATCTGGTTATACTTGGACGGTTTAGGGGAATGTTTGATGTTGTTGGTGTGTGTATGAAGAATTATTTTACAAATGTGATGTATAAACTTGTGATCTAGGCCAAGTGATGTTGTTGTTTTTTGTTAGTACGCAAGCGCGTCAGGCGATTTTGTCAGTTAGGAAGCATAGGTGCCAGGGAGGCTATCAAGAAAAGCTCTGTAAATTAGTTTGACCAAAGACACAAGCTATCCGAAAAACTACTTGAGAAGTTCTCTGCTTTAATACAATAATTTACATACGCAGTTGTGATCATTTATAAAACAAGTCAGTAACACTACTATTTACAAGTAAATACATAACTTGCACTTAGAAGCCTTAATTTTTTGTGTGGCTGTACATGTTACACAAACGGATAATGAGTCAGACTCGTGCAAGTGTAAACGAACTTTGAGTTGTCGAATGCAAGATTTGTTTGTTTGATTTTGTCTTTGTTTTAAAATAAACACTTCCATAGATTAAAAATACCTCATCAGCTCTAAAGGTTTTACAGAGTTTTCTTTCACACACTGGTAACATTTAGTTAGTATACGTACAGTTGCTGCAACGCGGATTACGACTAATCCCACTCATCGCGGCGATTTTATCTCACGGCGGACACACTGATTTTGTCCCCGCGATCAGTGCTCAAAGAAAATTATTTTAAGAGACAGGCCCAGGGCTTGTTATTTCTGAAAATGGACAGGCCCCGATTTGAAATGGACAGACCCTGATTTGAAATAGACAGGCCCTGATTTAAAATGGAAAGGTCCAATATTTTTTTCTTATTGGAAATGTGTCTTTATTCACTTTTATAGCACACATTTGTTACTTATGTATTAATCAAGCTCAGAACCTCCTCGGACTATATTTTTCTTGTTGCTACCACTTTATGCTCCCTGGTCAGCGGACTTATTTACCATTTCGTTTAAAATATGTTAAAACACAATATTACATAGTAATCTATAACCAATGCAAAGGAGACTACTAGCACTTTTGCCAAACGATAATAATCAGAGCCGACTTGGTGAAACTGGAGCTAAACTTGGAGCCAAATTTTAATCAGGTTTTATGAGATTATCAGAGTCTCCTCTGGCTATATTTTTTCTTTTTGTCACCACTTTCTCCAAGTAAAGAATTAGGAGTCTAGACTAGAATTCATTTACAAGTAGGATTCCAGGAACTCCTTACACCTTAAATAATGAATAGAAATATACTTTATATCTGTATTTATACATATACAGTATATATATATTTTTCTTTCCACCAACATGTATTTGTAAAGGACAGCTTTTCTTATTTGATTATGTAAAAAGAAAATATCCGAAATTATGTACCATCCGAACTACTATGACACCGCACTTTTACGGCCCGAACATTTCACAAACATTCAATCGAAATACCATCAATAACGATTTTTTTCTTGCATTAGTGTGTTTTTAATGACAAAAACGGTATTTCTTATCACAAAGGAAAGAAAACACAACCCTAATAGCAGAATAATGAGTTTTATGTCAACAATTGTCGACCTCAAAGTTGTGGCGTCGGGCTATCCTATTTCTTGAGCACTGGCGATCCGCGGACAGCTCGCTCATCGCGGGGATAATACATTTTTTCCACCGCGACACAATCACCGCGATTCGCCGTGATCTGTTTTAATTTGCACACCGCTTTACCCGGTGTGAAATCGCAGGCCATCGCCGCGATTTATCTTCAGTATCAATGTACAATTGTGCAGTCAATTTAATGCATTGTTATTCAATAACTATTAAAAACCCGAAGCAGAAGACAACTAGACGGAGACGTGAGAATCATGGCTGTTGTGGTAGTCCGTGTCATTCAGACCCTGTGTATACCGAATGTGTCTAGGATATTTGTGTATGACTCATGTTTCAGGAGACCTCCAGACATATTTTTCTTGAATGTTTATCTTTCGAAACATCTTGTGCTCTTTTGTTTCCATATAATTTTGGAAACTTAACCCTGCGGTCGCCAAGTGTTAAGCATACTTGACTCGAGTCCCAGAAATCACGTGTATGATTTCCAGTGGGGTCACATCCCGGATTTTTCAAACAAACTCCTGCAGTATCTTACTTGGGCATGGTACTGTGAATATAGGTCATCCTTCGGAGGGATGTAAAGTAGTCTGTCCAGTGTACAGGGAGAACTATACCCTGTGCAATATCTCTCTGAACTTCTATGTTAAGCAGTGATACAAAACCAGGGCCCTATATGAATTATATAGAGATTATTTAACTGCTGGGAGGTAGGCGTGTAGTTTTTTTCACGAACGGGCGCATGCGTGTGAGTAAAAAAAAACAAAGCACGTCTACCATGAAGTAAAGGATTACCCATAGTCGATCCCAGCAGTTAAATAATCTATTTATTACATTTTAAATTACGATTTTGCAAACAAATATTCGCTTTATTGAACGTTATTGGCGGATGATGTTGACGTCGGCAACACTTTATTGACGTCACGACTCAACGTCGCAACGTTAGTTATTATTGTGTTCTGAGTTAGTTATTAATATTTAGCGATAATGAATATTCTTGCACTGAGTTCAAATACCTATTTTAGCAATGTTGACATACAGAGAAAGTTGAGTGCTTCGGTGATGCCGAATAATTAAAAATAGACTAGACTGTCACTGAATACAACAATTTTGTTCCTGAAGGATTTACTTCCGAGTGAAAAAAAATAAACTTGATAACCAGTCACATTTAGCCAATCTCAATAGCTCGCTTATTTGAGAATTGACTGGAAACGGCGATGCATTCCATTTGATATTGGCCGTCTTCACGGTAATGGATAAAATATGATATGCTGACAAAAACGGTTATTTTGTGTAATTAATTTGTTGAAAATAATTGGAATGCACCGATAAAGTAATTTAATTGTGTATTTAGCCTAATTTAGGGAGTTTTAACTGGGAATTTATGCAAATACTTTGCTTATCTGTTCTGTGACGTTTTATGTCATATAACTATACCAAGCCTAGTTGCATTGCCATTGTTGTGTACTGGTTAATGAGTTCTTTAAAGTTTTAATACACAAACTTTGTCACATTTCTGTTCTCTTGATACAATGGCAGGGATGATTAGTGCCATGTGTAGTTGTGCATGTCATTGTTGTGTTCCAGTTGAATGACTTTTGGCGGTGTTATGCCCCATTAAAGGACACAATATCATGCTTCCCATACCGGGAAAAAGTTCAGAACTTTGTAAAAATTGTATTTAATTTAATGTAATTTTAATTTTTAAAAATTGTAAAGACTGATATTTAAACAAGGACAGAATGAATGCATGCATATATAATGAGAAAATACAAAAATGCAGACTCTTTTCACCATTTAGTATTTTCATTAAATGCATTTCAATATGCTAACATGCAGAGAAATAAAATAAATAGCAATATATTTAGAAATTGTAAGGCTAAACTGAGGCATATACAAGTTCAACTAACACGAGTTCCAAAGAATCTAGAAAGACCGTGCTGCAAATTCAGAAATAATACATACACCATTATTTTGAGTAATCGCACCTTTTGTATTGTTTCATGTTGATTGAACAATCAACCATAAAATGAACTCAATTCAGAAACAGCCGATTAAACACCGGTTCACACTTGCCATTGTTCCAGTTTACGCTACCATGTGTACAACTAATTAGTAGGCACTTAAAGGGACACATGGCAATCTTGCAGTAATTGAAATGGGTGTCACAATTTATATATCCAATATCATTTTTACTTTTACCCTAGTTACATTTAAATAAATCAAATTTTAAGTATTCACTATTTCGTCTTATTATACTATAAGTTTTTTAATATATTACTGGTGCAATAAGATAAAAAATAATAATATGCAAAAACAAATGGCTTAATACAATTCTTATAATTAACATTAATGATAAAAACTAACGGGGCGCTGCTAGTTTTTGAAAACTCAAGATTGCCATGTGTTCCTTTAACACTTATCAGTGATTGTAAAGTTCAAAAACACAGACGGGCTGAGTATCTCTGGCTAATTCGTAAGCAAACATTTTCAAATTTTCTGTTTTGATCAGCCATTTTGGCCGCTAGAGGGCGCCACATTATTTGATGTTTTACCCGGCTCGATCACGCAGTTAAAATCTGTGAATAATGTCACAACTTTATATGACAGATAACGTTGAGCGCGGGGACACAAACCAGTTGATTGACAGCAAGAGGCGTAACAGTGGGCGGAGTCTTATCGCACCGACAATTTGGTTTTCAATAAACGCTGGTTTTCACTAAACGCTGACATAATTAGTTTATCGATCTAAATTGATTGTCACTAATTAGCTAAAACACTCAGCGGGATAGTGGCTTATAAACAGTGAAAGACTTTGTGAATTGGAATTCGGGATTTTCCGAGATCTTTTAGACAAAATCGGTCGGAAATTTGGATTCATCAGACCGCCGATGTCTGGCGAATTTGGTGTGTATTTCTTACGGTTTTCATTCGCCAGTTCAGGTTACTTTTCGCCTATGGCGATTTGGCGAATGGCCTAGTAAGCCCATTAAAAATAACCATTGGTATTCGTGAACAGTCGTAAAGATGTGTTAATGCTCTGATCAATGAAATATGAACCCCAAATTGTACTTTTGTTTTCGATCGCTGTCGTACAAATCCGTTACCTCACCGATTGACTCATAAAATATGTTGACGATTTTAGCCGAGTATTTTCAAATAAAACTCACAATGTTCCGTCGTATATGCAAGCGTCTAATCATTTGAATCGATAAAGCATGTCGTCTGAGAACAAGTTAAATGTCAACACTAAATTTCCTTCATAGGAGGGAGAACAGCCTAAAAAACAGCGGGTTAAAGTCAATACTTGTCAAAAACAATAAACTAACATCTTGTGTGGTGTCACATATTAGTACTGCGAACAATTTAACGTTTTTGCAACAACGGTGTCGGACAAATACTGGTATTTATAAATTGTCCTTGAAAACAGTGGGGAAACCTGGAAAAGACCTTGAATTTTGTTTTCAAAAAACTGTGGGAACCCTGTAAAACACTTACTTTGTACAGACTAGTTCTCCTGCTACCCTGGCTGGCATTCAACAACTAGTGACCTATAACATTGCCATGTGCCGGTTGAATGAATGTTGAAAATGTGTTACAGTCCCCTGCACATTTAGCCAGTAGAACATCCACATACACTTTCACCTCTTGTCTGCACCGTATTTTCAATACTATAACACTTAGAGATACCAAACTTGGTATGTGGATACATCTTGGGATAGCTGTGTGTCGCATACCAAAATAAGGCCACTGTGACCTTGACCTGTGACCTCTATCATAGAAAATGCTTGTCCAGACCGTATTTTCGATACTATAACACTAAGTCTTAGAGATAGCAAACTTGGTATTTAGATACATCTTGGGATGGTGATGTGTCGCGTACCAGAATAAGGTAATTGTGACCTTGACCTGTGACCTCTGTCATAGAAAATGCTTGTCCGGACCATATTTTCAATACAATAACACTTAGAAATACCAAACTTGGTATGTTGATACATCTTGGGATAGCGGTAGGTCGCATACCAAAATAAGGTCACTATGACCTCTGTCATACCCCAAACATTGTGAGAAGCATCAGTATGAAGTGGAACTGCGCATATACATGAAGTCATGGGTTATGCTTTGCAAGAGTATTAATAACTTTCTGTGATAGTTATGGCTCCCCCACGCAAAGTGTGGAGGGGAGCCATATTGATTTTGTGCTGTCTGTCTGGCTGTGTCACAAATGATGTCCGATCTATAACTAGAGAATGGTTGGACCTATTGTCCTCAAATTTAGAAGGATGGTTGATCATGACTATTAGATGACCCCTATTGATTTTGGGGTCACTAGGTGAAAGGTCAAGGTCGCGGTGACATTGACTATCAAAACGATTCCGATTAATAACTAGAGAATGGTTTGACCTAGGGTCTTCAGACTTGAAAGGATGGTTGGTCATGACCAGTAGATGACCCCTATTGATTTTGGGGTCACTTGGTCAAAGGTCAAGGTCGCGGTGACATTGACTATCAAAACTATATCCGATCAATAACTACACAATGGTTGGACCTAGGGTCCACAAACTTGGAAGGATGGTTGGTCATGACCAGTAGATGACCCCTATTGATTTTAGGGTCACTAGGTTTAAGGTCAAGGTCGCAGTGACATTGACTATCAAAACGATATCCGATCAATAACTACACAATGGTTAGACCTAGGGTCCTCAAACTTGGAAGGATGGTTGGTCATGACCAGTAGATGACCCCTATTGATTTTGGGGTCACTAGGTAAAGGTCAACATATGGTGACATTGACTATCAAATCGATGTTCACTAGGTCAAAGGTCAAGATCGCGGTGACATTGACTATCAAACGATGTCTGATCAATAACTTGAGAATGGTTGGACCTAGGGTTCTCAAACTTGTAAGGATGGTTGGTCATGACCAGCAGATGACCCCTTTTGATTTTGGGGTCACTAGGTCAAAGGTCAAGCTAGCGATGACATTGACTATCAAAACGATGTCCGATCAATAACTAGAGAATGGTTGGACCTAGGGTCCTCAAACTTGGAAGGATGGTTGGTCATGACCAGAACATGACCCCTATTGATATCAAAACGATCCCCGATCAATAACAAAACAATGTCCAATCAATAACTAGAGAATGGTTGGACCTAGGATCCTCAAACTTGGAAGGTTGGGTGACCAATACATATTACTGATACAGGTTGTAGATACAGTCACAGGGATATTGAATATCAAAACGATCTCAGATCAATGATAACGGTTGGACCTAGAGTCGTCAATTATGTCTGTTCGGGCGAGTGGGGGAGCCATACGTTTTTGTCCAATAACAATTTCTAGTTTTAGTTTGACATTCTTTTGATCTACATCTTTATTAATTTCGCTTAGTTTTGTACACTCTTTTTGTGATGTCTGGGCGATCTCTGTAGTGTAAGGAAACACACTTTTCTTTCGAGAAAAGAGATTCAAGTTCAAGTCTTGGCAGGGACCTGACACACTGAGTTGTACATACAATTGTTTTTTTCCACATCAGTAATGTTGTTTTTGTATATTAAACATATTTTTCAACAAAATACCTATTCTCATTTGTCACTTTCCGCCAAATCTACAACATCTCATGCATCCCACTTAAAGGGATGCACAGCAATCTTCATTTCAGATTTTGTAGTGTCCCTTCACTTCTTCAGTTCCCTACCGATTATTCAATCATGACCGTTATATCTTGGTAGTAATACTCATCCTTACAGCAGGTTGTCACACGGTTATTCTTCCGTAAATCACCCCAGCAACGACTAAGCCAGTGCCCTTCAATTAATAGATTATTGCTTCCCACAACAAAGTGTGGTCGGAGCGCCATGTTCATTTTGACCCCTATTGATTTTGGTGTCACCAGGTCAAAGGTCACATCCGGGCTAACATTGACTATCCAAACGGTGTCCGATCAATAACTACAGAATGGTTGGCAGAAGGGTACCCAAACTTAGAGGGATGGTTGCTCATGACCAGTCGATGGCCCTTATTGATTTTGGGGTCACTAGGTCAAAGGTCAAGGTCGTGTTGACATTAACTATCGAAACGATGTCCGATCAATAACTACAGAATGGTTGGACCTAGGGCCCCCAAACTTGGAAGAACGCTTTACCATTACAACTAGATGACACCTATTCATTTTGGGGTCACTACTTCAAAGTTCAAGGTCGCGGTCATATTCGCTATCTAAAGATGTCCGATCAATAACTACACAACGGTTGGTCCTACGGTCCTCAACCTTGAAAGGATGGTTGGTCATGACCAGTAGATAACCTGTTCTTAGCTCCACTGATCAGAGATCAGCAGAGTTTATGCCGTGGTGCGGCGTGTCTGTCTGTCTGTAAACTTTTATTTATAGCGACTACTCCTCTGAAAGTACTTGATACTTGACGGATTTTCATGAAACTTCAAACGAATGTTGCTCTTCATGTCTAATTGATTCTAGCAAAATTTCAAGTCGGCCGGAAATACAAGATGGCCGCCATGGCTAAAAAAAGATTTTCAAAATACAAGTTTGTAGCGAATACTTCTTGAAAACTATAAGTGATATTCATATGGGACTTTTCCTAAAAATGATACAGCATGACATGATGTTGGTCCTTGTCAAAAATCGTTCTAATTCGATGTTAAACATAGCTGTCAGTAGCCATCTTTGTTTACATAGAGTTATATAATGAAAACTTGTAGCCACTACTCCTCTGAAACTACTTAACGGATTTCCATGAAACTTCACAGGAATGTTGCTCTTCATGTCTAATTGATCCTAGCAAAATTTCAGATCGGCCAGATATTCAAGATGGCCGCCACAGTCAAAAATAGATTTAAAAAACATAAGTTTGTAGCGACTACTTCTTGAAAACTATAAGTGATATTGATATGTGACTTTTTCTAAAATGATCAGCATGACATGATGGTTATTCGAGTCGAACATTATTTTGATTCGACGTTAAACATGGCTGCCAGTGGCCATCTTTGTTTACATAGAGTTATATCATGAAAACTTGTAGCGACTACTCCTCTGAAACTACTTGATGGCTTTTCATGAAACTTCACATGAATGTTGCTCTTCATGTCTAAATGATCTTAGCAAAATTTCAGGTCGGCCGGAAATTCAAGATGGCCGCCATGGCTAAAAATAGATTTTTAAAAAATAAGTTTGTAGCGACTACTTCTTGAAAACTATAAAATATATTGCTATGGGACTTTTTCTAAAATGATCAGCATGGCATGATGGTTATAGGAGTCGAACATCATTTTGATTCAATGTTAAAGATGGCTGTCAGCGGCCATCTTTGTTTACATAGAATTATATAATGAAAACTTGTAGCGACTACTCCTCTGAAACTATTTGACGGATTTCCATGAGACTTCACAGGAAAGCTGCTCTTGATGTCTAATTGATCCAAGCAAAATTTCAGGTCGGCCGGAAATTCAAGATGGCCGCTACGGCTAAAAATAGATTTTCAAAAAGCAAGTTTGTATCGACTACTTCCTGAAATCAAAATCAATCAGTAGAGTTTCAAGGTCATTGACCTCTTGTTATTTCCCGGTCACTAGATCGGAGGTCAAGGTTGCGGTGCCCTTCACTATCAATACGATGTCCTATCAACAACTACAAACTTGATGGATCTAGGTCCTCCAACTTGAAAGGATGAATGGTTGCTCATGACCAGTACATGACCCTTATCCTTATTCATTTAAAGGTCAAGGTGCCGGTGACCTTTACTATCAAAACGATCCCGGATCCAGAACATCTACATGCAGTCCGTACTTCCCATGTTATAATATATGTGTTATACCTTTTCTTGTCTAAAAGTTGAAGCACAACTGGGTTATCATGTTTCATATTACCCAGGGCTTGAAAAGATGAAAGGGAATCAGAAAATATGACAAAATGGTCATCATCAGATTTTTGAATATAATTTAAGGGCGTTAGTAACAAACATAAAAAAGTAAACTTATTAAACTCTACCGGTCGTGACGTCAAATTGCGAGAACGTCTCAATGACGTTGACTCTCCATTAAATTGTGTTAAATATCGGAGTTTGCCTTAAAAAAGGTGCTCCTCGATGGAATAAATTAGTTATTGGCTATTGCCTTGCCCCCTATAATCTTACTGACCCCACATATTTCTGTAGGGGGTCAGTAACAAACTCAATAACTAATAGTGTTTGGTTCGCATTAGGGATTTTATATAAACGCCTGTACATGCAAATTTTTATGTAAACAGTAACTTAGACTATGCGCCTATGATGTGGTCATAGCGATCTATGATGCGGTCTATGGTGCTAGCGGTATATGGTGCGGTATATGGTGCTAGCGATCCATAGTGCGGTATATGGTGCTAGCGATCTTGGGTGCTTAGCGATCTATGGTGCGGTATATGGTGCTATCGGTATATGATGATAGCGGTATATGGTGATAGCGAACTATGGTACTAGCGATCTATGGTGCGGAATATGGTTCCAGCGGTCTATGGTGCGGTATATGGTGCTAGTGGTCTGTGGTGCGGTCTATGGTGGAAGCGATTTATGGTGCGGTATATGGTACTAGAGGTATATGATGCTAGCAGTATATGAGGCTAGCGATCTATGTTGCTAGCGAGCTATGGTGCAGTATATGTGCTAGCGGTATATGGTGCCAACGGTCTATTATGTGGTCTTTGATGCTAGCAGTTTATGGAGCGAGCGTTGATTTGCATCTGTATCTGCTTTAGAACACCAGCAAACAATATATCACCATTACTGTTACACACGTCAGTTCTATAAAACCAGAGTAATTAAAACGGGAATTGAAAGTCCCTAATGTAAAGCATAATGTACTTAATCGACAATACTGGTGTCATTTTATTTATTTAAACATAAATTATAACTAATATATTAAATGAGGCAATTTGTAGCATACGATAACTACACCCTTGCTGCGCGTCAACATGCGGTGTTATACTAATCTTCCATCTGTATGCATGGTAGATTGTATCACATGAGACTGTGAAATGCGAAATAAAGATGATTTGGTACATATCAATCTATACTAAAGTGGCGTCGAATAAATAAATGTAAACGACGTAGTGGTCCGACTACAGAAAAGATAATAAGCGAATTAATTTTAAAAAGAGGTAAATTTCACATTATTCGCATGATGTCCCCTGGGCGGGGCGTGGGTTCGACTATCTGGATCAAATAGAAAGTTTAAAACATACTCAACATAAAGTTTGTGTGTGTTGTTTTTTGTATAAAATTAAGATTGTTCTCCCTAAACAAGTAATGAGAAATATAGCGGTTATACTGGAGAATTCAATACAGGGCATATTGCCAATGGTCTGTGGAAAATGAATTGATGTAGTTATGATCTATAGACCATGAGCCAGACAATGTTTCGCTACCATTTCAGGTGTCGAATTCTTACTGGTACCATTTTATGGAGTACATTGTAGAGAAAGAAAAAATCCATGCTAACAGGGTAGGTGTGTCCTGTTATAAGAGTTATTTCCCCCTTTTAATAAAAATCAGGTTTATTTAAAAATCGTTTTCTCTAAAAACTTAAGTGCTAGGGGTCTAATAGTTTGCATGTGACATAAGCTTATGGCCCGCTACAAAAACAAATTACCTGGGGTTATAATTGGCTACACCCCAGGGGTCAGACATTTGCATAGAGTTATATATAAAACTCTTTCCAAAACAATATTCTCTGAAACTACTAGAGCTAGACGTCTAATATTTTGCATGTACCATAAGCTTATGGTTCTCTATAAGACTGATCAAATGGGGATCCTTGAACCAAGTTTTGTCCTGCCCTGTGGGTCACACTATTACATTTAGTAAAGCCCTTAACGAAAAGCCTTTAAAAATGTCCGAAACTACATTAGCTAAGTGACAAATATTTTGCATGTAGTAGAAGCTTATGATCATTCAACTAGTTTGTTCAAATGTTGATACTGGGGTAAAATTGAGACCAGTCACAGGAAATTGCTGTAATTGTTTCTTTAACATGTGTGCACTTTGAGTCGAGGCCCGTTGGTCTCTTGTTTATGACTTGAAGTTGTACACTCTTTTATAAAATCACTTCAGAGTTAGGTTTAAGAACAGCAATACGTATCACGAATGGGACTTTTGATGAGGTATTACATTATAAAGACCTAAATTAATTTAAAAAATTGAAACTGTTATCATAAGTAAATGTTTATTTTAACGATGTTTACAAGTCGCATATTTTATAAATCGAACAACAAAGGAGACCGTGGCATTGGCATGGCAAAACGCTTTATGGACCAATTGGGTATTCACAAGAAGCGTTGAATAAAATGCATTGACTACTGTAGCTTTGTCTGCAGCATCGTCAGCATCTATATACATAAAATGAGAAAAATAGTCCTATATAAACCACAGCACTCAAAAGAAATTTCACCAAAAGTTTACACTATACAACGACTTGGAAGGGTCAGTAGGCCATACGGCCTTTTGGCCATAGGGCCTATTGGTTAACTTAAATTGAAGTTATGTGTACACAACATCGCTATTAACCCTTCTTGACAAGACAGTGTAAATAAAAGTATATCCCATCAAAAGGAAGTATTTTTAACAATAAGGTCAACACTTAGAAACAAAATAAGTGTGTTATTATCATGTATTGTAATTCTAAGTGATACTATTATTAAACGAGATATGATTATTACTAATTATCTTTTATCAAAGCAAATACTTTTCCATTAATTGATATTACCAATCAAAACGTAGCAATGTGATGGGCATATATAAGGCTTACGTACATGTTGCAACTCATAACAGTCCAGCCATTATACCGTGCTACTGAGAGATATTTCTCTTGGTACGCTGGCGAGGGAGTATACTCATTAGAACATCACACACTGTGATTGTTGTGAACCCTAGCCTTTTTGATATAACCGTATTATTGAAATAATGTAAGCTTTTAGCGTTTTAGATGTATGTATTTCAACGCAGTCACCCTCTTTGAGCGCATACAGTCTGTGGCCCAGTGGATACCACGGTGGACTTGAAATCCGGAAAACCCCGGTTCAAGCATCGCGCTGAGGTTCGTCGGTGTGTTATATGGCAAGACACTTTTCCTCGTGAAGACAGAGGTAGCCTCGTATGTCTGATTTGCTCGTTAACTGGGCGTTCCTGTGTATCATAAGTATATCCTTCTAGTTAAAGAACTATAGCGAATCTATTTGTTATTAAGATTATGGCCGGTTCCCGGATTCCTACGTATAGATCAATTCTCTCTCCCTCTGGGGCGGGTCTGAAGAACATATAATGTGTCAACTGATAATCCGTTAACAAACATCCAATTCATTCAATTATGTTTCTTTTAAAGTGCATCTTCAATAACTTCAACCACAAAATTAAAGATAATCGTATACTTTTTGTCATCTTTGCCATCAGCGTCTCCGTGGCCGAATGGTTAACAACGTTACATTGTAAACCTTCGCCTCTCACCGCTGCGGGTTCGAATCCCACTGGAAGCTCGACATGTAAGTGAGGAAGTGTCTATTCTTATGGATGGCGGGAGGTGTTCAATACTGGTTCTACCCAGGAACAGTGGGTGGTCTGCCTCCACCACAAAAAATCGACCGTCATATATTCCCTTGTATGTGTTGAAAATGACGTAAAACACCATACAAACAAACAAACAAACTTTGTTTCATCAACAACAACTAAGTAAATACTAATATTGAGATCAGTGAGGGACAGTTTACGGCAGTATATAGACCCCTGTACGATAGGCTTTGCCATTGTCGCAACTTCCCCCCTCATTGGCAATAACGTTCGATCTTTTTTAGGTAACTGTCATTCAGTTTGCAATATTGCTGCATTCGCACAAATAGGTTATGGCTGTAATAAAATGCAAAGAATATGTTAAGAAGGTGCTGTTTATCAACTGTACCAATTCTAACAAATATTTGCCATGGTTAGTAGTTAGTACAGTAATCTATGTATTACACTTAAGCTTCTTCTTCGATGCTTTTTGTGCAAATGCATATACTAATTTGAAATGAATACTTCTTTATTGTGATTTATGAGAGTGAGGTAATTCAAACTGGTGTTAAACATCATTCAAATAGACATAAATTGCAATTAAAAAGCATTAAAATCTAATTGGATTTTGTGTTTGCATGTGTTAACTATTTCTTCGTGTATTTATGTAACACATTCAAAATGTCTGAAGGATAATAAGCATTGAATAACGCATACACCTAACAATGGACTTATAAAAAGCTGAAACACTCACATTTCCCTTATCTAGAATCCTTTGGACAGTTTGTGTCTTTTGTACAAAATATGCATAAATCAGATAATTAAATTAACAGTGATGTTGCAATTATTCGGAGGAAGACATACGCATACACTTTCTGCATACATTTAATGCATAAAAATGAGTCAATAGTGGGTGGGATATTTTTTGCAAAATATTGATTTTTAGCAGAATACATTGCTGAAACAAAGCTTATTTATTCTGTATTAAACTAATATGAATTATAAACTTAATTGCATATTTTAAAAGTGTATTAACAATTATCTAAAAAATACTAATGTGCAAAAATGAACATCCAATAGTTGATGTCAGGCTACAATGATACACCTATTATTGTTTGAATTAAACTGTATAAGCTACCCGTACCAGATAGCTATCATGGAAAAATGTCATCTACAGACATTGCTCTTTCTAAGAAATAATGGTAGAATTTGACACCTGAGCTGGTAACAATATCGAACATTTTGGGTCCTGGCTCAAGGCCTACTAGTGCGGACCATCGGGTATTATACGGAATATTGAACATGTCATATAGTGAACATTAGTGTTAAACAAGTATACTACTACTACTACTACTACTACTACTACTACTAGGTAATTTTATTGTCTTTTAAAAAATATATGACACAATGATGGTGTGATTTATTTTTGTTGAAGGATTCAGACTAAGGTTTTGTCATGGGTTTGATTATTGAGAAATGTACAATAAACTGTGGAGAGCCCCCATAGGTATTTTAGTTTGTGAACACAGTGACGTGTACGCCTTGTTTAATATTAAAAACTGCCGATCAAAACGGATTTGATAGAAAATGGCACTAACATACTATTGTATATTTACATAAATATAGAATCTCTGACGTTTCTGCATTTGACCTGTTAAGTTCAAACCAGTAAATAACTTTACAGACTTACACAGAAGGTTGAAAAGTGCCAATATCCATGCCAAACGTACAAAAAAGAGACACCGACTACACGATTGTAAACTTGAACGCCACTCCTTCTTCCCTTCCCTCATCCTTTCCCCAAATTAAAAAATAATCATAATTATTATGTAAACATCTAAAATGAATAATATCATATTTAAAACTAATCCTTTTCACCCTCGCCCACCCATTCACACCCCACCCGCTTAACAAAGTGACAACTTGGAGTATATTATGGCAATATATAGGTATAACATGAAATAGAATGTGTTATGAACATATTTTACATATGCGATAAGGTTTATCTGAAAATCAAATGGATTGATACTTATTTCTGAAAAGAAGTTTAGCATAAAGTTATGTGAGTTCCTCTTCATCTCGTTCAACTGTCGTTCAATTACCATTCAGGTTCGTATGCCTTCGTTTGTATAGGCATGTTTTTAGTTTTAAGGAGTTTAGTCCCTCCGCCTGTTAACCAATATGACGTCCTAAAGGTATAGGTGAAGTGAAATATAGTCTGGACTGTTTGTATAGACATACGCATTGAGTTTCATTTAAAGTCCATTTAGTGCACATACACAAGTTGCATTTGCTATCTCGTAATCTTCTTAAACATATTTGTCTCGACGTCTCAAAAACAAATAATTCAATAATAGGACATTTTAATAAATCAATGAAATATGAGGGATGCTAAATTCATGTATTTGTGACATAGAAGAACTTACAATATAATTGTCTTCGTTTGATGGATGAATAAGAAAACTATTGATTGCCTTTGACTCGGTCAAATACTCTAGGATTGCATCTGCAGTTGTCTGTAATGCAAGGGTGATCGGTAGGCAAGGAAAACTAAATGATCTTCTATTAATAACTATGCATTGGCATAAAATGTATGGTTAGAGGCGTGGCATAGTTGTTTCCAGTTGTTATATATTTGCATGGCGTTTAGAAAACAACATCTATTAAAATAAGCGCTACATGTTTACATATAATTGTTTTGTACATTCGCAAGATAGCAGTTCTGGAATAAATGGGTAATAACGATTTCTTGTAGCCACTATGTTACATAATGTTTGTAAATATATTGTATTATTAACAAAATGCGTAATAGCATCTTACAGCATGTTGTAATTTCTTCGATGATTAATGTTCAGAATAGAAACCCGTTGTTTGTGAAATGTGAAGATTTCAGAGTTTTTAAAAAAAAAATTGGGATGGTTTTATGTTCGTTTTTCTTTTCATGATACATATATACTCGTATATTTGCCTATATTTGCCGATATATACAGATATAATTTGACAGATATATATATTGTATAACCAGTTGTTTGGTTTTCATTTTTGTTTATCTTGATGTTGATGCTAATGTTTCTATATCATGATGGATGTTGTTGTATTGAAGATAGGCGTATAAAATACTTTAGGAAAATGATTTGAAACAAGATTTATTGAAGACGTGATTTTTTCATAGATCTGATATCTTTTGGGTTTTCTTAGACGGGAATAGTTGCAAACTGGTAAATAAATATAGAATTTAATCATTTTGATTCACAGGAGATTAAAATGTGGCACATTCGCCAGTTAAAAATGTAAAATATGTGTGTATGTATTGTTACCTCAATGCCTATGCGTTTATTGATTTGTCATTCAAAGCCACTTAAATTAGAAACAACGTATATGCTTAAGGATAGCTCTAAAACGATATTTACGTTTCTGTTGGTTGTTTCTGTTCTGATTTGGAATGTTCTGGGGCAGAAACTGCTAGAAATGTATGTGACGGATTTTAGAATAACTTGGCACAAGTGCTCACCACAACAAGATGATGTGTCGCGCGCAAATTCCAGGTTGTGGCTCCAAGGTCAAGGTCACACTTAGAGGTCAAATGTCAAAACCACCTCGGGGGCATTTGTCACTTACAGTGTCATTTCGTGTTTATTAAACTATTTGAATAAATGTGTTGACTGCTTAAAATAAATATGTTGCTGGTTTTGCACTTTCTTTCTCGTTACAATTTTCCCTTAACGGCATGCGTTATAGATAATTGTTTGGTCATGTTTATGGATTCTATTTCCGAGCTATGCATCAAACAAACGGGAAATCTTGGAGCAAATGAAGTTGGAAAATAACATTTACAGTAAATTGTTTGGGCACTTGTTTAAGTCAGTTTTGCCGGTATTTACATTCATAATGTTAAAAACGGTTGAAAAACAAATGTTTTACAATCACTGACATCATTTTCGGGTAAAGATATTTTCAAATTTAAAAAATCGCAAATAACCTTTATCCTAAGTCCTAATCCTCTTATTTTTTCAGGTGTATTAACTCAGATATGTCCAACACATCTAAACCAGTTTTGAACATAGTTCACGAAAGCAAAATCTAATAATTGTGATAGTTATGATGGAGAGAGAGAGAGTACTATCATATTGAAATATCCTGATAAAAAACAATTTTTTGGTCAATGTTATTTTTGGTCAATGTTTGTAATTTCTTAAACAATTTTTAAAAGTAACTAAAGTACTTTTATTTACCAATAAAATTTATGTTTTACATATATATAACTGATTTTGTAGTTATCCTGACATGAGGTTATTACTGTTTATGGCATATCGCGAGGGTAGAAGAAACCACCTTTATTATCTCCACGGAGAAAGCTAATGACGGGGTTTAAAGTGTTGAGGTCTTCAAATAGTAGCTGTCACATCAGAGATTGCGATGGTTCACAGAATAAAATGGGTTTCAATTGTTGCTTATTATGTGGTCCGAGTATTAACTTTCCTACCCCATCCAGCCCCTTCTCAAAGAAGCGAAAACGGGGTTGGCTGGGGTATGAAATAAAACCTTAATTTGGGAATAGAAAGATTGCATATTGTAAAATTAAAACATTTAATAGATAATTTTAAACAGGTTATCTCATTTTTTTCAGTAAAATATGTTTTTAAAAATGTTTTATTGTCGAAATATCCGTTATAAAATCCTGCTAATATAAACTTTCCCATCGCTTAATGGAATTAAGTCGGGACCACGTAATGCAATCGAATAAATGGCAGTTTTCGAAAGTGTTGAGTTCTTTAACCTATATTATGTCCTATTATAAAATGAGATGATACCTATTAGATTACGGGAAGACCGTCACTGGTTAGGTGATTATTATATAGAGACACGTCCGAGCTCTACTGACCTTATCAAATGGCGAGAGGTGTCCATGGAACGCCAGTTTATACTTTGATGTTACCAATCTAGCACATTTTCGGACAAGGTCGAAAACTAACTAGATAGGAAGTCTTGACTTATTTAAAAATGCTATAATTGTGCTTCGTTATCGCTCTAATTCCTTTACTTTTCTCCTGATATTGACAACATCAGGCATAATGTTAATGGTCCTTGAAGACTTTTACAATGATATAGCTTGCTTTTTAGCGCTTTAGAATCTTTACTTTCTATCCGATTCCAACTCGGCATTAATAACTCCATATTAATGAAAGCACAGAACAGTTTTAAAACAGCTTACTCGAATTAGTAACAGCTAAGTTATGGCTCTCGATTTATTTAAAAAAAAAAAGCTTTAGTTTGCTTCGTTTTCATTTTTTGTTTAAGTGTTGCCCTTGATTCAATGAAATGACTTTAATTTAGTATGTTAATTTTAATATAAGCTCGGACAAGTTTTAAAACTAGCTGATATCTATTTCTTACACACTCCCGAACCATCCCCCAGCTTAATAACCGCCAATTGTTTTTTTTAGAAAATGGAATGTTTGCTTTGTTCTTGATTTCCACCAAATTTGACAGAAGAGAATATATGTATCAGTGAGATAGAAATCGTAAAACGGCCTCGATATGTATCAATAAGAAATCATTAAAAAGGCCTATGGACACTATACATATTGTTTTTCACTAGTAGAACAGAAGGGCTCCTCTTGTACGTCTTGTTCAGGAATTGTTTAACGTGGGTGTAAAATGGATCAAATCCACACAGATTATAGAACTGTGCAATTCAAATGAAAGCCAATTCGCCAAATCTAAGTGAATTCAACAACACAAACCGACACAGTGGCGCATTATCCGGTTCACTATGCTGCTGTCTTATATTCATATGTTCACATCACTCAATGAAATGTACGAAAATCTCTTTACTCAAATCAAATCAAATCTTCATGGAAAACTGAATATACTTTTGTGTGTACTGTTCTGAATATTAGTAATGAAAGAGATTTCAACATTTATGGATAGAACATCAATTAAGATTCATGTTTATATGTTGTTGGTGTTGATGTTGGTTTGTTTTCGTATTTATTATCTTTTTGTGGTGGGGCGGGGAGGGCGAGGGCGGGGGTGTGGGTCATAATAATTAAGACGATTTAGATGAACTTCCTAAGGTCTTGGTGGACGCGGTAACAATACTATGTTCAAGTCATGTTTAGTTGCGTTCAATAGACTAAGTGTAAAAGGGGCTCGCCGTATGAATATGTCTAAAATGAATTGTTTCTTGCCCATTCATAAAATTTACTGTAAAATACAATAGACGACTTATAAAACATGCATACGATTTCTTTAAAACAGCATTCATACTTAAATAAATAATTTCAGAAAAACGGACTAAAAACAAACTACCGCCAAACTGTACAATTATGGAGATTTGAGTATTTTTGAACCACCATATGGTGGCCCGTTTATTCTCCCCGTCATAGGTGTGAGACCTCGGGGAGGACCACCCCTCTGCACACCTTACATAAATAATAAAATGTTTGTTTATTTCAAATTATAGATCATCAAATAATTCATTATCAACCTCTCATTCTTTCTTTCTCTCATGTTCAGTAAAGATTAATCATTATTTTCAAACTAAGAAAAAACAATAATAGACAAAATAATAATTGGGAAAAGAGAAAAAATAAAAAAACACAAGGGTATTCATTATTTGTGATATTTTAAAAATTAATTCAAGGTATTAAATGATAGGGGAATATTTGGGGAGCGGAAGGGGGATGGGGGTAGCCACCTCACGTAACATTATAACATTTATCATTGACATTGTTTTTTCAAATACACGTTTGTTCATTCCAGCATATAATACTCAGTGATATAGTTTATTTATTGTGTTAATTCATATATTTCTTACTTGTACCTCAGTTAGTAAGTGTTTGGATGATACCCCATACCTTATCAAATGTTTCAGCCTCATTATTTTTAATCGAAATTTGTTTATTTATTTCAAAAATTGATTTAATCATCTTAAAGTTTGTAATTTTCCAAGGGTTATGTAGATATAGCGCTTGATTTCAAGAAATAAAATGTTCTCATTACTTGCTTTTGATCACGTTCTGTATTTTCCTAAAATAAACTTAATTTAATTAAATTTTACCTTAGTGTGTTCATGCTGCAGATATCTAGTGACCTCAGATAGTAATGTTTGCGCGTATTTAATACCTCCAAAAGATGTGTTTCAATTTCTTCCTTACAAAATGTATATTTATCATTTGATTTCATATTTATTAAAGTAAGGTATCTATTAGTTGCAAAAATTATATGTTATATTCTAAATTGTAACCATTGCAGCTGAGTATCTGTAGAACCAGAAATGGAATATCATAGTATAATTTCCAGTCTTTTTCATTAATATAATGTATGTTATTCCATTTACATTGACTGGTAGGTTTTTCATTATTTCAATTTAAGATATCATAGATTTGTTCCTTTTTTTGTTTTGTAACACTGGGTATATATGTGATGGGATAAATGGGTTTATTTCCCTTTCGTTCTTAAATTCCAACTTTTTTAACTTCTGAAATGTATTAATTGACATTGTGATGCCATAAACATGTAGAAAATTAATCTTGATGTTTGTATTTTCTTCAAATTCTTCTTTGTTAAAAAGTTCTCCGTTTGTATTACAGATGTCGTTTACATACCTTATTCCTTTCATATACCAGATTTTGAGGAAAATACTTTGTTTCCCAATTAATATATTATAATTATAAAAAAAGTGGCATTTTCAGGAATTTTTCAAAGGTGTTGACTGTGTTAAATTGTAACAAAGATGTATTTAATAGTTTATTTAAGTCTCATCACAGTACAATATTATCTTCAATACAACAATTCATAAAATACAACTGTGCCATTATTTTTAGAATTGCAAGAGACTAAACAATATAAATATACATATGACTGCTCACAATGTTTAAATATTGAGCACAGACGTGTATAAGACTCACAAAAAGCCACAGCAGTAGGTCCAATAGTCAATGCATACACATATGTCACTGTTTCAATTTACCAAAACATTTTCTGAGAATATTATTATACATAGTAATAATTGAGCGGCCGGTGCTAATCTTGACATGTTGTCTAAAAAGTACTTAAAATAGAAATATTAATATGTGAGTTAGAGAATCGCAACGGCTACTGAAGCCTTAAAAAATAGTATAAAAAAATCAGATAACAACCCAGATCAGATCTGGAGCCTACTGATTAGCACCGAGTTCTCAACGTCGTTATAAAACCTTATTTCTTATCTAATAATGATTTCGTTATTTACAGCAAAAAGTATGATGAAATTAACTTTAAAAAAAAGAACGCTTACCAGCTTACTACAATTAAAATAAATAATAAAAAATAACACATAATTAAGAATATAAAACAGAGTGTTTTTTTTTGAGAATATTACAACACATTTTGGCACTCACTCGTGTCATATCTTTATTGAAAAACAGAAATAACGTTTTGTCTGTTTCGTTTAAATCTATAAAATTTTGATATACAGACAATGCTTTATCAAATAACACTTTCGTCAGACAGGTCATAATTTTAATAACGTAACTGTTCAACCGGTTGAATATATATTTTTTGATAATGATGCTACTAAAAGCTTTAAAATGAACGCTAGACATATTGCAGAACAAAGTGGATGAAAAACTTACAGACACCTTATCCACTCGGCCTTAATGATAATAGTTATCAAGAAGGAAATATTTCTAAAGATCCTAATATTGACATTTTTTCTATATTTTCTATTCGAAAGCGTAAATCTAGGTCTCATGGTCTTAGGCGTAATGGTAACACCAAACGTAAATCGCGTGTAATTATTTCTGTCGCTGATATACATACTATTTTTAAACAGTCATGAAAGCACTCTATGCTTTCACGGCTTACCTCTTTGTCCATTTCTTCACTAAAGTTGATCGACGAGGAAGCCGACAAAATATTCATTCGTACAGATCTCTTGTATAACACTGCTTCCATAGTTCAAAGCTACACACAGGTTCTCCGACCCCATATTGACAAGCAGTCTGATCACGTCAGGCATTTTCCAAAACTACTATATACTAGTGAAGGTACTGATTTCATTGACATGCCTATTATTTTTCAAGATACTCATGTAATTCTATCCCAAAATATTTCAAAAATTCCGAAAGTCCTGTAATTTGCTATAAGTATAACAAGAAAAGTCATAGTATACATTATATACTATGACGACGAGCGGCAATAAGAATGAAAATTGTAGAATATATTTGTTTTAATTCATTGCATTGGAATTAGAGCATCATGTGTGGTTTGTTTGTGTAATCCTGATCTGGCATTTACCTACGAGAGGTGATACAAACTTCCAGAACAGGTTACTCTAGTAATGATCCTTTTATTATATACCTCTTACACATCATTAACATGGAAACATTTGCATTGCTATTGCATACACATTCAATAAAGCATACTATTTCTCGATAAAGTGCATCGGGAAAATGTATGTAGTTTTAAGGTGTTGGTGTCATTGGTCTGACCTACTTGTTTTGGTTGTATGACGCAACGTCGTCTTGACGTTCTCGTGCATAGTGGCGTAAAACTTGCTTGAACTGCTGTTCTATTTTTAGTAAGAAAGTGACACTCATTCTATTTTTAGAAGCATAGTGATAACCTGTAGTGTGATACAGGTTGTTGTATTCCATTGTAAGAAGATGACGGTACTATGTATATATTATTGACAGGTATATAATAAATATATATATATATATACACTAATAATAAAAAAAAAGGCAAAACATCTGTTAAAGTTTGGTAAAGTTCAGATGAAAAATGCACTACCTAAGACACAACTAGGTCGAAATAGAATATGTTTTCTTCCAAAGATTAAGCTATAAATTAGGTTTAAAACATCTAGTGCATAATTCTAGTTCATGAGAAAGTGATGTAAATGTAACAATTAAAGTTATCTGCCCTTTGCTTGGATGGTGAAGGTCACATCCACATTTGCTTTGTCACATTGCCATGTACCACCCAAGATACAACTGTAAGCAAAGTTTGCAAGTTGTAGTGCATACAGTTTGTGAAAAAGTGACCTAAACGCAAAAGTTGAACATAAAAATTAGTAAGTTATCTGCCCTTTGCTTGGAGGGTCAAGTTCACTTCCACATTTGCTTTGTCACGTTGCAATGTACCACCCATGATACAACTATAAGCAAAGTTTGAAAGGTCTAGTGCATACAGTTTGTGAGAAAATTACATAAACGCAAAACTTCAATGTTGACGCCGCAGCTGCCGGAACAGCAACACCTATGTCAAAAACACACTCTGGTAATAATAGGATGAATGACTATCAAATGTACATATTTTTAAGTTCATGCTGTACAAAAACAACATTACTGATGTGGAAAAAAATAATTGTATGTACAACTCAGTGTGTCAGGTCCCTGCCAAGACTTGAACTTGAATCTCTTTTCTCGAAAGAAAAGCGTGTTTCCTTACACTACAGAGATCGCCCAGACATCACAAAAAGAGTGTACAAAACAAAGCGAAATTAATAAAGATGTAGATCAAAAGAATGTCAAACTAAAACTATCACTGAAGGTTATTAATACCCTTGCAAACGCATACCCCATGACTTAATGTATATGCGCAGTTCCACTTCATACTGATGCTTCTCACAATGTTTGGGGTATGACAGAGGTCACAGTGACCTTATTTTGGTATGTGACATACCGCTATCCCAAGATGTATCCACATACCAAGTTTGGTAAGACATAGTGTTATAGTATTGAAAATACGGTGTGGACAAGCATTTTCTATGACAGAGGTCACAGGTCAAGGTCAAAGTCATAGTGGCCTTATTTTGGTATGCGACACACAGCTATCCCAAGATGTATCCACATACCAAGTTTGGTATCTCTAAGTGTTATAGTATTGAAAATACGGTGTAGACAAGAGGTGAAAGAGTCTGTGGATGCTCTACTGGCTAAATGTGCAGGAGACCGTAACACATTTTCAACATTCATTCAACCGGCACATGGCAATGATATAGGCCACTAGTTGTTGAATGCCAGCCAGGGTAGCAGGAGAACTAGTCTGTACAAAGTGAGTGTATTACAGGGTTCCCACAGTTTTTTGAGAACAAAACTCAAGGTCTTTTCCAGGTTTCCCCACAGTTTTCTAGGACAATTTATACCAGTGTTTGTCCGACACCGTTGTTGCAAAAACGTTAAATTGTTCGTAGTACTAATATGTGACATCACACAAGATGTTAGTTTATTGTTTTTGACAAGTATTAACTTTAACCCGCTGTTTTTCAGGCCGTTCTCCCTCCTATGAAGGAAATTTAGTGTTGACATTTAACTTGTTCTCAGACGACATGCTTTATCGATTCAAATAATTAGACGCTTGCACATACGACGGAACATTGCGAGTTTTATTCGTAAATACTCAGCTAAAATCGTCAACATATTTTATGAGTCATCCGGTGAGATATCGAATTTGTACGACAGCGATCGAAAACAAAAGTACAATTTGGGCTTCACATTTCATTGATCAGAGCATTAACACATCTTTACGATTGTTCACGAATATCAATGGTTAATGTGTATTGGCTTACTAGGCCCACGTTAACCATTTGCCAAATCGCCATAGGCAAAAAGTAACCTGAACTGGCGAATGAAAACCGTAAGAAATGCACACCAAATTTGCCAGACATCGGCGGTCTGACGAATCCAAATTTGTGACCGATTTTGTCTAAAAGATCTCGGAAAATCCCGAATTCCAATTCACAAAGTCTTTCACTGTTTATAAGCCACTATCCCGCTGAGTGTTTTAGCTAATTAGTGACAATCCATTTAGATAGATAAACTAATTATGGCAGCGTTTATTGAGAGCCACTGTCAAATTGTCGGTGCGATAAGATTCCGCCCACTGTTCCGCCTCTTGCTGTCAATCAACTGGTTTGTGTCCCCACGCTCAACATTATCTACAGATTTAACTGTGTGATCGAGCCGGGTAAAACATCAAATGTGGCGCCCTCTAGCGGCCAAAATGGCTGATCAAAACAGAAAGTTTAAAAATGTTTGCTTACGACTTCGCCAGAGATACTCAGCCCGTCGGTGTTTACGATCACTGATAGGTGTTAAAGGGACACATGGCAATCTTGATTTTTTAAAAACTAACGGCATCCCGTTAGTTTTTCTACATAAATTGCATTTGTTCAATCATTAATGTTAATTATAAGAATTGTATTAAGCCATTTTTTTTTGCATATTATTATTTTTTTATATTATTGCACCAGAAATATATTAAAACTTATAGTATAAGACGAAATAGTGAATACTTAAAATTTGATTTATTTAAATGTAACCAGGATAAAAGTAAAAATGATACTGGATATATAAATTGAGACACCCATTTCAAATACTGCAAGATTGCCATGTGTCCCTTTAAGTGCCTACTAATTAGTTGTACACACGGTAGCGTAAACTGAAACAATGGCAAGTGTGAACCGATGTTTGATCGGCTGTTTCTGAATTGGGTTCATTTTATGGTTGATTGTTCAATCAACATGAAACAATACAAAAGGTGCGATTACTCAAAATATTGGTGTATGATTGATTTTAGCGTGAATTGAATCACAGTCTATATGACGCGTAAGTTACCTGGTAACAAACAAACACCTTGTTAATACGGAACAAAATTACGCGTTGGAAATGATCCAGATTTAAAATCTGGCAAATATTGCAACATCGTGTTTGAACGATAGTTTAACTTCATTTTTGTAGTGCAAAATGTCACACGCCCTGTCGGACGACCAGACGCCAAATGTTACTCGTCCGCGGGCAGCTTGCATTTTCTAAACCCCATGCTTACGTAAAGTACGGAATATCAATTGACGTACACCTTTATTTTTACAATTCCGGTTAGCTTTATAATAAGCGCAAACAAAAATACGTTTTTCTATCCTTGTATTGTTAAGATTTACATTACTACCCCAATCGTTACAAACATTGTTCCATTGTCTAATACAAGGAGGAGTCAGCTGATAACGCGGCCACTGGAGTGTATTTGCCTACTCCTAAGTAAAACCTTCTGGCTCTATGTTGTATAGCATTTATACAAGAGAATGATTTATATCCCATATAGAAGCTCCATATGAAATAGCAGGCTAGACAAGAGAATCATACAGTTTTGTATAAGCATCATAGGGCATACCACACATACTTTTATATTTAGCTATAAGCAAACCTAAAGCTCTACTAGCACTTTGAGAAACAAGTTTAGCTGTATTGGAATAATCCAAATATTCAGTCAGAGTTAGACCAAGATATCGGCCAATGGTATCAACAGTATTAGGTTCATACATAGACATACAATTTGTCCTTTGGACAGAATTTGGCCTAAAGTGAACAACATTACTATTATTATTATTTATAGACATTCTATTACTATCACACTAGTTATGAAGTTCATGTAACATAAATTGAAGATCGTGCTCACTATCGGCAATTAGGATAATATCATCAGCGTATAATAATATACACACCTTTTCACCGTCATCAAGTTCTATACATTTCCCCAGTGAATTGATTTGTAATGCCAAATCACTAATAAACAAGTTAAAAAGTACAGGAAACAGCGGACAGCCTTGCCTTAAACCAGCATTAACGTTAACCAAATCGGTTCAAAAATTGTTCACTCTTACACATTATGATACAGACCTATATAAAAACTTAACCGCTATCAACATTTTACTAGAATCGCAACTATCTTGAAGTCTCTTCAAAAGTTTTTTGTCTGTAGATAACATCGTATGCTTAACGAAAATCTATAGAAGAGCAAAATGTTGATAACTTAAGCTTTTTTCTAGTTTCTATAATGTTTGTTAATGAGACAATATGATCTACTGTGCTACGATTTTTCTAAAAAAATAATCTCTATCTAATCCATGCTTTGATATGTATCAGTCTTAAACCACCTTTAATGTAATCTTTAACAATAACTGAACTTTTAATTTTTGATGGTAAATTGACATTTTGTATCTATTATTCTGAAATAATTTCCTTTAGCTTGACGTTTGTGCTCCACAATGCTTCGTTATTTTCGTGCTTTGATTACAATAATAAAATGAACTTCGTATTATTAGTTGATCGAAAACTAACGACACATGGCCAACAATATGTCTCTCTCCATGCCAAAAGCATCTTTAGAGAGTACGTGGAAATATTAATTCTGTATGTAAGAACCTTTAAGTGATCTCAATAAAATATCCAAACTGATTATCCCTGTTTAAGGAACGTCTAAAATAGCGATTTCTAAACCTGCTAACAAGAAAAAAAAATATCATTGCAGTATTGTCTACTATGTATATAACAGATTAAGTGCTGATGGTAATCAATTGTTTGTTTGTTTGATTGTTTATTTGATTGGTGTTTTACGTCATTTTCAACACATGTAAGGTTATATTTGACGGTCGATTTTTGTGGTGGAGGCAGACCACCCACTTTTCCAGGGTAGAACCAGTACTGTACACCTCCCGCCATCCGTAAGAATCGACACTTCCTCACTTACAAGTCTATCTCCCAGTGGGATTCGAACCCGCATCGGTGAGAGGCAAAAGTTTAAAGCGCATCGTCGATAACCATTCGGAAACGGAGACTGCTGATTGTAATCAATACAGGAATAGTAACCAGTGTAGGTGTTTGTTTAATTTAATCACAATGCGGTTATTTTTTGTTCCCGTGGCCAATTACTAGTTAACTCCAAAATTTAACTTTAATTTCTTAAATCTACATACACGACATCGAGAAATGTAATTATACACACAGAGTAAGAAACGGAAATCACTCTAGTACCGCTGTGCTCAAAGCAGGAGAGCACATGTACGAGTAGTATTTTCAGAACATTGTCCACCAAAAACGTGCATTCAACATAAACGACAATTACAATGATACATATAGGCAAAGAATTCGACACCCTGTCATATTGGAGTCACATGCGCTCATCTGCAAATGTTTTCAAAATTTACATTGTTATACCTATCCATTTTTGTAATATTTATCTCTGGGGAAAATAAATAAGCATCATTTTTCAAATACAAAGAAACAAACATATATTCAAAAGGGCTCATCAACACAAGTATAATTACATTTTAACTACTTGGAGCAATAAAGGCTCATCTACTTATCCTTAAGAACAATATGAGCACATCTGCACTATTTATTATACTACATGGTATGCAATTAGTGTTTGATTATCTGTACAGATCAGATAAGACGGACAGACTATAAATCGCCCGCCAAAAAGAATGCGCTGTGTTAACAAATCTAAATGGGAAAAGAATATACGAAAAATCAACAAATCATCAGGGAACAGTTATTGTTCTCCAACAACAAAACGCACTGTAGTGGAGAAACACGTCAGATCTGTAGTGGATAAAACATTTCACCCCGTCATAGTGACAAACACCGGGACAAGTGGTACGGATAAAATGTAACAAGAAAGGAGGCAAAACTAGCAACAACTATATTTTAAAATATAATCAACAAATGTATTCAAATACTACAATTAAAATATTCACTTAAAGAAAACACATTAAATGGATTCAGTATTTCTTTAACATCCGATGTAAGAATAAAGTCCAATTAATATTGGCAAGTGTCCCTTTTATCTAAATTGCCAAGTGTTCCTTTAATCAGAATTGCCAAGTGTCCCTTTAATCAGAATTGCCAATTGTCCCTTTAATCAGAATTGCCAAGTCTCCCTTAAATCAGAATTATCAAGTGTCCATTTAATCAGAATTGTCAATTGTCCCTTTAATCAGAATTGTCTAGTGTCCCCTTAATCAGAATTGCCAATTGTCCCTTTAATCAGAATGTCATGTGTCCCTTTAATCAGAATTGTCAAGTGTCCCTTTAATCAGAATTGTCAAGTGTCCTTTTTAGTATAGATGAGTATAATAATTTGTATCCTCTCACAATATATTTTTAATTCAAAGCGTCCAATATATTCACTTTACACTAAATTTGAAGTAAATTCTCAATCCAAATACTAAACCAGATACTGAACAAATAATAACCTCAAAAGGCTGTATTTTATACTGTCATAGACTGTCATAGAACATCAAGAAGCTTTAGAATATTCCAATAACCTTGAACGACCGTCTTATGATGTAAACCTCTATATGTTACAAATTATAAATAAATGATCTTGGATGACACAATATTACATTATTATTAACAAATATGCTTACAAATATACATACAACACTATATTATTGATTAATCAGAAAATTATATCAAAGTAACACAAGAAAAAGAAAAAAACGCACGAACAAAATGTATGTACATATATACTTTTTCCCAACAACAGATAGAAGCCCAATTCTTGTCTGTAAATCTTTACTTTTTTAGACGTGGTCCGAGTATTAACTTTTAAACCCCATCCAAACCCTTCCCCAAGAAGCGAAAACGGGCTTGGCTGGGGTATGAAATAAACCTTTAAACGTGTTTTATTGTCGAAACATCCGTTATAAAGTCCTGCTAATGTAACAGGGAATTAAGGCGGTACCACGTAATGGGTGACACAATGGTTCGATACACCTTTACACAAAATATAGACGGTTCATTTAGTGGCAAATATAAAAGGGGTTCTCATTCGCCTGGAAATAAAATATTTTATATAAAGAAAAAGAGAAAGACTATGTCAAAAAGCATATAGAGTCCTTTCGAGTCAGTGATTCTCATTACCAGAGAAGTGGTGCAAAACACACCAAAAAAAAAGAAGATGGCACGGCTGATTCTACCTGTAATCTATACCATAACTCGGCTATTTTGGTTATAAAATGGTCATTACTATTAATTCAAATGATTCAACACTATAATATCTTCTTGTTTTGTGATAGAAGTACACATTATTGGAACTATATGTACAACTGTTACCAATATATAACCCGTTGTTATTAATATTTATGATTTAGAAAAAAAGCCGAATCGTCCAGCCTTCAGTACCGAATATTTTCATACTAGACAATAGCGGCTTAATTTAATTACAACCATTTCATATAAGAAACCACATTATGAGGGATTTCATTCTTAATTCTATCGACAAAAATAACTCCCAGATTTCTTCTAGTCCCTTTGGAATAAAGGCGTTTAAAATTGTAGTTATTAGTCACTATTCCATTTCTCTTTTCTTTTCGGTAATAGAGTGGTCAACATTTGGAGTGGACTGTATGAATTCAAGAAGAAAACCTAATAGACTGGACAAAGAAACCTAATAGACTGGACAAAGAAACCTAATAGACTGGACAAAGAAACCTAATAGACTGGACAAAGAAACCTAATAGACTGGACAAAGAAGGACAAAGAAACCTAACAGACTGGACAAAGAAACCTAATAGACTAGACAAAGAAACCTAATAGACTGGACAAAGAAACCTAATAGACTGGACAAAGAAACCTAAAGCTTCTTAACCGTTATTGAAATATATACTTAAAGAAAAAATTGTTTTGTTTGATAATTTAATATGTAGTTTCGTTTTTTCAAAGAATCTATTGATAATGTATCAGTGATTAAAAATCGCAACCTTCTTCTCCATATTTTCTGTTGAAATTTAATACTGTGTACTAAAATAAAACTATTGTGTTTATTGAAATACACGTAAGATATTTGATCGGCTTTGTTTTCCTTAAGTATATGTAAACTTTCGAATTAAAAAAACAAATATATTTTAAAAATGTTCGTTTAGATACAGTCATCGACTACTTATAAATGTTTTTACCGATGTTATTCTGCGTCATATAAACTCCCAACAAAACATATTCCATGAATATGTGTATACATATTCCATGAATATGTGTATTTGCCAAGAAATATAAAAAGATCGGACAGGGAAAGTAGCATTCAAGGAGGACAGTCAACCACAAAACACAGTAACAAACACGCAAACAGACAAACAAGAAGGCAAGAGTAATAATAAATGCAAACGGCATCACAAACACAATAGGGTTGACAATAGGGCTACCGCCTTGGAACGGTCAGTGGCAAAGTATGCCATTGGTGGTTTAAACCGAATATGCATACATACTGATAAGGGAGATCCTTTGGACAACAAACACAACTAACAGAATAAAGTAGCAGACTCGGTTTTATTAAGTCTGTTCGTGAGAGGTAATGAAAGAAGCAACACCTTCCACGCCCCCTAGCACCTGTTTAAGCAATATCTACTTCATAGTCACCTATATTGCGCTCGCTGATCCCAATGGACTAGTAAAAAATACACTACTGATTCGTAGCAAGGTGAGACTTTGTACAGATGCAACACTGCAATTAACGAACTCTATTATGAATGTTAATAACTACTGAGGTCCTTAGTCTAGATCATCTGCGACGCTTGCTTGTTTTCAACACACACGTCTAGACAAGACCTCCTGAAAAATTAGATTTTTGCCGATACACTGGTAAGGTTTCTGATTGACTGAGACAGGAACACCTGATATCCAAGATATACAGAAAGGCAGAAAGACAATGAATTTATATTATAAACAAAGAGGGAAACTTCATCATTATATCGACAAACTAATGCGGATGGTAAGAAATACTTTTTTTTTTTTTTGTTATAGATATATATATATACTAAATTTGTCGATCATGGTGTACCGTCATAAACCTCCTTACACATTTAATAAGTAAGAAAACGTACTGTATTAAATAGAAATCGTTTAGGATTTCATGTTGCAACTGAAGAAGGTCACTAGACCGAAAGCGCTCTTGCAGTTTGGATTATTGTCTATTCGAGTGAAGTCAGAGACGATTTCTGTGCTTGGGCTATTAACACACATGACACGATTATAGTGTTTTTAAAACATAAGTATTACATAGAAAAAGTGTGTGTGTACATTAATATACGCATACAAACTATTAAAACTGTTAAATAAGAGACGGTTTACTTCACACGAAAGCAATTATACATGGTTATATAATAACCATAATATACAGTCCATAATTATACAGGGTTATAAGTAACCGTAATCGACTCTCGTTAGTGATACAAATGATCACAAACACATTGTACTACCTTTGTGTATAATATGCATAAACAAAGTAAAAATCTCAAAACCCTGGGTTAAGAAAATCCCCGTGCGTAGTGTGCTAACACCACGAGGAAATCTGGAATATCTTCTTTGGTCAGACACTCGTACCCCTCATATAAAAAACAAAATAATAATAACAATAATAATTACGGTCATGAGGTTCCAGTTTCAAATTTGTTTCTGCACAACTTGTCAAGAGATTTGTATTTACAACCAAGCGTCGAAGATGATCAAGACTACTGAGATCCTTTGAAACCGCTTGATTAATAGCATATTATATTGAGTACGAAATAATCATGGACATCGAATAGTTACGGTAAAATATTCTATTAAAAGCTTGGTTATTCCAAGTCTTAAAGAAACACATGGCAGCCTAATGTTTGTTTATATATGTTCACGCTTCAATAAATACTGATAAAGGTGATCCTTTGGGAGCAACAAACACAATTAAAAGAATAAAGCAGCAGACTCGGTTTTATTGAGTCTGTTCATGAGAAGTAATGAAAGAAGCAACACCTCTCACGCCCCCTAGCACCGGCTTAAGGGTATTATACTTCAAAGCCACCTATATTGGGCTCGTTGGTCCCGAAGGACCAGTAAAAACAACAGTACTGATTCGTAGCACGGGGAGACTTTTTACAGCCGCCACACTGCACTAAACGAACGCTAGTGTGAATGTTAATAAATACATATCTAACGACGTCCATTTGTTCGCCTTAACTCCATATTCAACAAGTTGAAATGGTATTTGTTGAAACAGTTTGCTGTTTTTTCTAGAACTACCTGCATCAAGGCAATTTTGAGGAAATAATTTAATGATAATAATTAAAATTACATTAAAACAATCAACCAAAGTTAAAGTAGCCCAGCCATTATTATTCATGAGTGACTACAGTGTGCCGAACGCTGTGTGTAAAATGAGAATAAAACATGCACCATTTGAATAATTTAGATCTATAATAGAGTAATTTCCCTTTACAGAAATCCGTTATTTGGGGAATAAAAGAAAGATCTTAAACAACCTCAATAGGGGCTACCATTCATTATAACAATACGAACAGGCTCTTACTTTCAACGTACTATTGGGTGGAAATGAAGACTTATCGCAGTGCCTCCCTTTAAACTTCTACTGGGTCAGTAAACTTTTCATTGAGATGCCAACCACAGCCATAAGGGAGGAAAATTGTTTTCGATAATAAAGTACATTTTGCCACCGAGATTACTTGCCGCGTTTCTTGAACTTTTGAAAGCTCTGAATGCTTTTAGGATTCAATACAGATTTGTCATAATTCCATAGATAAAGATAGAATCAAGTGTTCAGTATTCATTCAACCTAACACTTTGTCATATAGTACTATACTGAACAAGTACGCAATAGTGATTTCTTTGAAGTGCGGATGTAGTTAATTTGAATTTTTCCGACGTCGACAGGATGCAATTACATCTACTTCACACAAAAAAAGCAATATAAAGATAATTTGAAAATTGAATTGTTAAATTAGGTTGAAGATACCAGGTTTTTTTTTAAAAGTTCAAAGACACAATTAGTGAAACATTAAACGCAACATTACATGCGCCGCACTAATGTGAACCAAAACTAAAGGTGAATAAATGAGAGATTTGTGAAATATTTGACGAAATACCACTGTATTTGGCAAGAACATATGTAAGTGTAACGTAGCATATCTATCATCTCTCCTGGGAATAAAAAGGCAATCATCATTAGTTGTTTATTGCGTAGAACATTTAATTTTCCAGTTCTTGTTTTTTATTATATCTTTAGAGTGTTGCTTTGTCAGCTTGATTTTCAATTATTGTAGCAGGCAGTTATGCAGGTTCACTTTAAATTATTATATCGCTTATTATTCGAATTCCAGATGTATCAGATGCAATTAAATAGAAGATGCGATTCATATTTCTAACCTTTATTGCAGTTTTCTAGAAAATATTCAAAAACTGTGCATTCTTTATCCCATAACCTCAAATTTAGATATATACATATATTTATGGATATATATCTATATCTACATATGTCATATAAGGCGGGTGGGGCGACCACGCGAGGCACGTGGGTCTCCATGCATGTATTGATGGTTGAGTATTGGTGTATTTGTGTCAATTCGTTAAAAAAATCCCTGCAAACATGAGATTTATGGAGAGAGAACACAAAATTCTCATTAAAAGCACGTTTAAAAAGTATATGACCTTCATGGCATTGAACTTGAAAATACAGACCCGGATGTTGATTCTGAACGTCGTCTCGATGAGATGGTTATTTGTGGCAATTTATTTCAAAATCCCTCCGTGCATGAAAAAAGTATGATGTGGACACGAAATGGACTTTATTATATGCATCTAGGTATATGACCTTTATGATGACCTTTATGACCTTGACCTTGATGATACAGATCCGGTTTTTGGGATCTACACGTGGTCTTGATGAGATGGGCATATGTGCCAATTTATTTTAAACTCCCTCCATGCATGTGAGAGTTATGCAGAGGACACGGAAATTGTAACGGACGAACGGACGGGCGGACGAATGGACGTAAGGACAACGCCAAAACTATATCCCGCCGACCTTTTCGGGGGATAAAAAGAGAGGAAAAATAGAAGAAAAGTATGAGACGCTACAGACACAAAAGTGTTGACAATAGGGGTATCGCCTCGGAACGGTCAATGGCAACAAGCCACTTTGGGAAGTTAAATAATGGTTACATCAAACCTCATTCTTACCCTATTGTCATCATCTCAATTAAACGGGGCAGTGTAATGAAGCAATCCCCTTCAGGCTATATCCTCTTACAAACTAGGCATCATTAATAGGCAAGATAAACATAACACAAACATGATCATGTATATATGAATATAAAATTGCCTACAAAGCCAAAAAGTATATTGTTCATGTCTTGGATCCTAGACAAACGAGTATCTTTAATTTAGATTTGATTATTCGTCTATTTATTTTTAGCAAGGAATTCGGCAGTTTTATAATGAACAACGTTTTCATTTATAAGTATTAATTCAGTATTGACTTTTAAAATAAGTGAGATTGTGATAGATTGCATATAAATCAAAAAGTATTAATCCCTGTCGGGAATCCGTTTGTCAATGATTACCGATGATAACGAACACAATATGAAACTTAAACAACAAACACACTAATTATGTAATCTCTACTGAACATGCTGAAGTCGAAATAGCATGTATGTATCCAACTAAGAAATCTATATTGCGAATATTTTACATAAGTGAGCATTAGACGTCTGTCTACGTCTGCATTAGACGTCTGCATATTATACGAAATCATTTCTTCGTTTTGGCTTTTTTCAAAATATAGTTAACCATCACAATACAACTGAATTTTAAAAAGGATTTGTACAGGTATTACATGCATTACTGGGTTAATTTTGATTTAACGCATTTTCTCACAGATTAGTCAGCGTTTAAGTTGCCTATTTAGAGTAGAAGCTCATAGCTTACACTCCAATGAATGTCAGCGTTTAAGTTGCCTATTTAGAGTATTAAGCTCAAAGCTTACAAGCCTATGAATGTCTGCGTTTAAGTTGCCTATTTAGAGTATTAATCTCATAGCTTACACAACTATGAAAGTCAGAGTTATAAGGTGGCACTTATTAATACTGGGTAAATGATGGTTGGCTCGGCACACGTAATGGAGTGTTTTCTATTGTTATACCGGATATATAACACTGTTTGGCTCATGCTGTCCAATCATATATGTGTTCTGTAATTACATGAATATTTAACTGAACATTATTGTCTAAGCGAACAAAACCAAATAAAGCAAGCCGGTTACAAGTTGTGAGAAGTATTTCCGTTGCAGCAGAACACCGTTCCAAAACAGCGCACAAAAGACTTACAAGAAAGCAAGTACCCCCCCCCCCCCGCCCCCCCCCCCCCAGCGGCCTTTCTTCCTCTAACCGTTCCAAGGCTTACCCATAGGGTCAACCATTTCATGTTTGTGGTATCGCATACTTGGTTTATCATTGTAATTGTTATTTGTTTTGAATGCGTATTTTTTATTGACGGTGTTCTGTAAATGACACATTGTCTGTTCGCTTATTAACTTACAGCGTTTTAATTGAGTCTTCTGCAGTAAATCAATATGCATAACCAACAATTCATTCTTAATATGATTTGTCGAAATGATTGTGTTTCGCTATTCTAATACATTGCCTTTTATAAACCATGCAAACACACGTAAACCTTGCTTTTATCCATAGTCATCTTATCACCGAATTGTGTTTATTATGAAATTAAAGGAATATACGGTTTTACGCTTGAATTGATGACGACTGATGTAATAGTATTTGAGTGGAGTTGCACAATAATTTCCTCAGATCGTGATAAGACGTGAGATAAAGACTGACTACTACCAACATATAAAACCTTTCCATAAAACATGTTTTTGAAATTGTTTCTGTCTATTGTATAATTTATATATAGTCAGCATTTTTCCAGCATGTCCAGACGACAGATGAAGGCCGAATTTTTATCCCCTTCTGTTTGCACCGGGATTGTCTCGTTGATTTCCGAAACCATTTAAAATAGCGCATTACGGAAATTGACGAGTAATTCCATTGTTTGGTGTCATAACGAGAGGCAATATACGACGTCATTATGCAAAACGTACCCGTCATCATAAGCTTCCTTATAAGGCAGTTTTGGAGTTAAGTGAAAAATAGAATATACCATTCGTGCCTATTTAATATTTTAGTTATTAAACGAGTTAGATAGGCACAATCTCGAATCATATCATGTTATCCAACACATTTGATCAATTCAGTATTGAGCATTCAGCATTTGCTTAAGATCCTCTTTGTATAATTGTGTTATGTCCCCACCCGACCCATCGTTTTTGTCTTTATACGCTGATTAACTGATAACAATGTTGGTGCTATAGAAGTGAGAGGTGTTGCACCTTATATAACCTCTAAAAACCCGTGTCAGATACCTTTCTCTCTTGTGAAGGGTTGTGAGAGGTGTTGCTTCTCATATTACCTCTCATGCACAGACTCATTAAAACTGCGTCTGTTACTTTCTTTGTTTTACTTTTCTAATCCTGAAATAGAAAGGACCAACACGCTTACTGGAATTGTGTTTAGCATTCTTTATTAGTAAGTTTCGTTCAAATTATACTTGTTCCTTTACGACTAAAGGCATCAAATGCTGCTCCACTACGGTTACCATGATTCGATTACTCGCGTAAGCACTTATATTTGTCATAAATAAAACAGGAAGAAACGGAGGAACTAAAATGTGTCGGTATGTATTTGTTAAAGAGATACACAGCAAATCTTAATATAGTTAAAAAATAATAACATTAACATCTCGATTTATCAATCCCGTAACATTTTGACTTAAAATCGGCTTGCATAAAAAAAAAAAAATATTGGAATGTTTATGTGTTTATTTATTCTACCACATATTTAAACATATTATTGGTCCAATATAACAAGTATGTTTATGCGAAAACAATTGCCAAGTGTCCCTTTAAATGAATAATCATTCTGTTCACAAAAGTATGCATATTAGCGGCGCTTACTGTTGCACAAACTTGTTATAACGTGCACAAACGCTTCATACTATAAATGTCAGTCTAAAATCGTAAAAGACAATCCATTGTTATTTATATGTACTCAAGATATATGATTTATTTTAATGCCTTATCCACATACGCTAACGGAGGATGTCCATCGTAATTTACTTGCCGTAAACAAGTAATAATGCAATGGAACTATCTTGTACCGATTTGATGTTTCCTTAACACAAATAGACACTTCTGACTATGATATATTGGTTTCGTAGTACTTGTAGCCTGAACAGAATACATATCTTACAGAATATCTGGTAGGACTACTAGTTGTCACGCAAATTGAATTGTCTTTTCCGATCATAAAATATCTAGAGAGCAATAATTGGTTTCACATTGCTGCAATAGTAAAGTTGTATAAATTATTAACAACTAACAGGTGTTACCAGTTTTGTTAATAAAGTATGATAAACATAGTTGTAAGTCATTTAATAAATGTTTTTCAAAGTCCCGAGTCGATGGCATATTCTATTAAAATGACCAAGACGTCTGCTATATATGTTCGTCCTATAAATACTTAGAACAACATATCAACTATCCCACATTTCTAAATGACATTAAAGGATTTATTATCGTATATAACATTTGTATAGTACGTTATTCTTGGAATAAAATATGTTTAAACCAAATGACAATACATTGCTTATAAAGCGTATATACAGATACAAGTGTAATTATTAACGGGGTTATAGATATGCTCATAACAGTAATACATAATAAAAAGGATCCATTGAAAGCAACGAACAAACAAGAGTGAAAAGAAGCAGAATGTGTTATTGAATCCACCCATGAATCCTAGTAAGTAATTTCTATTTCATATATGCGTGTAAGACTTCGCTCCAAGTATTCAAATTGGTATTTAAATTATTATATTAATACAAATTTATTGAAATGTCTATAATTCTGTTTTCGTTTTAGGACCATACGCCGCTGGACATGGAATAATGGCAGTAAATATGGCATGTCCACCGCCATATGCATGCCATCTTCGGGATGGTAGAAATTCTGTACTATTGATTTGATGAATATAGAGTTCTGCTCAACCCGGGGCTAGAGGGTGTGAACGTTTGCAAGCATATTTCACTACCGTTCATGAACAGTCTCAATCAAACCGAGACTGCAATATTTCGTATTTATCGTGTTCAGCCGTTTCCAAAGGTCCACTTTCATACTCTTTTCCTACTGAATGTATCTTCTTGAAACGTCAGCACTCCCGTTGGTGGTGAATTTTCTTTATCCTAGTATCGTGATATGAACGGATTAGATAGCAGGTACCAACTAAATCGCGTATTTCCCATTAGTTTATACAATAGTTGAACGAACGTTAATTTTACATGCTAAACATGTTGTCTGTTTACGTTAATACTTGCGGTTGTTGCCCGTGATAAAGTAGATCACCTCATAAACAATCATATCTCGGTTCGAGATAATATTTAAGGGTTCTATTTACAGCGGCATAAATTTATATGTAATGTCTTCAATTATTGTATCAACAATGTTCTGTGTGTGCGTTTTTTTAAAACGATTTGTAATTGCAAATGAACAGCGTAGATAAAGCTGTAAGAAAGAAAGAATACAGAATGAATAAGAGCTTGATGTTTCATTGTTAATGCTAAACATTTGGTTATCATATATACTTTTTTGTTCCTAGCAAAAACCGTTAAATTATAATATCGTTAAATTTTTATGATGGAAATAAACACGTTTTGACATGATTATAATGGCTATTGCGTACTTGTTCATAATAATAGCATGTAGTATTTACAAGTTGGCTTCTTTAATAAGAAAATCCAAAGAGAGGTCAGCTGTATACATGTTTACCATTATATATAAGTGTGGTGACAACGGTCGAATGTAGTAATCCCTTTATCTGTCATGCCACGCCAACAATATAAAACAATATGCGATTAATTCATTTGTCGTCCGAGCAACCCGAGCACGGTGATTTACAACAAAGCTGCGGATGATTTTGTTTCCACGTATATCACCCAGGGCACGACTTTCAAGGCTGGGGTAGACGAAAAGCAAAACAAGCTTCCAACTATGTACTGGATTCCCAAATTGCATAAACAGCCTTATAAAGCCCGATTTATTTCAGATTCTAGTGTCTGCACCACTACGAACATCTCCCATCTTTTAATTCCTTGTCTTACTGCGGTTAAAGATCACATTAAACAATAGTGTTCTAAAGCTTACGACAACTATGGGATTAATTTATTTTGGTCCATTAAAAATTCAAGAGACATTCTTGATAAAATGTGCAATAAACGTCAAGTTTTATCTAAGAGAGGTGTTCAACTTATAACGTAACGCTTTTAAGATGTTATTTTTCAGCGGAAATGGTTATCATAAAACATGCGTGATTTAATGTTGTGAAACTGTTATTTAGAACATAAGCATTTAAAAATAATCTACAAGTTCACGTTGTTCACTTTAAATTACATTTTGAATTAGGTACCCACTAGTTTCGAATTTTAAACCTATATGTTTCTTTAGCCGTAGAGTTTTACCTTAAACCAAATAATGTCACTAAATGCATATCGTAATTGTTTAAAACTGTGTTTGAAATTTAAATATTTATTTTATGTCAAAAATATCAATGTTGAATTAAAGTTCGAATTTTATCGAAATTTTAAGAAATTGACATATTATAGGACAGTATGTTACCGATGATTTTATAAATTTACAAAAAAAGTATTTTATTCATATTTTATGAGACAAAAAATGAATAGTTATTGTTGCTTTATTATCACATACCATATAATATATATTTTGGTCAAAGTTTATATTATTTTCATCATTATTTGCAAATGTGTGTGTTTTGCCCCTAAATCGTCAGTTATATATTTTTTCATTTCCTTTCTTATAATAAAAGTAACGAAACTTATTTTTTATAGAGGAGGAAATCATAACAATGCCAGCAGTTGATGTTTCGAACTAGAAGTTTGTAAAGATTTAATAATTTTCAAAATTTAAGTTCATGTTAATTTTCGCTGAAATCGTGAAAACCGACAAATAGCAAGAAAATTTGCATTCCATTTTTTTTATGTACACACATGGACATATCAGCGTCGTCACTTTTTATAATTGAAGAGTTTTTCTTAAAAATGTCATTATTTACCATTTTACAAGAATACGGATGCAGCAAAACTAGGAATCACATAATAGTTCATGTCATAATGTTTTATATCGAAAGAAACATTAGACTTGACATTAAAATGAACATATTCGGCGAGAATGTCAAGATGTTTGAATCAGGTACAAAATGAAAGTCTTACGTTATAAGTTGAAAAATGATATATAGGATCCTATAGAAACCACAGCGTCCGAACGCAATGGCATCGTAGGTCCGCACTGTACTGCAAACAAGGACCAGAAACCACAAAGAAAGAGACAAAAAACAACAGAACGGGTGGTGAAGACAGGGTTACCGACTTGGAACGGTCAGTAGGCAATAAGGCCTACTGGTTAGCTTGAATCGATTTTATATGCGCACAATCCTCGCTATTATCCTGTCTTCAGCGCCCAAATAGACAAGACAGTGTAAACAAAACTACATCCCATCAAAAGGAATTCTCTAACAATAAAGTCCACATCCAGAGAAACTAACTAAAGATACACATACAAAGTATACAACCTGACCACATCACATTATCAAAGACAAATTCATTACTCTTATTCAAAAACCGTTCGCGAGAGAAAACACTATTTGGCTTGTAACAGTAGGATTTAAGAGTGAGGTTTGGGCGCTCTAGAACCTGGTTTAAACCCCAGCGGACCTTTTTGCCACTAACCGTTTCAAGACGGAAGCCCTATTACCAACCTTTCTATATCTTGCCCTTTAGTCATCTATAACATTGTTTGTTTCTATGCGTATTTTTGGTTGACTGTGGTCCTTGAATGCTGCATTACATATTCGACTTTTATATCTACTTCCCTACCATAATCATTACGTGGTCCGAGTATTAACTTTCAAACCCCATCCAACCCCTCCTCAAAGAAGTGAAAACGGAGTTGGCTGGGGTATGAAAGAAAACCTTAACTGTGGCTAAAATATATTGCATATTGTAAAATTTAGACATTTAACAGGTAATTTCAAACAGGATATCGCCTTTTTCAGTAAAAAATATGTTTAACATGTTTTATTGTCGAAATATCCGTTATAAAATCCTGTTAATATAACCTTTCCTATCATCGTTTAATCAGGGTGACTATACCACATGACCTATGACGTCATTATTCTATGACGTCATTATTGCTAATTCGTGAAGACAAACATTGTAAACATTCGCCCACATCGAAAGCTTCAGAGCGCGAAAAGATTTGTATTTCTTAACCATTTTCTACCAAAAAAAGCGCATTCGAACGCAAAAAATGTACTCTACCCTCGACTGATATTCTTTTTTTGTGAAAGTTGGTACTTTTGGTAAACACTTTGGAAAACTTCTGAAAATGGCCAGAACAAATTGCTAATCCATGAAGCGTACTATAATTTTGCGCATATTATGAACAAAATCCATGCATATATCCCTGTTTTTATCACGAAAACTTCCACAATATTATTTCACATCAGGTAAGCGAAAGGGTTTTGTGTCAAAGAACCTGTTCGCAAGAATAAATGCATTTTTAAATTATGCTAATCCGTGAAGTCGATTATTTTATGCTAAACCGTGAAGTCCTTTGTATTGTCAATTATCTAAAACTTTATAAAACCTATGTTTTATCGATATTTTGTCCGTCGTCAGACTTCGTCCGTCGTTGTTGTCTTCCATCGTCATCGTAAACATTTAAACAATATATGTGAAATCACTGGGCGAAATTGCATAAGACTTCAGAGGAACAATTTCTGGGTGGTTATCTCTCAATGTTATTCAAAATCTGGCAATCAACCCAGAACTCGGGTTGGCATGCCAACATAAGGAAAATATAGGAAGTAGGGATATAGTCCTGCAGTTTTATATTCCAGAAAAATCCATTATAAAACCTTACTAAACACAGGGCTTAATATATGACGGGGATATGACACGGCATTATTCAACTGAGAATACTTGTCGTCCAGGTAAGTTTGTCGATTATACGCTGAATTTATCGATTTTTACTACGCTTATCGTGGCGGTATGCGAGAGGCCTCGATGTACGGCGCACCCATCTACATTGCAAACAGACATTATATATCCTTGTTTTACTGATTTTTTATATATTTTACATTGCCAGAAAGCCAAGTAAATAACCTTTCTAATGGTATAATTTTATTCCAAATAACGGTTAAATAAATAGGTAAAATCTCGAGTTGGAAAGGAAATATATCGCATTTTTTTCTTTTCTGAAAGCGTTTACACACATCACCGTGTGTTCATTGTTTTGGTTACAAATATTTACATAAGATGCATGGTTAGAAAGCCAAATAAATAAACTTTCTATTGTTTGGTGTTATTTCAAACAATTTCTTCAAAGGTTACATGAACGTGGAGAATCTCGAGTCGGTAAACAAAATAAAAGCGTTGCCGCAATTATCAAGCGGTTCTTTTTTTCAGTCTAGATAATGTTTGTGACAATAACAATACATTTGAATGATTTATTAACTTTTCTATAAATGTTTGTTAACAACAACTGGTAAAACCTCGACTGCATTGTGTGAGCAATTAAGAATCGTGTGATTAATGTATTATATTGGCATATCGATTAGGTCATTAACAAACACACATGTATCAATAAAAATAAGTAAGACTGGCAAACATGGTAATGAAAATTCGAACAAAACATTATTAGTGTTTGTTTGTTTTCTTCCCGGTTTTAAAAGAAATATAAAAAGATCGGACAGGTAAAGTAGCATTCAAGGAGGACAGTCAACCACAAAACACAGAAACAAACACGCAAACAGACAAACAAGAAGGCAAAAGTAATAATAAATGAAAACGACATCACAAACACAAAAGGGTCGACAATAGGGCTACCGCCTTGGAACGGTCAGTGGCAAAGTAGGCCACTGGGGGTTTAAACCGGTTCTAGGGTGCATCAAACCGCACACTTACCCTACTGCATCCCATTTAAAGTCGGCTGATTTAGTCTAGCTGCAGTGATTATAAAATGCTCTCATTTCCAAGTTAGTTGCTGCAAGACGTAATTGTAAGTATCCTTTTCACGATTTGCGTGGGTTGTTCGTATTTTTAGCAAACTGTAATGGCTTTATTTTGCGTTTTGTTCTCAAACCAGGATGTGTGGAATTGCGATGAAAAAACGATGACTGACCTTAGTGCAGTTTCTCTTTTTATACGCCTTTCACGCTTTTTGTATATTTGTCGATCTTTGTTTATCGTACAAAACATATGCAATTTGTGTTTGATGTAGTTTTTAAGTGGGTTATGATTTTAATCAAAACAATATATATGTATATTTTTAACTTGGCATTTTGAACGTGTTTTTCTCTCTCTCCTGGATTAGCATGTATATTTTATGGAAGGTAATTTTTTTTCTCAGTTAAACCGTACCTGTTGATGATTGCAAGTAATAACATACATATTGAAATTGTGTTTAGGGTAGTTTTTAAGTGGGTAAGTTGTTAAAATCAAAGTCATAATAACCCACTTAAAAACTACCATGAACACAATTTCAATATGTATGTTACTCGTATTACATGCAATCATCAACTGTGTAAGTGAGAAAAAGTTTACCCTTTTATAAAATATACATGTTGATCCAAGAGAGTTATTTTTATTTTTTAAATCAAAGTCATAATCCATTTAAAAACTACCTTAAAAAATAATTTCAATATGTCTGTTATTACTTGCAAGCATTAACAGGTACTGTTTAATTGAGAGATAAAAAGGTGATCCTTTCATAAAATATACATGTTGAACAAAGAGAATTTTATTTTTTTTCAAAATGGCGAAGTTAAAAACAATATTTTGTTAAAATCAAAGTCATAATCTATTTAAAAACTACCCTAAACACAATTTCAATATGTCTGTTATTACATGCAATCATCAAAAGGTACTGTGTAAGTGAGAAAAAAAATTTACCCTCCATAAAATACACATGCTAATTCAGGAGAAAAAAAAACACGTTCAAAATGGCCAAGCTTAAAAAAAAAATATTTGTTAAAATCAAAGTGATAACCAACAAAACTACACCAAACACAAATTGCATATTTTTTGTATGATAAATAAAGATCGACAAATATATAAAAAGCGTGAAAGGCGTACAAAGCAAGCAAACAATAAACTGCACGAACGTCAGCCATCTTTTTTTTTCATCGCAATTTCACACATCCTTGTTTGAAAACAAAGAAATATAAAAAGATCGGACAGGGAAAGTAGCATTCAAGAAGTACAGTCAACCAGAAACAAACACGCAAACAGACAAACAAGAAGGCAAAAGTAATAATAAGCAAACGACATCACAAACACAAAAGGGTTGGCAATAGGGCTACAGCCTTGGAAACACTAAAAAAGCAATTAAAAACTTGCTAAAAAAACGAACAACCCACGCAAATCGTGAAAAGGATACTTACAATTACATTTTGCAGCAACTAACTTGGAAATGAGAGCATTTTATAATCACTGCAACTAGATTTTGTCAACAATTTTAGCTGGTTAAAAGACTAAATCAGCCGACATCAAAACCGAGAAGAAAACAAACAAACACCAATAATGTGTTGTTCGAATTATCATTACCATTTTTGCCGATCTTACTTGTTTTTATTGATACATGTGCCAATATAATACATTAATCACACGATTCTTAATTGCTAACACAATGCAGTCGAGGTTTTACCAGTTGTTGTTAACAAACATTTATAGAAAAGTTAAAAACGATAATTTAATTTTGCTCACTTAATAAATCATTTAAATGTATTGTTATTGTCACAACCCGTTATCTAGACTGAAAAAAATAACCGCTTGATAATTGCGGCAACGCTTTTATTTTGTTTATCGACTCGATATTCTCCACGTTCATTTAACCTTTGAAGAAATTGTTTGAAAGAACACCAATCAATAGAAAGGTTATTTATTTGGCTTTTTAACCATGCATCTTATGTAAATATTCATTAAACAATACATGTAACCAAAACAATAAACACACGGTGATGTGTGTAAATGCTTTAAGAAAAGAAAAAAATGCGATATATTTCCTTTCCAACTCGAGATTTTACCTATTTATTTAACCGTTTTATTTAACCGTTATTTGGAATAAAATTATACTATTAGAAAGGTTATTTATTTGGCTTTCTGGCAATGTAAAATATATAAAAAATCAGTAAAACAAGGATATATAATGTCTGTTTGCAATGTAGATGGGTGTGCCGTACATCGAGGCCTCTCGCATACCGCAACGATAAGCGTAGTAAAAATCGATAAATTCAGCGCATAATCGATAAACTTACCTGGACGACAAGTGTTCTCAGTTGAATACAGCGTTTGTACTGCCGTGTCTTTTCCCCGTCATATATAAAGCCCTGTGTTTAGTAAGGGTTTATAATGGATTTTTCTGGAATACAAAACTGCAGGACTATATCCCACCTTTCTATATTTTCCTTCTTTTGGCATGCCAACCCGAGTTCTGGGTTGATTGCCAGATTTTGAATAACAGTGAGAGATAACCACCCAGAAATCGTTCTGTGAAGTCTTATGCAATTTCGCCCAGTTGTTTCAGATATGTTGTTTAAATGTTTACGATGACGACGGAAGACAACAACGACGGACGAAGTCTGACGACGGACAAAATATCGATAAAACATAGGTTTTATAAAGTTTTAGATAATTGACAATACAAAGGACTTCACGGTTTAGCATAAAATAATCGACTTCACGGATTAGCATAATTTAAAAATGCATTTATTCTTGCGAACAGGTTCTTTGACACAAAACTCTTTCGCTTACCTGATGTGAAATAATATTGTGGAAGTTTTCGTGATAAAAACGGGGTTATATGCATGAATTTTGTTCATAATATGCGCAAAATTATAGTACGCTTCATGGATTAGCAATTTGTTCTGGTGCATTTTCAGAAGTTTTCCAAAGTGTTTACCAAAAGTACCAATTCACAAAAAAAGAATATCAGTCGAGGGTAGAGTACATTTTTTGCGTTCGAATGCGCTTTCTTTGGTAAAAAATGGTTAAGAAATACAAATCTTATCGCACTCTGAAGCTTTCGATGTGGGCGAATGTTTACAATTTTTTTCTTCACGAATTAGCAATAATGACGTCATAGGTCATGTGGTATTGTCACCCTGTTAATGGAATCAAGGCGGGACCACGTAGTGTTAGACAGATAACCTCGAAAGAATTGTAATACATTAGAGTAAACAATAGTGTATTGCAGTTTTCAAGAAATGTTGACTGGAGTATTGAGGTGTATTGATAAACATTGTCCAAATTAATTGGCAAATATAGCGTACACAAATGGTAACAAATGACGCACAGAGATCGTTTTGATGAGATAAGTCGTTAATAATAAACATTGAAAATTTCGAAAATATTAGTAAATTCTGTGACAAGAGAGTTGATATTAATTTTGATATTGTTATAATTTATCCCCATTTAGACTGGGATGTTCCCCGAGCTACTTCTTATGGGGTCTATGTTTCTTAACTAATTCGTTTCTCTAGAGCTTGTAGTCGTGTTGAGGACTTTAATATTCGTAATATTTGTATAACTAAAAAGCTACTCCGGCAGGGCTACCGTTACCATAAACTTCGAAAAAACTTATTTAAAAAAAGTTATTTAAGAACTCTTCTGCGACGAGGACTATCACAACCCGACTTCTATGGCGAAGTGATTTACAGTAAGATCCTTGTTATAATCACTTTCATACAATCTTTATTTAAACTTTTTAAAAAAGGTTTATCAAAAGAGGTATGACCTATCATTTTGCAACGAACTGCATGTTTAGTAGTTGACCTATTTACAGTTCGCCACTACGCTTTCCTCTTTGATTGTGCGATGACAGGACATAGTGTGGATCCTATGATGACGTCTACCTAAATCCTTATAGGACAGTAAGCGTTTGATGTTCGTCTTTAATCTTGTCTTGCCGTTTCCTTAACGGGTTGTTTTCTTGTTGCTCTGGCTTCTGCCAAGTCATTGAGTACTTACTTTGTGACTTTCGAGGCTTTTACTTATATTGCCTATTAACGCTGGCTTGTTTGTTAGAGATTATAACTTGGCAGGGTTATTTACACTGTCCCGTTTATTGGGATGACAATAGGGTAAGAGTGAGGTTTGGTGATCCCTAAAACCTGGTTTAAACCCCCCGCGAGCTTTTTTGCCAATGACCGTTCCAATGCGGTAGCCCTATTGTCAACCCTTACGTGTTTGTGATGTCTTATCTTACCTTTTTATCATCTTTATATATATAGTTGTTCTTTGTTTCTTTGTGTGTTTGTGGTTGACTGTCGTCCTTGAATGTTACTTTTCCTGTTCGATTTTTATATCTATTTTTATATATTATATAAAATCAGTAAGAAACCAGGAGCTTTATATTGCAAATTTAGCATTAACAATTTATAAAAGGGAAGAATTATTATTATCTAACTTGTCTGACGCTTTTATAGAATATTTAAAAGGTAAATAATCTATATTCGTTTAATTTCAGTGCATTCTAAACAAATCTGACTGCGTTAGCTGTTATTACTTAATAAGACGCTGCTGTCAAATGTACGCAGTCTATATTATCCATATTGACTAAATACTGTGGGGAGATTCGAAGACCTCTTCAATCATGATATAAATTACACACTACGTGTTTATCTTTTAATAACTTCATACTGATAACACTTTCAACGCGTAAAGTTCTGTGTTCTAGATCAATTCGATTTCATATCAAGTTCACGTATCTCTGAAAACATGGCAGTATAATAGCATAAATGTCAAGAATTCATATGCTATCTGGTGAGGAGAAAACAATTTATTTCTTTGTGGTGGGATTATAATATTGGCACGGTGGTGTGCACCATTGAGCGATAGAGTGGATACATAACAGGTTAACGTCGACGTATCATAACAATGTCAAAATACGAGGAGGAACTAATCTGGTTTAATTGTGGTACAATTTATATTTTAGATTAGGTCAGATACCACTATTCAGTGATTTGGGGCTATAATTCTGATTGGTTGAAAAATGTATAGGGTCTATTAGGGCATATAATCAGATTTTAAGGTAGATTTTGATTAGATTAAATCATAATAAATCCCCATAAAACATCAAACAATTATATTTCCATCATAAAGCATGCGTGTTCATTTAGGATATTTTGACTTCTGGGAGTGCCCACGTTCAGTGACATATTATACATGTTAGAGGCTGAAAGCATTACATTACACCCATTTTGCTGGTCATTTTTGAGTGTCTCTAAGATAATTCTTTAAAAAATGTTAGTTTTTTTCATCTGTTCAGATATATGAATAGGGTTGTAGGCCAAAAGTATAATGGAGGCCTATGGGAAATGCAATAGTGGTATATGACAATTATTCTATTGGCATGTCTACATGCACCATTGTGCGAAGGAATGGACATATAGCATGTTTACGTTGAAGTATCAATTTATTTATTTTCGTTGAGGTGACAAAATTATTTTAGTGTATGATATTGGCACGGTTACATTGCATATGTAATGGATATATAACAGGCTTACGCCGAGGTATCATCCCAATGTCTAAACGATTGAAAGAAGCCTTTGTATGTAACCTGCGTTTGAACACCAGCTGTCATTTTTGCCACTGACCGTTCCAGGACGGTAATCCTGTTGAAAACCATTTTGATGGTGTCGCATATTTTGGTTCTTATTTTTCCTCTCGGTAATTGTTGAATATTCTGAATGCGTGTTTTTTGTCATTGAATACTACATTTCGTGTTCTACATTTGCATCAACTTTGAAAAACTTTTACAACATTTTATTATCGTAGTCCTGGTGTACTTACAAAATTAAAGTAATTATTGAGCATACATTGCACTGAACCCAATAAAATAAAGCTATAAAAGCACTTCCACGTGTAAGTTTTCAAAAATCGAGCAAATTGACGTCATTGTATACGTGATGTCAATCCCTGGTGGTTCAATTAGAAGACTGAACAAACAGCTGCTATTGAACGCTGCCTTTAACCAGTGGTGTTAGGTGTCGCCTTCACACCAATAAACTCTTACATATTTGACTTGACATTTGTTTAAGAAGATATACAACGATACAGTGAGCAATAAAATCAAGATGGAAAATACGTATACCATTTTTATTTTCGGATTGTCCGAGATCATGTGGTTTTCGCAAGTCCAAAAGGTATAGCAGTCTCAGCAATAAATTCAACGATAAATACTTCAATCATAAATACTGATTCTTTACGACGAACAACAGCGTCAGTAATTTACTGAAAGGAAAAAGAAACGCATAATCAAAAAATTGCCTATACTATACTATTATATACACCTAATTTCGCTTAATATTCCAGATATATTTCAACGTGTTTTGTACAAAAAGGGGCTACAACTAATTACAAAAAGGACAACTATGTCATGTAATAGACATTTTAATCAAAATATACTTTGATACACGAAATTCATAAATGTTGTAATTTCGCTTGAAAAGATCAAGTCATTTCAGTATTATGTTTAATGTTAAGGGGGAGATTGCAAAGTTTAAAGCCTAAGTTTGCTCACCTGCTTGAGTCAAATGCACATTCTGTCGATAATGAAACTTTAAAGGGGTAACCATTTGCTGTGTTCGGTGCTGTTTAAATCTTCTTTCCGAAAGGACAGGCCTAATGTCGCCCTGTACCATTCGATTAGCAGTAGCATATTAAACAAACAATATATAGCGGAATTACCCAATATGCGTTTATTTTTCCTTTCAGTATATGTTTTTGAAGAAGCCAATTCCTGGGAAGATATTATATAAAGAGCAGATGTTTCCTTTATTCATGCAGTGAACAAATTAGACAAACTGATTATTCTTGTAATTGTTTACCATTGCAAGGCACTACCCCTGTTGCCAAGCCTTTTATGTGTGTATATAGTCGCATGTTTTGCATCTTTTTCTTTCATTGTAATTGATGACTGTCTGGAATGCGTACTTTTGGGTATTGCTTTTTGTGAATGCTACATTTCGATTGTTTCAATAATAAAGTATCTTTTACCACTAAGATTGAATTTTTGACAGGCATAAATGCTTTTACGATTCAATACAGATTTGACACAATTATTTTGTTAAAGATTGAATCAAGTATTCAGTTCATAGTGTAGCCTTACACTAGTTGTATCATAAAACTATATTTAACAAGCAAGCTATATCGATTTATTTAAAATGCGGATTCAGTTAATTTGATTGTTTACGAGGTCGACAGGATGCCATTACATCTAGGTCACACAAAAAAATAAAACATCAAAAGAATTTTAAAAACAATAGCTTGAAGATGCCGTGGTATTTTTCTTAAGAATAGCCCAAAGATGCAATAAGTGAAACATTACACGCGCCGTACTAAGTTTACGCGAAACTAGATGTAAACAAATAGGGGACTGGTGAAACCAGACGCAAGAACCTACCGATATTAAGCCAACATTTTACATATATAAGAGTAGATACCGCAGAATTATTGAAAAATATTTAAACCCACTCTGTCCATAGATTTGCCAGCATAAATTGATGTAATTGTGCTCTAAAAACAGAATATATTTGTATGGGTAAATTTAAAGAAATCTCCGCCGTGAACTATTCTCTAACCAAGAAGGCAGCATTAATAGGCAATTTAAGTAAAACATAAAGATGCTCGTGTATATATAAATACAAAAACAAAATAGCCTAGAAAGCCATAAATAAGGTACTCAATAATTTGGCAGAAGCCAGAGCAACAAGAGAACAAATCATTAAGGGCACAACAAGACAGGATTGCAGACAAACATCAAACGTAACCGTTCTTTTGAGCTGTAGGTAGACGTCATCATAGGGTCTACAGCCTGTCCGGTCATAGCACAATTAAAGAGGAAAGCATAGTGGCAAACTGTAAATGGGTCCACCACCAAGCATGCAGTGCGTTGCAAAACGATAGGGTCAGAACCTCTTTTGATAAACCTTTCAACAAGTTTACCAAAGATAGTATGAAAGTGATCATGACCAAGGATCTTACGAAGTTTGTAATCACGTCATCGATGTTTACAAAACACAACATTATTAATTATTACCAAAGGACATTTATGTGTACGTTTTGTGAATTGCAAATTTCAGTGTCTGTGTTTGTTAAAAATGCATGTATTAATCCCTCAATCTGCCTGTCATCTTACGTATATTAGCAAACTGTATTATGTATTATGTGCTACGAAAGTTTGGCTGGCGTGACTCAGTGGTTGATTTGATAGCGGAGATTCCGGTTACAAGCCTCACCGTCGCCACTGCGTTGTGATCATGTACTAGACACTTTCCTCTAGCCTGGTCCGTTGAATGATGACGTCAATTTGGCAATCCCGTGCATCGTAGTCTTATCATCCGATCACTTTGAAAGATCATAGTGATCTATTTGTATGTAAGAGTTACATGTAGGCAGGTTACCACATGCCTATCTCTGTCTCTATGTGACCCTAACTAATCTATATGCCATGTTGATGAGCTTTTAAACAATTTTCAATGTGTCTGAATGTAATACAATCAACAATCATATCACTGTGACTTGCTTTGTATGAAATAATTTATCAAAGACGGATATCAGCAGTTTGATAATGAAAGGAGAAGAATAGGAAGAGATAAGTTGGAAATATGTATTTAAGACGCATTCGCTCTGTAACGCTTCTCTCCATGTTTCTTATCTTACAAAAGAGCATATAGTGGACCTTTGGAAACGGCCAAACACGATAATTACGCAATATTGCAGTCTCGGTTTGATTCATGAACGGTAGTGAAATATGCTTGCTACCATTCACGACCCCTAGCCCCGTGTTGAGCAGAACTCAATATTCATAAAACTCGATAACACATATTCTTACTTATATATAAAGTAGCGGAAAATATTAACAAATTGTTCGTAAGTATCTTAAACGCCATTCAACAGTTTATTTACCAAAGAAAACATATGCCTCTCGTTTATTATTATATTACTTTTCCAATTTTCGTTGAACTTCAACTCTAACCAACAAGGCAGCATTAATAGGCAATATAAGTAAAATACAAAGATGCTCGTGGATATATAAATAATAAATACAAAAAAAACAATAGCCTAAAAAGCCACACAGAAGGTACTCAGTGACTTGGCAGAAGTCAGAGCAACAAGAGAACAAACCATTGAGGGCACGACAAGACAAGACTGCAGACACACATCAGACGTCACCGTCCTTTTGGGCTTTAGGTAGACGTCATCATAGGGCCCACAGAGGAAAGCATAGTGGCGCACTGTTAATGGGTCCACCACTAAGCATGCAGTGCGTTGCAAAATGATAGGGTCATAACCTCTTTGATAAACCTTTTAACAAGTATGAAAGTGATGTTTGCCAAGGATCTTACGAAGTTTGTAAATCACGTCATACAACTTGTAAGAACATGAAGTAAAATCCTACTACCTATGATTTGCTATACATTGTAATTGCTTTCAATCCTAGATAATGTTGTCTAGATACATGGCGGCACGTAGGTATTCAGGGCATGTGTTAGCTTAACCTAGCTGTTCTATCATAACTATAAAGCTGTTACGGGAATAAACGGAAAAGGCACACATCATTATCGGTTAATTGGGTACAACCTTCAATTATTCATTTTTTATTACGTTTTCAGAATGTTGCTTTGTGACCTCGATCCTCAGTCATTGTAGCAGGTAGCTACGCATGTTCCTTTTAAATAAGTGTATTGCTTTTTATTCGAATACCAAATTTACCGGATACAATTAAATAGGATATGCGCTATTTCTCTAATCTGTACTGCTGTTTTCCAATACATATTCTAATATATCGGATCAAAACTGTGTATTCGTGAGCCCATATCCCAAAATGTAGATAATTCATATACTGATGGTAGCTTCATTTGTAAAGCTAGCGAAACACCAACATTTTTTTGGAAATAAGGTCAGTAATCTCAAAATAATTTAACCTACCTCTTTTTTTTAAATAAAGTCTTTAAAAGTATACAATTTGACCAACACTTGCTAAAAATAACGTTGAATGACCTACTTATTTATTTTCTTATTAAAATATACTTTTGAAACTTGTCAAGCATGATCATAAACCAAAGCAATCAAGTTAGACTCGAAGTGTATATGAATTGTTTGTTGCAATTGAAACGTCATCGATGGGTCCATAGCAAAACACAAAATAGTAACCAATGACACTATTGTAAGTGTTTTGCATTTACTATCCAGTAGGGGAGCAACCGAATCATTTCACGTGCCTGAACCGCATAACTCAAACATATATAATTTGGGTTGGGGGCAACGTAGTTCCCATTTTGCGAGCTCGTGAAGATGCGCGGATTTTATAGTACTCTTTTAAAAAAAACCTATTTTAAAGCTTAGACTGAATGACAGAAAAAACAAATCATATCAGAAGTAAATTATTATGTCGGAGATTCACCAAACAATCGTGTTGACAGGTTTTATAGAGATATCATAGTCGAAAATCGCGGTACATATGCGAAGATCGAAAAAAAAAACGTTTTTTGTCTTCTTCGAAATTGCCAATGTTTCAAAACGGTCACAACAATTGTATATTCTTAAATATTGTTGAAATTGTCAGGAGTCGAAGATCATTACCAGTTCTACCTTTTCTGAAACTTTCTTATTTTTTCGTGAATATACATTTTTCGTGACCGTTTTGAAAGTTGGTACCTGCATTTCACGCTTTCAGAGGCTATTCAAAATGGCGGCGACACAGAAAAACACCCAGCTTAGGGCCAGTCAGCTGCACGCCACAAACCCCACATCATTAACATACAGTCACTGAAACTAAATTGTGAATTGAACTGAACTGTTGTGTATCCAAAGGATGTGCTAAAAATAGCTCGAACACGATGTGTATTCAAAGGTCAAATTATGCTGATGCGTGTATACACACATATATACATCCGGCCCGATAGATCGATGGTTTCTTTGTACAGGAGTGGAATTAAATCGTAAGGTCGAAACAGTGTTATCACGATCGTATATAATTCCAAGTTGTGCATGAGTGCGTAATTTACAAACTACAAACAAATAGATCTACGTCGGAGAATTAAAATTGAAAAGTGTAACACACCATAGATCTACATATACATGACAACCACAAGCAAATGGGTCATGACATGGATTGTCTGTAGCCTATGACTATGTAAGTAAATACACTTTTAATTACTGTAGGAAAAGTGTTTAACGTTGAAACATATAAAATAGTGGTGGTTCATATATATTAACTTTATTCTGATCCTTTTTTAGAACATGAGTGATGAATGATTGATGAAAATGTAAGTCTTGAGAATACTCTATTTGTTCATGAATGCCACCTGTGACAGTGTCTGTCACTTACATTTTGGACAGTATTCATCTTCTGGAAAACACCACATTCAATTCCGGTTGTGTTTTAAGTAAAATATTATGGAAAGCTGGCATTGATAGCATTGAGAAAGTTGGACAGAGTTATTAATATTAAAAACTAATGAAACAATATCATATATGACTGTTGTTTTTTTCAGGTCTGCTAAGTTAGAGGCAGTGTGCAGTGTTACCACAGCAAGCCTACTAGTCAACTTCCCCAGTCTCACAGTAAAACTACATCAAGAGCCTTGTATAAGCCAGTGTGTAGGTAAGCACAGCTTCAAAAAATCTATTAATTTATCAATGTATGATCTTTGCAAAATATAAGGCATTGTGCACCGGCACTTAGTCTCAGACATTTTATACGGTGGACGATAGCAATCTGGAGCTTCCGGGTTCAAGTCACACATGCACCACTGAGTTTCGTCTGTGTTTTCGGGCAATACACCTTCCCTCAGCCTTGTTTGTTCCTCAGCCTCGTTTGTTGGATTGGGATTGAAACTGGGGAGTCTATCCTCCGAGCATGATAAACAACCATATAAATATATTCATTAGTAAGAGTAAGACCGGTTCTCAAATTCCTATGTGTCCGTTGGGGCGGCTCTAAATAAGGTATACCGTTAATGTGTTGATTAGCAGAAAGCGATTATTTTTAATTTATCGTACATGTATGTAAAAAAAGTTCTATAATCACTATTCATTCTACAACTTCTTGACTATTTAAGTTGAACGAAATCTGGTTACGGTAAGCAAAATATGAAAATGTATCTTTTTCAATTTTCCTATGTGCCCTTCCCGTCTTTCCAGGGCGGCTCTAAATGACATATAATGTGTTGTTGAGCCAACTTAGGCCAGAGTTTTTGTTTGTTTTTTCAGTTCTTAGACCCTCCGAACCATTTATTTGTTAAACAAATTAATAACAAAAAAACAAACTCAACAGGTTTTTTAAACTCGAAAAACTGCTAAGAAAAGTAGCCAGTGATACCCGTATTTTGGTCCCATATTTCAAACCACCATTGATCATGTTTAAAAATTAAAGTAAAATTAGAACGTCACGTTATATAGTTTTTTCTGGTCGATGTACCCACCATGTTCTGTTCAATTTATTTTCTTATAAAAACAAAGGTTCCATAGACACTTTTTATTCATCTGTTTCAACTCACCAACTTGTTACCTATTTAAGTTGAAACAAAAATATCATATGTATGGTTAAACATAATCTGTATCATTTTTATTTTCAGAGTCCCTGATGTCCTGAGATGCTGGGAGTTAGCTGAAAAATGTTACTGAAATCACAATATACAGTATATGGGAGGATTTTATTGAAACAAGTGTCTAGTCACATATGTAATAACGTTTTACAACATTAACAACAGAATCAGAAATACTTAAACGAACAAGAATAGAATAACGCCACGGTGTACAATATTTTTTTATGAATCATAAATCAGCAATACCTCATACGGTCAGTACTAGCATCAACTTCAAGAAAAATATGTTTATTAACAGGATCACCAGTTCAGTACAATATCATATCAACATGCATGTCTGACTGTTGACAGGGTGTATCGATGGCGACATTAACTGGACAGTTATTTGGAGTGGCTCAAAATAAGAGCTAATACGAAAATATAAAATTAAAAATCTGTTTCTGTCAATCTGACCGACCATGCCCAATTTCTTTATTGGATTAAAATGATGTTTTCTGAATTTTATTGGATTATAAAGTTTGTGGAATAACAGAAGGCAGGAGGTCGTGTATATTACTGGTTCTACCCAGAAAAGTGGGTGGTCTGCCTCCACCAAAAAAAAACACACAGATACATGTATATATATAACCCCACATATATTAAAAATGACTTGCACCATATAAACAATACAGGCTGAAAGGTGGGCATATTAAAGGGACATGCAGCAATCTTTTTTTTTTTTTAAACAAGCGGGTGTAAAGTGAAAATCGATTCTTGATTAATCGATGGAGGTGCTAATTTTAATGCTTGATAAATATTTCAAAAATGCTGTGTGACTCTTTAATAAATAAAAACAATTATTGTATGATGCAATTTAATTTTTTATGTAATACCCTTTATATTTGGGATGTTTTGATGTAAATATTTGAAATAAAATGTTTTAAATCAAATAAATAATTCACTTCGATATCTGACCTTAATATGTACCTTAAATATTTATTGTTTACCATCAAATGTTGAGGCGGCATATGGTGTTAGTCATCTGTGCGTCTATATCCTTCCACAGTTTTTAACCAATTGTTTCGAAACTTTACATGATGTTTATCCATGATGTCAAGAGGAGCATATCGATTTTGCATCGAAATAAACTTACTTTATGAATATATATTCTTGCATTGTACAATTTTCCACAGATTGTGTTCAGTGCTGTCATTCGTGTCCCATGGACATATAGAGTTATGGAGATGTTTGGTTGCCCTTTTTATATTTGTATACATTCTCATTTTTACCTCTCACTGCTGCGGGTTCAATTCCCACTGGGAGCGCAACTTGTAGGTGAAAATGGGTCGATTCTTACGGATTGCAGAAAGTATACAGTACTGGTTCTAGCCAGGAAATATGGCCTAAAATGTGCTATAATGACATAAAACACCATTAAACTTTAAAAATATAAAGTAAAAAAAATGGCCTACTTTACTTTCCTTCGATACTATCAGAATCATTGAATAAGTATTACGATAGTGTTTCTCTCTGATAAAAAAATCATCTTAGGTTTCAACCGACAAATGGTCTATATTTAAACTAATAAAAGTATCCCCTCAAACCCTTTTATGTGTGGGTGATATATTCCACGGTTGATTCGTGATACTAGCATGTGACAGCTACAGTACATATGATCGACTGCTGAGTGCAGTTGCGGATGAATTGAATGTTGTTTAACGGCTCATCAACACAGTACAGGTTATTTAGAGCCGCCCCAGAGAGGGGAAGGATGCATAGGAATCCGGGAACCGTGCCCTAATCTTATTATCGAATAGATTCCTATGGTTCTTTAACATGCTCGGATGATAGAACTTTACGCGGGACCACCCGGTATACGTCCCCATCCGACGGACGAGGCTAAGGGAAAGTGTCTCAAGAACACACCGACAAAACTCAGTGGCACCACCTCCGGTTGCAAATCCGCTGCGCTTCTGACTGCGCCCTAGTTGCGGATGACAATTAGACACTGGACAGTCTAGTCAAAAACACAGCAACAAATATATTATCTGAATATGTTTAAAAATGTATGCTTGCAATAGCTTTCAAAACAGACTTTCATGACTTTAGTTGGGGTCAGGGTGGGAAGGCGATGGGGCGCATCCTTTTAAATCTCATCTTAGATGCCCTCCCCCTCCTTCTCTCCACCCCAACTCCCATCTTGAACAGTAGAGATTGTTACGTACACTTTCCACATATGAGAGGGTGCCCAATACTACCCGCTCCATCGAATACGCGCATGCAGTTCTTGCGAGGATAGTCAAGTCAAAATTACAGTTGAGTCGCATACTCGTATTTTCGTGTACTTTTGATAAAGAACTAACAAGCTTTTCGTGACATGCAGCAAAATTCATGTGATATATGAGCTAAAACAACAATTCAAGTATCTCCTCGTATTTTATTTAACAAAACACACACGATTGTTGTCATTTTAAATGTATTCTAAAAATGGCATCTTTTAGAGCTATCGCCCCTCGCTTGGACATTTTACAAGGCGGGTCTGCATTTATCACGCAGTACAGCTTCTAAAAAAACAGTCGGTACAGCCGAAAATCACGAAACTTAAAGCGGAAATGAAATTTCAGCATCACAAATTGTCACAATCTTCCAAATTATGTGTTTTAAAAAATCCAAAATGGCGGACATTTAATTATTTTTTTTGACGTTGCCGAATGTTGACGTACTCTTTTTCGTTGCCATGCGTTACCAAATATTTAATAGATGTAGGAAAATATCAAGGCTGCTCCCCTACTGATCATAATTAGACCAGATATCTAGACAGTTGTTCCATGGCGTTAAAAGTATGTACCAATGACCCAGTTACCTAGTTAAAATGCTACCCTTTACCAATATATATTCGTATTCTAGTCATGTATTAGAACAAATAAAAAGAACAAATAAAAGCGCAAAAGGTCCCTGGTTCGAATTCCATTCAGGGCAACTTCTTTCGTTTTCCTTTTGTTCTAGAAATATTATCGGAAGCCGTATACTGATCGATGTTACCCGTACGAGGGCTAGATCAAATGTGATATTGCCTGATATACCGACTTTTTGGACGTTTGTCGAATGAATTCATCCGTGACTCATTCTTATTTATCAGTTAGTACTAGTTTAAATAATGGGCCAGTCCTACAGCGTAGGCTTACTGGCAGTATGAATTAAAATCAAATAAAGTGACGATTCAATACATTACGTGGTCCCGCCTTACTTCCATTAAGCGATCGGAAAGCTTATATTAGCATGATTTTATAACTTATATTTCAACAATAAAACACCTTTAAAACATTTTTTTACTGAAAAAAGGCGATAACTCGTTTAAAATTACCTATTAAATGTTTACTATTAAATGTTTTAATTTTGCAATCTTTTAAGCCAAAACTAAGGTTTAATTTCATACCCCAGTCAATCCCATTTTCGCTTCTTGGAGAAGGGGTTGGATGGGGTATGAAAGTTAATACTCGGATAACGTAATGACAATGAATATTTATGAAGAGCAGTTATAAACGAGTTCAGCACGTTCCTCTCACAAAGAAAATCCACAATCAAATTAAATCCGTACATGTATTGAAGAATTGTGATGTTTTATATTCAAGTCATGTATAGAAAGCTGTAAATAATTCAAATAAAATCGCGTTTAAAGCCTTTAAATATATCACATTGGCACAGAAACCAGGCTACATAACACCATATATCCTTATTTGTTCAGACTTCCCTCTATTTGACTGACAAATCGCGAGATCAAATCAAATAACTTCAACCGCAGCCGATTTGATGAGAACGGTGCAATGTAAAATATTGGAACGTTCCGAATTAATACTGTTTATGTAGATATTTGCATTCATATTCAACCACGTGTTATTTTGATAAGCATTACAAGGTGAAAAGTACATATAACACGAATTCTTAAAGTATCATTAAAATGCTCCTCCAAACTGGTCTTGATCAAACGGTCGACAGGAAACACGCGAAAACGATAAATACGCCAGGAGAAGTGTTAGGTACTAGTATGTTATTGTACCCACCATTGTGTAATAGACAGGCAAGTTGATTAGGGATTAGAAATCGTCGAACTAAACTTAATTTGACTCGGTATCCTAAAATATCTATGAATCGCAAAATCATATCACCCATACCAAATCGTATCCTGTCTATGACGGGTAATACGGGATTTGACGAGAAAGATGAGACTTGGACGGTAAAAAGAGCCAGTATCACTTCTGAAATTAGGGTTAAATACTCCTTAAACAAATGAAAGCGAGTTGTTTTCCCCTGACCTTGGCGAATGGCAAAACAAATGACTGTAAGTTAAAGAATAAGTGCAATAAGTTCAAAGAATGTCACAATAGAGGTAGTGAATAGGAAGGTAAGAGTGATGTAGTATCTTGACAAATTACGAAAACAAAAGTAGCCTCGGTCACCTGGCCCGCTTCTGATTTATTTGTTACGCTATGCTTCACGGATCCAGAACCAGAGCCTGGGGAAACTCATATTGATCAACCGGCTGCAGCGAAGTCAGATGGTTGCAGAGAAGTCAGATGGGCGAAATTGTTAGAAGTTAATGGTGTGGTAAGTATTTTTGCTTTCTGTTGCATATTTTGCTAAAATGTTTGGAAAATGATTATGAAGGTTTCAAAAGGAATGACAGAGGAAGCTTTCACTTTAAACAATCGGTAATAAAGCGTATAGCACCCTATATAAATGTCCAGAGATTTGTAAAAACTATGATTTTTTTAGAATAAACACAAATAAAGGACTTATATTCGCAATTGTAATTCAATTTAAAACGCTTGTCAAGATCGTCAATCCTTTCTGTATAACTGTACAAAGTATCTCGTTGAATAAAATAATGAAAACTTTCCGAGTTATAGAATTTTAAAGTCGACAGGGCAAAATAAATAGCGAAGCGGAATGTCAGAGGTGTTTTACAAGTACGAACGGTGAAGTCAGGTTGAACATTTCAGATGCGAACGGGAAGGTCTGAGTGTTTTAAACAATTCTTTCGCGTTTTTGACTATTGCTAGGGTAACCACTGTACATTTTGGATTGAAACTTAACACGAATATTGTGGTAAATAGTAAAGGTAATGCAATCTCAATTGTCATGATATGAAGACTAAATTCAAATATTTATCGAACAGTTAGTGTGTGTGTTTTTATGCCCCCCGAAGGGTGTGCATATAGTAGCCCTTCCGGACATCTGACATTCATCGAGGGATTTTCACGCGCAAAATCAAGGTCCGTAGCTCCAAGGTCAAGGTCTCCCTTAGACGTCAAATCATGACATATGGCCCTGTATTTGATTTTAAGTCAGGCCAAATAAAAACACACCTGTGTTTCCGGTTGCCCGACCTACCCTTTTTTTAAGGTAAAGCTTTTTATGCAAAAATTAAAAATAAAAAAAAATCAATTTTTTCTGAACAATGATTTATCACACAGTTTATATCATGGAAGTGAAACATAACACCATTATATATTTTCTGTAATCCACTGGGCAATGGTGGAATATGCAAATTATTACCAAATTACACAGCAAAAGTGGAAAATATTTAGGTAAGCCATATGATTTGCCTGGAATGTCATGATACATTCAAACTTTAATGTTTTTCTTTCAGGTAAGCAATGCGATGCTAATTAACTATTAAACTAATTATTAAAATGCATGTTAAACAAATGTCCTCTGGTTTAAAGTGTCCTATTATTTGTGACAGGAACGCGTAATTTAACTGGGGAGGTCTTATATCGAGGTAAACTGACAACATCACAGAAAAACTTTCAGTTGTATCATCAATAGACACATTATTGGTATCCCTATGGGTACGAACTGTGCACCCCTTGTCGCAGATTTGTTTTTATATTGCTATGAAAGAGAGTTCATGTTGAGTCTTTCACCAGATACCCAGGAAGATGTTATTGAAGCCTTTAATGGCACCTCTCGGTATCTAGATGACATATTGAACATTGACAACCCTTTCTTTTCTACTATGGTTAATAATAATTATATACCCCAATAATTTAATATTCGTAATCTTTGTATAAGTAAAAAGCTACTCCATCAGGGCTACCGTTACCAACTTCGTAAAACCTTTGCAAAATGTTATTATCGTAACCCTGATCTTCTTTCCAAACATAAAAAACGACGTGGCGCGCGCAAAATCCAGGTCCGTAGCTCCAAGGTCAATGTCACACTTAGAGGTCAAATCATGCCAGATTTTAAGTCATGTAAGTCGTGTCCGATCTATCTTTGTCATCCATTGAAGGATTTTCATATAACATGGCACAAGTGTTCACCACAACAAGACGACGTATCGCGTGCAAAATCCAGATCCGTACCTTCAATGTCAAAGTTACACCACCCCATGCTTCCCCAATTGTTTTTTTGTATTTCATCAATATAATATACATTATACATATAAAACGTTCACGTCACGCAAACGTCGACGTTATGCGCGTGAAAAACAACGCGCGAATAAATTGGATTAATCGCTAGTGGGCGCTTTAATTTGCCTAATTTGCCCAGACCGATATCTGCAAGTAAGACATATGCATAATACGGACTTGGCAGGCCGAGACTACAACAAAAGTAGGTATGAAGTCTAACAGGAAATGTAACATTGACAGAACACAGGCACCGAGTACTACTGGAAAGGGAATGCCTTAGAATCAACGCAAACAAGAGAGAAACGCAGCAGACTCGGTTTTATTGAGTCTGTTTGTGAGATTTTATATAAGGTATATCACCTCTCATGTTCCGTAGCACCGTCTTCAGCAGTATTCTACTTTAAAGAGACGAAGATTGGGCTTGATGATCCCAAAGGATGAGTAAGTAATAACGCTACTGATTTATAGGCGGGCGACTTTTTACGGCTGCAACACAGCACTAAACATAAACAAGATGCAAAGTATGCAACATCACAAACACACAACGGTTGACAATAGGGGTCTCATTGGAATTGCCAATGGCAAAAAAAAACACTGGGAGTGTTAAACCAGGTTCAAGAGTACACCAAACTTCACTCTTACCCTAATAGGTCATTTCAAATAAAAGTGACAGATATGGGAAGCCATAACCGTCAAAATGTGGATATTTACAAACGATTCAATGACAGGCCGTTTAATTCAACATGAAGTCATTTCATGACGTACATATTGATTCGATGCGACGTGTAAACTCTGTTCATTCGTTACAAAGTGAATTAATATGGTTCGATGTGAAATGATACGGTGTAAAATTTCAAATCATACGACGCAAATAGAAAACATTCAGTGCAATGACAAGCCATTTGATAAAAAAACTAATGCAATACAATAAAATACAAGTGGGTGCGATGAAAACTTAAAATGCATCGAAAAATGTGAAATGATACACAACAATGTAAATCAGTACCATGCAATATGAATCAGTTTATAGTCTGGTGGTAAGTAAAATAATCGGGCGAAAACAAAGTCGGTGCAATGCAAACACAATCCGTTCGACAGAAACTGATTTCATTACGTGCAAAGTAAAATGGTACGATGGCGGCAGCACTGTCGATATTGGCACATTACTTGCAGGGTTATCTCCCCTACATAATTACTAGCTTTATGATAAAAAAGCAGTGCGTTCTTTTCAATGATAAGCTGTATTAACCGTATGCTGTTGCGAAGATCGGAAGGCATATTTCTATGCATCTTCTAATATCTTCAACAACTTGTAGATTATTTCTGAAGAAAAGTAGTATTAAACCATGAATACATTTTAATACAACGTTTTTTAAAATACAGTAAAACCTGTCTTAAGCAGCCATCCAAGGGAAGGACCAAAACTGACCATTTAGCACAGGTGGCTGTTTAATAATACAGGCCCATTTTAGTGAAATTTAAGCTTGAGGTAATATGAAAAATCTAAATTTTCATGTAAATAAGACACTCACTCCATATTGACAATAGTGTCAGTAAATTGAGAAAATAGTGTGGCTCTTAATACAGGTGGTGGTTGCTCTGTAACAGAGACTACTATCACAGGTCTGACAGTAAATCTATCAACCACCAATTTATAAATAGCCAAATTTTTAATACTTGCTGAGGACACACTCTATGACTCCTTTTACTGCATTCCAAATCAGCCGACAGTCCTGTAGATAACAACAATGTCTGCAAAATCTGCCACAGGTCAAGTAGTTCAATTATTGACAATGGCAACAAACATAAACACTTAAGCCCCCACCACCACCCCCATTATTGACAATGGCAACAAACATAAACACTTTAACTCCACCACCCACCCACCCCACACACACACACACTACCACTTCCCCAATATATCAAGAATGATCGAGCATGCAATGAAATTAAGTGTTATAATTTTTAAGTGATAAAAAAAAAAATGATGGACTGAGAACCTTTTTTTGTAATAATAATTGTTGTTGTGGGAATACAGACGTTCCTATGCCTCCCGATCTTCACAACAACATACGGTTAATAAAGCTTAGTTTTTTGTCAATAGTTTTACATCGTATCATTTCACTTTGAACCGTATTAATTCGCTTTGTAACGAATGAACAGAGTTTACACGTCGCATCGAATCAATATGCACGTCATCAAATGACTTCATGTTGAATTAAACGGCATGTCATTGAATGTTTTGTAAATGTCCATATTTTGACGGCCATGGCTTCCCATAGACAGGGTAATGAAGCAGCACGCAGCATTAGTAGGCGATATAACTATACAAATATAACAATCATAGAAAGCCGCAAAGTAGGTCGTTAATAACTTTGCAGAAGCCAGAACAATACGATAAAAGACCGTTTCCGACAAGAGAGTATTCAATGACATATCGGAAATCGGAATCTAGAGCACCACTAAACTTAAATTAGATTTGATTATTCGTGTATTTGTTTTTAGCCAATAATTTTATAATGACAGCGTGTTTGTTTATAAGTATTAAATCAAATCAGTATTGAGCTTTAAAATATTTTTGTAGATTGTGATATACTGCATATAAATCAAATAAGTTCAATGTCGGAAATCCATATGTCAATGATTAAATATGATATCGAACATAAAATGAAACTTTAACAACAGACAAAATAATTATGTAATTTCTGCTGAAGTCAAAAAAGACCTACACATAAGTATCTAACTAAGAAATGTATATTTCAATTACTTTACCTGACTGGACTGCGGATTAGACTTCAGATATGCCACTTAAACTCCAACATTAAGGAAATGTAGCGCTCACAGCCGAAGAATACATAAATATCGCACGACTGTGTGATTAACGTATTGTATAACTTCTGGTAAAAAAAAGTGCAACGAAGCTAGCCATAAATACTAGAGTATAGAAATATTAATCGAAACGTTTGGTCAGAATATAAACTGCCGCTGTAATTTTCGTATACAAGATTTAAAAGTGCTTAGATTCCTTATGGTATAGGGCAATGATAGCAACATCAAAAAGATAACTTTTATACGTTGGCCTATTCTTGAAGAAATCCCTTATTCACTTTGGGTTTTCTTAAAAAAAAGTTTACCATTACTATACATCGGAATGTTAAAACTGATTGTTTATGGGTCATATATACATGCATTACTCGGTTAATTGTTTATTAAACACATTTTATTACAGATCAGCGTTTAAATTGACATTTTAGACTACTAAGCTAATTGCTTACATGCCTATGAAAGAATATGATAGTGGACCTTTGGAAACGGCCGAACACGATAAATACGAAAACAGTCTCGGTTTGATTGAGACTGTTCATGAACAGTAGTGAAATACTACCGTTCACGCCCCCTAGCCAATCAGAGTTGTAGTTGCCTATTTTGAGTATTAAGCTCATAGCTTACACGTCTTTGAATATCAACGTTTTAGTTGCCTGTATAGAGTATTAAGCACATAACTTACACGCCTATGAATGTCAACGTTTTAGTTGCCTAAGCTCATAGCTTATATACCTAAGAATGTCAACGTTTTCATTGCCTATATAGAGTACTAAGCTCATAGTTTACATGCCTAAGATTGTCAACGTTTTCATTGTCTATTTAGAGTATTAAGCTGATAGCTTACACGTCTATGAATATCAACGGTTTAGTTGCCTATATAGAGTACTAAGCTCATAGCTTACATGCCTAAGATTGTCAACGTTTTCATTGTCTGTTTAGAGTATTAAGCTGATAGCTTACCCACCTATGTAAGTCAGAATTTGTAGGTGTCCCTGATCAATACTAATTAAACGTTTGTGAGTTCGATACACGTGTTCTTTATATTCATAAACGGGTAGTGTTATACATCATATATAACACCGTTTGGCCTCACATCCGCGTTCTGTGATTACACCAGTCTTTAACTAAACATTAGTGTCTAAGCGACCAAAACGAAATAAAACAAGCCGGACAATGACATTAAGGTTATAAGCTGTGAAAACGTTTTCTATTGCAGCATAGAAACTTACAACAACGCACAGTAACGATTTACAAGAAAGCAAATACCCAGCCCCCACCCCCGTCCTCCCTACACCACCCCGGCTGCCATCTTTCCTGTAATCGTTCCAAGGCTTACCCATGTCATGTTTGTGCTGTCGGTTTACCCTTGTAATTGTTATTTGTTTTTGAATGCACGTTTTTGATTGACTGACTTGCAATATACATGACTGTAAATGCCACATTGTCTGCTCGCCTATTACCTTACAACATTTTAAAGTTTGTTATGACTTTTTATAGAATAAACAACTCTATTTGGTTAAAGTTACTTACTGAATCGTTTGCGTGGAGTCTTCTGCAGTTAATCAATATGGCACAATTTTGGCGAAAGGATTGTGTTTTGCTATTCTAAAACCTTGCATTTTCAGACACACACATAAACTTTGCCTTTATCCATTGTCATCTTATCGCTATATTTTTGTTTATATGTAACTAAACGCAGGAATGGTTTATGCTTGAATTGATGACGACTCATATATTAGGATATGAGTCTTGAAGCACGATAAGTCCTCAAATCGTGAAAAAAATGGAATAAAGAATGAATACTTCCAACATATAAAAATATTTCCTTAAAACATGTTTTTGAAATTGTTTCTGTCTTTTCTTTATAGTCAGCATTTGTCCAGACAGAAACCGAAACACTACCGATCCTGACATTTTATTATTACGAGCAAATACCGAAATACAGAAATAAGTAATATTTATAGCATAATTTTTCGAGTATATACGATTTATACTGCTTCTCGAGGGCCGCACGTGCCTATTTAATATGGAATGTATTACACGCGTTGAAATAAATTGATATGATGCTCGGCAAGGTCGCTTATCATATAATGTTATCCAACGCGTAAAATAAATTCAATATTAAACAGACACTTATTTAAGATCTTCTATGTATACTCGGTAAAAAATGTTTTGGACCATGGTATATAAAGTCATATAAAAATAAAACTAGTGGACAAAATTTAAGCATCTTTTTTTAATAACCAAGGTCTACCCTACCCGGTTAATTTGGTACCAGAAACATTAAATTCTAAACCTGAAGACGTGTTTTTTCGAGCTCTCGATAGAGTACACAAAGGAAATGGAAGAAATTAAGTGAAAATTTGATTATTACTGGATAAATAACTCATAAAATGGAAAGTTAAAGTGTTTATATGTTAGACTATGTTGACAAGAAAATATATCTATGGGTAAACGGCGATCAAAGCGAAAAAAGAGTGATGACAGTTTGAACAATAGCTTGTGCAAAGCGGGAAAATATTCGAATTTGCCGGAAAGCCCTGATGGGGTAAGTGTTAGTACAGTACTAAACGAAGCAAACGCAGTATTATTTGACTGTGATGATGCCATCATAAATCTCAACAGTATATTTGAACAATCGTTAGTAGATATACCAGACTCGCCCAACCCCACCCACCATTCAGCCATGAGTCAAGAAACTATAAAAACATCGGATAAGGGTCCCTCTAACGCCGATTTAATGACATGCCTGAAGTCAATTGATGGAAAAATTAACAATATGGACAAGCGGTTGAAATCATTAGAATCGTTAGAGCAAAAGGTTGATAAATTTGAGCAAGAAATGAAAAAGCTTTGGACTTACGTACATGAGCAGGTAAAACGGACGGACAAACGGGTGGAGAGAGTAGTAGACAAGGTGGAGAGTACAGATTTTTCGCTGGGTATAATTAACGATAAAGTTGTGCAAATGGAAAAAGAGCGTGACGCACTGAGGGATGAGGTTGTATATTTACAGTCACAATCAATGAGGAATAATCTAGTGTTCGGCAATATACCGGAGGCCCCGACTGAGGTACCAGCGGAGACGGAAAAGCGCCTACGGGAATTCATGGTAGCAGAAATGAAAATTGCACAGAATATTGTGGACGTTATCCAGTTTGAAAGAGTTCATAGAATGGGCCCTATAGCAGGTAAGTAGGGAACAGTTTTGCAAATTAAAGAAAACATATAAACTTATTTGTCGTAAAAAAAGAAATCAGTTTGAATTAAAACAACTATGCGACATTGAACATCTAAAACGGGCGAAACCTAAAGAATTTTGGAAATATTTTAAAAGAAAAAATGAAATCCCGCTTGATGAGTTTACGAAATATTTTTCAGAATTAGGTAACGATATTTTCCAATGTAAAAATGATGAAGCCGAAGATTTTTGCAATACTCATAACTTTGACGATTTAGATTGTAATTTTGAGGAACTTGACAAGCCCATAACTTTACAAGAAGTATTAGATGCAGTTAAAAATCTGAAAAAAGAAAAAGCTATAGGAAGTGATTATATAATGAATGAATATTTAATTGAAAGCATTGATATTTTATCTTCTCATTTGTGTGACATTTTTAATATTATATTTGATTCTGGATATTTCCCAGAAAGGTGGACTGAAGGTATAATTATCCCATTGCATAAAAAGGGAGATTTTAATAATGTTAATAACTATAGGGGTATCACTTTATTAAGTTGTTTATCTAAACTCTTTACCACAATACTAAATAAAAGAATTGTGACCTTTTGTGATAATAACCATGTTTTATCTGATGCGCAATTTGGATTCAGGAAAGGGCGCTCAACCACTGATGCATTGTTTGTCTTACTAAATACTGTTCAAAAATATCTGAATGATAAGAAAAGACTATATTGTGTGTTTGTTGATCTGAAGAAATGTTTTGATACAATTCATAGAAACGCATTGTGGTTGAAACTTTACAAAATGGGGATACAGGGTAAATTACTAAGAATAATAAAAGATATGTATGAAAAAGTAAAATCATGTGTAAGACAATGTGAAAATTATTCAGATTTTTTCGAATATGGGATTGGGTTAAGGCAAGGGGAGATAAACTCGCCGATATTGTTTTCTCTTTTTATTGAGGACCTAGAACTGTATTTACAAAATGATATTAATACTGGTTTAGAAATTGAGAATATTGTACTTATATTACTATTATTTGCGGACGATATGGTTATCATGGGGAAATCACCTGAAGAATTACAAAAAAATATTAATTTACTTTATGACTATTGTAACAAATGGGACTTAGAGGTGAATACTGTTAAAACAAAGATTATGGTTTTTAGAAAAAGAGGTGGTTTATTAAACAATGAATCTTGGCATTATAATGGAGAGAATATAGAGGTAGTAAATGATTTCAACTATTTAGGTACAGTTTTTAATTATACTGGATATTTTGCTCTGAACCAAGAACAACTTATTGGAAAATCTTTGAAAGCATTAAATGTTCTCTTAGTAAACTGTAGAAAAATAAGGTTGAAACCAAAAGTATTATGTCAACTGTTTGATTCATTTGTTGGGTCTATTTTAAATTATTCTTCTGAAATTTGGGGATATACGAAATCAAAGCAAATCGAAAGAAACAAATTTTAAAAGTAAGAAATAGTTCTTGTACATCAGGAGTATATGGTGAATTAGGAAGATATCCTTTATTTATAACGCGTTATGTAAGAATACTTAAATACTGGTTTAAATTATTAAAAACAGATAACATAATACTTAAAAGCATTTACACATCGACACTAAAAGATTGTGAAAATGGTTATAAAAATTGGGCATCGAATGTAAAAAATATGTTAAACGAATATGGTTTTACACATGTTTGGAATGACCCAAATTCTGTTAATGCTAAATACTTTATAAATACGTTTAGACAAAGAGTTGTTGATTGTTTTATACAACGATGGTTTGTAGATAAGGAATCAAGTGATGTACTTGAATTATATAATAATTGTAAATTGAGTTTTAATTATGAATCATACCTTGATATTTTACCATGTAATCTCAGACCATATTTGACAAAATTCAGAATATCAGCACATTCGTTAAGAATACAGACCGGTAGATACTCTCGTAATAGAATATCTAGAAATGAAAGATATTGTCAATGCTGCCACAGTATTGATTTGGAAGATGAATACCATTTTATTTTGATTTGTCCTTGTTACACAAGAATCCGGACAATTTATATTAAAAAATATTATTATAATAGACCTAGTATGTTTAAATTCTTAGAATTAATGCAGACACAGGATAAGAATATTGTTATTAAGTTAGCTAAATACATTAGTACAGCTTTAGCTGTAAGGAATACAATCTTGATTAATTAAACAACGTTTAGCTCTTTTGTATTTTCATTCTCATATATCAGTTATTTAATATTAATGTTGCTCATAGCAATTGTACTTTTGTCTAAATTACTCGACTTATTATGCATGAAAATTTATGTATGTATATATAACGATGTACGTATGTACAAGTTAAATAAAATATATGTTCTGTTCTGTTCTGTTCTAAACAAGATTTGATTTTAAATAAATATCACGAACACACAAAGGGTCTGTAAAAAATGTTGCAAAGTCCATACAAAGTAACAGTTACGGACACATTCCAGTAACCAATAAAAAGATTATTATTTTTTCGCAAACTTTCATTGTAAACGATAATTATTGTTGATTGTTGATCTATTGTGAATTATCAACTGAGATAATAGGGGTTATGGTCGAATGTCATGGTTCAGCGATCATTGTACGGGTTCGAACACTGCCATGGTCCAAAACTTCTTTTACAGAGTATATAATTGTGTGATGTTCCCCCATTAACATTAACCTTAACACCTAGTATTCATTAAATAAAATTTGGAGTTTTCATTTTGTTTCTTTATTTTACCACATATTTAAATATATGATTGGTGCAACACAATCAACACGTATTCATACTGAAAGGAAAAAGAAACGCATACTCACAAAATTACGTGTTTTGTACAAAAAGGGGCTACATTACAGAAAGAACAACTCTGCCATGTAGTAGACCTTTTAATTAAAGTATACTTTGTTACACGAAATGCATACATGTTGAAGTTTCGCTTGTTTAAAGCCTAAGTTTGCTTACCTGCTTGAGCCAAATGCGCATTCTGTCGATACCGAAACTTTAAATGGGTAACCATTGTTGTGCTCGGTGCTTTCCGAAAGGACAGGCCTAATGTCGCCCTGTACCATTCGATTAGCAGTAGCATATTAAATATACAATATATAGCGGAAATACCCATTATCCGTTTCTTTTTCCTTTCAGTATGTATGCGAAGTTGTAAAATAATTAAGTTTGAGAGGTGTCCCTTTAAAGCAATGATCATATTGTTTATGAAAACAATAATCTGATTAGCGGCAATTGCAGATGTATACTCACGGTATAACGTGCACCAACGATTCATACAATAAATGAGCCGGTCAGACCAAACTGTAAAAAAGATAAATAATCTTTTTTTTATGTATATGGATTTATTATAACGTTGTAGCCACATACGCTACACGAGGATGTCAATACACAATCCATCTTTATTTATATGTACATATGATGTATGATTTATTTTAGCATCTTATTTACATAAGCTAACGGAGGATGTCCATCTTAATTTACTTGCCGTAAATAAATAATAATGTAATGACACTATCCTTAATACAAATAGACACTTCTGACTATGATATATTGGTTTCATACAACTAGTAGCCTGAAAAGAATACATATCTTCGAGAATATCTAGTAGGACTGCTAGGTGACACGCAAATTGAATTGTATTTTCCGATCATAAAATATGCAAATACCAATAATCGTTTTCGAATTTTTTTAACAGTAAATGTGTGTAAAATCGGTAGTATAGTATACATCAATGTAAGTCATTTAAAGATGAATGGCCACCCTTTTCGTAGTATTATCAAATAACAAATTTAACTCTTAAACATAATATGAACATTTCTTGATAATCCCGGAGAGAAACATATACAAAAGAAACTGGACACATTTTATCTATCCTCTGTATCAAGCGACAGTCCCTTAATTGAAAAACAAATGGCAGTGGAATGATAAAAACTTTGGTACCAGACATGGCATATTCATTTCGGAATTTGTCAATTTAATTCTAAAAATTATTTATACAATTAAATCTAAACAAAACTCAGTGTCCACTTTCTTTTGTAACTGAGTATATTTTTAAAACCGCTATTAAGTTGTATGTAAAAAAGTATTATTTGCATGACGTAGATACTATTTTTACCACTGCTTGACTGCACGGGGAAATGAGGTAAATCTGAATTGTATAGCTGCACAACTATTGCCAGATAATTGATGAATACATTTACCTGTGGATTAATTTTCCTGTTCAAAGCTTTCTACGTCATCTTATTCTCGCTGTTCACACATATTTCAATGTGTGAATTGTAAATATATATTGTTGTGTATTGATTTCGATTTAAATAAACATAAACATGTTCATGAAACAAAATATGGCCGGAGAACTTTAACAAATACTTGTCAAAGATCCAAGTCGATTAAATTTTCTATCAAACTGATCAAGAAGTTTATTATGTAATTACATCCTATAAATACTAAAAACAACATCTCCGCTATCATATATTTCTAAATAACAATAATGGTAAGGTTCTATATAAGCACCTTTTTTTCTATTCACACCCAATTAGTATCGTTTATAACATTCATATAAATGCTACACTCTCGGTTGAGGGGGACAAGGGTTCTAATATAGTGTACCATTCTAATATTTATCAACTACATGTAACAGATACGTATACAAAATATGTCATACCAGTCGAAGTGTGTATTTTATAAAAAGGTTCGATTAGACCCGGTGACCAAGTAGATGACAGTCCGGATATGTTCTACCAGTTTTTTTATAATGCCTAATGGCACGGAAAAAAAATATTTTTTTGTTATTCATGCATGTTTTTTTATTTTTTTATTTCGTGTGTTTTAATACATATTTATGCATTTTAACACTTGATATGTAATATTTAGCACTACACTTTGATCTGATAAATATTTTATTTAAATAATAATTTATTATGTCGTACGTGATGTCATAATTCATCCTCTACCATTTTAAACGTTTAATTTACAAAGAAAATGTAAAAAAAAAGATTTTTTTGGGAGAATACAAGCTAGGTTCCTTAGGTATTATAAAATAACAGGTACAAAATAAGCGAACTGTTTTACTAACTCGGCCACGGGGTCTACATTGTTAAATTGAACCATTTTATAAAATGCACACTTCGTACATGTTAAGTATTCTTACCTGCTACCCGTTATTGATAAATATCAAGAGTACTTCTGTTTTCATTATCTATTGAATGTGTAAACATGAATCTTCTTTAAACTTCAGTACTCCCATTGGTGGTTAATTATCGTTATCCTGGTATGTTAATATAAACGGATTAGTATCAGGTATCAAATAAAACACGAAGTTTCTTTTCCTTACACGTTAATTAATACAGAAGTTCAACAAACCTTGTTTTTTTTTGTCATGGTATATATGGTGCCTGTTGACGTAAATTCCTGCGGTTGTTGCCAGAGATCATTTACATCAACATCATAAACAATTATATCCCTGTTGGAATGTTATGGCACGTCGACACATAAACAGGTCATTTTGTGCGCAAAAAAACGATGAAAGATGAAGAAATGAAGTAGTAATTAAAAATTAATGTAAATAGTATAAAGATAAAACTATTTTATGGAACGATATGGTAGTAATATAAACTATATATGTAAATCAACAAATGCCCGTCAACGGGTATACAAACAAGTAAATATATATAAGAACATATTATAATGATTTATATAGTCTGAATTATTTCAGGAAATCTAAAACAAGACTAAAATCTATAGTATCAAATAACTCTTTCATAGTATTAACAGTGTAGTACCTTTGACGCATAGGATCAAAGTCTGCACATTCCAACAAGATGTGTTTGGCCGTTAACGGTGCAAAGCAGGGTATACATTCTGGTAATTGCTCACCTTGTAATAAATATGAATGAGTATAACGTGTATACCCTGTGCACAGGGCTAGGACAACTTCTTCTCGACGAAAGGGTCTAGTAGAAGAAGGCCATTCTCCGAGTAACGGTTTAATTGAATATTATTACCACGTATTCCTACATGGCTTGGAAGCAAGCAGAAAATAATAACATTATCAACTATAAGAGAATTGTACTTTTGTAAAAGTTGAAGCACAACTGAGTAATCATGTTTCATATTACCCAGGGCTGGAAGAGATGAAAGGGAATCAGAAAAGATTACAAAATGTTCATCATCAGATTCCTGAATATAGTTTAAGGCACGTGAGATCATTTTTAAGTTATGAATTGAAATTAATTCTTAGCCTGCTAATGTCAACTACAATAGTTTTTGCGTCCATTGTAAACCCAGATCAGGGTTTACAATGTCCGGATGATCATCCGTCATTTTCCCAAAACACCACTTTCTAACATAAATGGATTGGTCTTAATTTAAAGAAAGGAGGGTCCATTGTACATTCATAGCGGGCTAAGGGTTAATTGGATAATTATTATAGTCGCACCAACAACTAAGGTCATATGGCGACCGTCAAGCTTCCATTGGTGGAGGAAAAACCCCAGAGAGTTCTGTCTATAGTGGCATAATACGAAACGTATAAATATGTAATGTTTTCAGTTATTGCATTAACAATGTTTTCGATTTGTATGTTTTCAAACGAATCTGTAAGTGCAAATGAACAACGTAGCAAAGAGTGTTACAAAAAAACAAGATCATACCGAATAAGAGCTCGATGTTCCATTGTTGATGCTAACAATATGATTGATTACCATTAACTAAGCGCGTCTTGGCGTAATTATCATGGCTATTGTGGACTTGCTCATAATAATATTGTGTAGTATTTTACAAATTGTCTTCTTTAAAAAGAATCCAAGAGAGATCAGCTGCATACCTGTTTTGCCATTATACATTAGTCTGGTGACGGTTATAGTAATCCCTATATCTGCTATGCTGTGTCGACAATATAAAAACCAGCCCATAGATGATTTTTATGAGAAGAGAAAATCAAACATACAATAACACAATTATAACGGCGATTAATCCATTTGTTGTCCGTGACTAACACAAAGGAGTACCGACCAAATTCTGACCGGCAACCTCGAAAGGACTGAAACAAGTTAGGGACAACAATAGCAACGATGCATTGAATTGTTGTTGAACGCCCCATCACCAATCACCAGAGAATGAAGATGAAAACCGTGAGTTGGATTGCAGTTTACGAGAAATGTTAACTGGAGTTGATGAATTGAGGTGTATTGATAAAACACAAATTTTTCAAACTAATTTGCAGATAAAGCGTATAACACTGGTAACAAATGGCGCACAGAGATCGTTTTGATTAGATAAATAAGTCGTTAATGAAAAACAAACAAAAACATGCATAAAAAAAGTCTGGAACTAGGAGCCATTACGTGGTCCAAGTATTAACTTTCATACCCCATCCAACCCCATCTCCAAGAAGCGAAAACGGGGTTGGCTGGGGTATGAAATAAAACCCTAATTCCGGCTTAACAAATGTATATTGTAAAATTAAAACATTTAATAGGTAATTTTAAACAGGTTTTTGCCTTTTTTCATTAAAATATGTTTTATTGTTGAAATATCCGTTATAAAATCCTGCTAATATAAGCTTTCCCGTCGCTTAATGGAATTAAGGTGGGACCACGGAATGTTTATATTGGAAATTTAGCATTAACAAATTATACAAGCGGAGAAGTTTTATTAACAAATGTGTTTGACGCTTTTATAGAATAGTGAACTAATATATAATCAAATTCGTTTAATTTCCGTGCATTTGCATGTGCATCCTACACAAATCTGACTGTGTTTGCAGTTATAACTCTATACGGCGTTGCTGTAAAAGGTACGCAGTCTATGTTTTCCATAATATTGACTAAACACTGTGGAGAGATCTGAGGACCTCTTCAATAATGGTATAAATTACACATTACTTGTTTATCTTTTAATAAATTCATACTGATAACTCTTTCAACGTGTAAAGTTATGTGTTCCAGATCAATTCGATTTCAAGTTCACGTATCTCTCCAAACATACCAGTATAATATCATAAATGTCAAGTATTCGAAAGTGTGAGGTGGGGAAGAATTTATTTTCCTTGTGGTGGCATCGTAATATTGGCACAGTAGTGTGCACCATTGAGCGATAAAGTGGATACTTAACATGTTTATGTCGACGTATCATACCAATGTCAAAATAGAGGAGGAACTTGTCTGGTTTAATTGTGGTAGAATACATATTTGAGATTATTTTATTCACAGCTTAATGCACCATATTGTGATGGAATGAAAATATAACAAGTTTACTTTGAAGTACCATTCCAATTTCAAAATATGAGCAGGAACCATTTTTGTTCTTTTAGGTGGCAAACGCCTTTTAGTGTATGATAATAGCACGGTTACAATGCATATGTTAGGGATATATAAATAATGGATATAACAGATTTACGCCGACGTGTCATACCAGTGTCTAAATCTGTACAAGAAGCCTGTGTATGTTACAGGGTCTTAAACCCCAACGGACTCTTTGCCAGTGACCCTTAAAGGATGGTATCGCTGTGGTCAATCCTTTTATATTTATGGTGTCTCATAGTTTGGTTATATTTTTCCCTCTTCATGACTGTTGATTATTTTGAATGCGTATGGTTTGGTCATTGAATTCTACATTTAATTTCATGTTTGTATCAACTTTGAAAAACTCTGCAAAATTGTATTATACAAATCCTTGTCTACTTTAAAATAGTAATGCAATTTAAAAACTCTTCAGTCTGCAACAAGGACTATCATAAACTGACTGCTGTGGTGACGTGATTAACACATTTGGTAAGATCCTTGGTCATAATTATTTTCATACAATCTTGTATTAGCGTGCTAAATAAGTTATGGCCTTACATTTTCCAACGCACTGCACGTTTGGTTATTGACCCATTACAATTTGCAGCTATGATTTTCTCTTTGCTTGTGCGATGACCGGACATATTTAGAACCCTATCCTACCTATATCTTAAAAGGACGGTGCCTGCAATTTTGTCTTGTCGCGAGCCTTTAGAGCTTCAATCTCATGTAGCTCTGGCTTCTGTCAAGTCATGGAGTAGTTTCCAATGATTTTTATTGGCTATAAATGCTACCTAGTTTTTAAGAGACTATACCTTGGCGGGGACGTCTTTATTTACACGGTACCGTTTAATTAATAGGGTTGACAATAAGATGAGAGTGCGGTTAGGTGCGCCCTAAAACCTGGTTTGAACCCGATCAGCATTTGTACCACTGACCGTATCATGCCTTTTCACATATTGGCAACTCTTTTTTGTTTGTGGTGTCGCATACCTTGCATTTTTCATATGGTTTTTGTTTGTTTGTTATGCGTGTTTTTGGTTGAATTTGCTCTATAAATGCTACATTTCCTGTTCGACTCACTGTTGTGTATACTGGGGCTATTTAGACATGTTAGACATGAGAATAATTAGAATTTAATATAATTTTGTTGTTTACGGCATGATAACGTTTTCGCGTGTTTCACAATACCATTCTAGGTAACGCCGTTCGTTTATAGCAATTGTTAAGGAAAATTATTAGATGGTGGTAGAGCGATCTAAGAACAGCCATACGGTACTGCAGAATCATTGAGCATACATTGCATTGAACTGCTTTCAATAAAATAAAGCAATAAATGCCTTTCCGCATATACTTTTTTAAAACTCGAACAAAATGATATCATTGTATACGTGATGTCAATCCCTGGTTGTTCAATTAGAAGACTGAACACACAGCTGCTATTGAAAGCTTCGTTTTACTTCTGGTGTTAGGTATCGCCTTCACGCTAGCAAACCCTTAAAAAATAATTGATTTGAAATTTATTTTAGCAGATATGCAACGACACATAAATGAACAATAAAATCAAATTGAAAAAAATGTATGCCGTTTTTTATTATCGGAATATCCGAGCTCATGTGGTTTTCGCACGTCCAAAAGGTGTTGACGTCATAACAAAAAAATCAATGATAAATAATGATTCTATAAAAAGGAAAGCGTCAACTTTATATGTTCTTGAAGAAACCAATTCCTGGGAAGATATTATATAACATGTATAAAGAGCTCATGTTTCTCCATTCATGCATCGAACACATTAGGCATAGTTAGTCTTGTAATTGTTAACCATTGCAAGGCGTACCCCTGTTGTCAAATCGTTTATGTGTCTGGTGTCGCATGTTCTGCTTCTCTTTCTTTACTTGTAATTGGTGACTGTCTGGAATGCGTGCTTTTGGGGAAATGCGATCTGTGAAAGCTACATGTCCAGTTCGACATTTGTATCTGCTTTGACTACTGAGACGACTTAGACATGAGAATAACTAGATATATAGTATATTTGTTTAGTATCGATATTTACCCCACCCGTCAGGAAATTGTCCGTTAGAATCCAATCCGAGAAAGTGCATCAAAGTCAATGCAAAATCACAACACATGGCAGTATATATTCTACGGTGCAGATATTCACGTAAAGAACATGAATGTTTGTTACAGTTTCCCTAAAACTGAACCATTATAATGTTCACCTAAAATGTCCATACGGTTGTTTCAGATACAGTAGCTTACGTAACACATAATGTATGGTGCCGAGGTTCATATGCAAAAGATATGAGAGTGGACCTTTGGAAACGGCCGAACACGATCAATACGAAATATTGCAGTCTCGGTTTTATTTAGTGTTCATGAACTGTAGTGAAATATGCTAGTTACCGTTCACGCCCCTTAGCCCCGGGTTGAGCAGAACTGAATATTCATAAAATCTATAGTACAGAATTTTAAACAACGAAGATGGCATGCATATGACGTGGACATGCTACTTTTATTGTCATAGTTCCATGTCCAGCGGCGTATGGTCCCAGTATATAATACAATTATATGCCCCCGAAGAGCGAAATAAACAAAGCGGAATTTAGATGGGAGCAGCGTCACAAGTAACAGTCAAAATACTAAATTAAAAAGCAGACAACATAACCTATGGGTGGTTAAACAATACTCAGAGCTTTTATCGGCCGGAGTACACGTTTATGGCCGTCAGACCTAGAGTGTTATATGGACCGAAGTATGGACCGAAGCGAAGCTGAGGTCCATATAACATTCTAGGTCTGACTGCACAGTCCATAAACTGCATATGGATCGAAGTAGCACACATTCTTTGTTATATTATACCGAACATGACCAACAAATTAAAAGATATTTGTGTTATTTAAATTTGTCGTCGTTTTTTTTTCCACACATCCGAAACGATAGCTCTCGGACCGGGGCCTGTCACTATCACATAATAGTGACCGGAAGACGTCACATTGCGCAAAGAGAAGAAAATATGCAAATGAGGTATAACATAACAATATATGCACATAATTATTCGTTCACGACAATGACTATATGTGATGTAACATTGATTAGAACAGTTTGATCAAAAATGCGTTTTGTTTAACACCGCTGAATTTACCGAAATGTTGCTTGTATATACTAAAACGAAAAAGAAACGCAACTCGGGAATTTCCGCTATATATTGTATGTACAATATGCTGCTGCTAATCGAATGGTACATGCCTAAGTAAGACCTTTCCTTTCGGGAAAAAAGAGACTAAAACAACACATAACACAGCAAATAGTTTTTCTTCCAAGTTTCATTATTGACAGAGTGCGCGTTTGGATCAAGCATGTGAGCAAACTTAGGATGCAAATGTTGCAAATTCTATGCGTTAGATGCAGTATTGAACTGGCTCAATCTTTCAAAGAGGAATTTCAACATTTATGAATTTCTTGTTACAAAATGTACTGTGATTAAAACCTCTACAACATCACAGTTGTGTCCTTCCTCTAACTAACTGCAACATTTTTTACAAAACATCTTGTGATTTCTTTGGAATATTATGTGGAATTAAGTGTGTAGTATATACAATATATAATATAAGTATGTAGTATATACAATATATAATATAAGTGTGTAGTATATACAATATATAATATAAGTGTGTAGTATATACAATATATAATATAAGTGTGTAGTATATACAATATATAATATATTTTACGTTGTGTACTTTGGTTAATGTTTAGATTAATACACCGATGACAGTTAGAATGGGGGCATTGGATGGCGTATTTTTGAACGAAAAAACTCGAAAAAATGTAAATTGAATTTTGAACAATCGACATGATCATGATGATATAGCACAGCCTCGGGCTTCATTTGTTTCTCAGCCTCACTTAATAAACTGGATATAATCAGGCAATAGCACGATATTCTCTAAATTTCCAAACAATAGTAGGTTTGGTGCACCCTAGAACCGGTTTAAACCCCCAGTTGCCAACCCTTTTGTGTTTGTGATGTCGTTTGCATTTATTATTGCTTTTGCCTTCTTGTTTGTCTGTTTGCGTGTTTGTTTGTGTGTTTTGTGGTTGACTGTCCTCCTTGAATGCTACTTTCCCTGTCCGATCTTTTTATATTTCGTGTTATCACTTTTCGCGCATGCCTTCGATAGTGATATTTCGCGGCAAAAGAAATTGTACAATGATGATTAATATATAAGTATTTTTACATATCAACTGCAAAACATGATATATATAGAAATGTATAGCTGCATAAAGACATTTAACAGTAGATTATCACGAAAGAGAATACGTGTGATTATAATCGTTTTCTTGTAGTGTTTCCTTCATGTTGGTTTAATGACAGTATAACGCCATAGATTATATTTCAATTCCGTTATTTACAGCGCTACTTACGGATTCTCTTGTCTTGATTATAGTATAAATTGATAAGGACAATGACCATTAAGCAACATGTTGATCTCAGCGTACTGGTGATAAGTATACATACAGTGGGACATTTGACAGTAGTAATAATTAACAGAATTTCAAGAAACACCATTGCGTATGTTGAACATAATGACTACACCTCATTTTAATACTTGATAGTTAGATAGAGATACAAAGAAACAACTATAAGAATATTTTCTTAAAAACTACTGCCTGAATGTCCTGTTTTTATAAGAAACATTTTTTATATGGAGAATTACATATTTACAATGGTATTATGTTGGGTACAAAAACGATCCCACCTCGGTGCTTCCATATTTTGAATACAGATATATACATCTGGAATCTAAATTAAATCATATGTGTGTACGCCTTGGAACGACCGGAGGAAAACATGCTGGTGGGGAGTTGGGATGCGGGGTTAAACCAGGTTCTAGGGTGTCCCAGCCCTCACTCTTACGGTATTGTCATTCCAATAAAACAGGACATTGTAAATAAAGATGTCCCAGCCAGGATATTCTATTACAACCAAGGCAGCATGAATGGGCAATAGTAATATAACACAAAGATAATCATGCATATATAATGCATAAAAACAGAGAAAACCGCAAAGGAAGTACTCATTGAAACCAGTGGAACAAAAGGATAAATCATTAAGGGCAAGACAAAAAACGAAGACAAATTTCGAACGGTACAGCACTTTTAGGATGTAGGTAGACGTCAACATAGGTTCCATAATCTGTCCATTCATCACTCCATGAAAGAGAAGCTAGGGTGATAACCTCGTTCGATAGAGTTGTTAGCAGAGTGTATGAAAATAGACAGGACAAATGATCTTACAAAGTTTGCAAATTATGTCAGCATTGAAGTCACATTGTGATAGTCCTTGTCGCAGAAGACTCAAAAGTAAATTATTAAAAAGTAATGTAAAATATTCTGGTAGAACTATTTACAATTGAGGGATGATATGGTAAAGACATTAGCTATGTAGATCAACAAATTCCAGCCAAGTTAAATGAATGGAAGAATGAGAGCCTGGAGTGGGATGTAACTGTGTATGTGATTTGTTATCATTAAAAAAATGAAATCTTCAACTTTAATGCCTTTATCGTTTATAAGCCCTGCTATAGTTTTGTGCATTAAAATTCCCAAATAGTGTAAAAGGGGATGGTAATTGAGCAACTAGTTTAGATCTTTAGAGTCGTGTCTAAATATAAAGGGCAAATTGTTATAACTTTGCATGTTAACGCCGACTTTAAACAAATATCTTATTATTAGTCTTCAAAAAAAAAATTGAAGGAAATATTTAACAAGATTGAGTTTATTTAAAAGTAAACAGATTTCATCAAAAATTTGTTTTAACCCTCGGCAGTTTCGTTCATATACAGTACGTCCGCAGAGAAAAATGATAGGCTACTCCTCATATTTTGAAATTAGTATGATATGTCAACGTAAATGTATCAATGTATCCATTCCATCGCGCAATGGTGCATACTATCATACCAATAGCATAATGGTACCACAAATAAACTAAACTGGTTTCTCCTCATATTTTGAAATTTGAATGGAAAGTCGAAGTAGACCTGTTATATGAAAATTCCATCGCACAATGGTGCATACTATGTTATAATATCACAATGGCACTACAAAAAAAATAGTTCCTCCTCATGAGATAATACATGTATATGACTCCTTGAAATGTATACTGATATACGTGTATGCATTAAGAGATACGTATACTTGATATACAATCGAATTAATTTGGAACACAGAACTTTCCAAGAGTAATCAATATGAATTAATATTAAAAACACACCAAAAAAACAGGTCAATTGTCATTTATATCAGTATAACGACTGTATGCTTGTTATACAAACAAGTACATTGTAGTTCAGACGTTTTATTTCCTTCACAAAAGCGTGAAAATATTAGTTATTTTGCTATAAATTGAAACGATTTAGTGGTTACTATATTTTAACATTAAAAATAAAACATTGGGTTGTCTTTCGGTCTGATCTTGTTTTCTTGTTACAGCCTTTGCTATTCGCACTGTAGCATATTCTTTTGAAAACTAACGTTAATACAATAAAATGAACACAACAATTCAAAGATATACTGATCGTATTATGCCAATACAGATACATCTCTAAGAAATGAACTCAAACCGGGATATAATTGTGGATGACCTTGTTGTTATTTTATCACTGGCAACAACCGCACGTATTTACGTAAACAGACAACATATTTACCATGACAGAAAAAAAGTTTGTTCAACTAATGTGAAAGAAAAACTACGTTTAATTGGTTCCTGATAACTAATCTATTCATATTAACGGACTGGGATACAGATAATTCACCACCTAGGGGATGGGATATAGATAATTCAACACCTAGGGGATGGGATATAGATAATTCACCACCTAGGGGAGTACTGACGTTTAAAGAAGATACATTGTTCACGTTCAATGGGAAATGAACACAGATTTACAGACATTGCTGCAACTGCAATGATGATCAACTTTGCTCAAAGAATATCTATTTTTTTCGACAACTAGCATATTTGGAGCGAAGTCTTGCACAGATATGGTTATCTGCATTAACATGACTTACTAGGGGATATTGACACTGAAAGTGGATATAAAAGTCGAACAACTTTCAAGGAACACAGTCAACCATAAGCACGCATAGAAACAAACAACAACTATAAAGATGTATAGAAGGCAAAATATGACATCATAAACATTAAAGGGTTAATCAAGCATATTCTGTGTTGCTTTAAAGTGGACTATCGCCTAAGCCGGTGCTAGGATTATTTAATAGCATTTAATTACCTCTAATGAACAGACTTAAAAAAAAACAAGTCTGCTATTTTTCTCTCTTGTTTGTGTTTGCTGCTTCCAAGGGATCACCTTTTCAGTATTTATTGACAATAGGGCAACCGCATTGGAACGGTCAGTGGCAAAAAAGGCCACTGTGGGGATACGGGGGTTAGACCAGGTTCTAGGGTGAAACAAACAACAATGAGTCTTTTCTATCTTCACTGCGTTCAGTGGATCCCTTATCTGTATGTGTTTTACATTTTATGAACTTATATACAACCCCCGTTAATAATTGTACATTATTTTATTTCAAATTTAGCGTACTATACACATGTCTTATACAAAAATAAATGGGTTGGAATGAAAGACAAATGCTTATGGAGCTTCTTTCCATTATTGTCATTTAGAAATGTGTGATAGTGGAGATGTTGATTATAGTATTTATAGGTTGAAAATACATTGCAAACGTCTTGGTCATTTCAGAGGAAAATGTTATCGACTCGGGTTTTTGACAAACCATTGATTAAATGACTTAAACTAATGTATACTGAAAGGAAAAAGAAACGCGACACGGGAATTTCCGCTATATATTGCATATACCGCACACTTAATTCCATATATATTCCAAGGAAATATCCCATGATGTTTTATAAAAAAAGGAAGTTAGTTAAAAAAGGGAAACAACTGCGATGTTGTAGAGGTTTTAATCACAGTACAAGTTGTAACAAGAATTCATAAATGTTGAAGTTCCTCTTTGAAAACCTTGAGCCAGTTCAGTACAGTACGTTAAATAAAGAGTTTGTAAAATGTTGCATCCTAAGTTTGCTCACATGCTTGAGCCAAACGCGTACTCTGTCAATAATGAAACTTTACAGGAATACTATTTGCTGTGTTACGTGTTGTTTTAGTCATTCTTCCGAAAGGAAAGATCTTACTTAGCCATGTACCGTTCGATTAACAACAGCATATCGTAAATACAATATATTATATGGTTTTCAAAATTGCACATGATAAGGTAGCAATGAACAGTTTCTTTGAGTTTTTCGCTTTGATAACGCAATCTTATAATTACACATGATAGCAGTGAACGCTACAAAGGTGAATATGTAATCAATATGTAACGCATGTCAAGGATTTAACCAGAACGAAGCGAGGTCGTCCACCTTGATTTAAAATGTTTGGTAGGAAGAACTGATGGTATAAATTAGGAAAGAAGGAAAAACGGTCGTGGCATGTTAACGTCTTCGTGACAACATTTTTTTATTTATTTGTTTTAAACATCGTTTTTTACACACCTAACTTGATCTGTTATAATGTTAAACTTTGTTTCCAGATCCTACACAGATATAATGCTATTTTCTCTCGGCAGCTATTTTACGCTTGCGTAAAACCTTGCTTGTGCTACCTTGTGATAAAACGGCAAACACTTGTCTGTCGTTAATAATTTACAAAACTTCACTATTGCAACAATGTGAAACCAATTATTGCTCTCCAGATATTTTATGATCGGAAAATACAATTCAATTTGCGTGACAACTAGTAGTCCTACTGGATATTCTGTAAGATATGTATTCTGTTCAGGCTACAAGTAATACGAAACCAATATATCATAGTCAGAAATGTCTATTTGTGTTAGGGAAACATCATATCGGTACACTATAGGGCCATTGCATTATTATTTATTTACAGCAAGTAAATTACGATTGACATCCTCCGTTAGGACGCTAAAAAAACATATATCTTATGTATGTTATGTACATTTAAATAAAGATGGATTGGGTTTTACGGTTTGGACTGACAAACACATTTATAGTATGAAACGTTGGTGCACGTTATAACTTAACCGCTGCTCCCAACTAACTTCCACTTGTTTATTTCGCTCTTCGGGGCATAGAATATTATTAGATACTGCGACCATACGCCGCTGGACGTGGAATAATGGCAGTAAATATGACATGTCAACCGCCATATGCATGCCATCGTCGGGATGGTTACAATTCTGTACTATTGATTTTATAAATATTGAGTTCTGCTCAACCCAGGGCTAGGGAGCGTGAACGGTAGCAAGCATATTTCACAACCGTTCATGCACAGTCTCAATCAAACCGAGACTGCAATATTTCGTATTTATCGTTTTCGGCCGTTTCCACAGGTTCACTAGCATACTCTTTTTGCATACAAATGCAGTTGCCTGTAATAAGCATACTATTGTTTTCACGTACAGTGTTATTATTCCTTCTAAGGGATAACAAGCAATCTTAATTGTTTTACAACTTTTGTTGGCATATAAATACTTAAATTTAAATATGGGATAAAATAAAGAATAAAATGAACAATTTTATTTAATGTATGCAAACCGATTTAAAGTCAGACTGATTCTAGATCGATACATCTAGGTGTTAATGCTAATGTTTGTCTCAACTATATCAAAAAAGCCGTGTATGCATTTAACAAATAAATATCTCTCTGTTTTTACCGTTTTTATTTGAAAGACAAGCAAGTCGGGTTTGGCGGAGACATCACATACTTATACATAGAGGATCTTAAATAAGTGCCTACTTTATATTGTATTTATTAAACGGGTTGAACAACACTATAGAATACTAGGCTGTGCCGAGCATCATATCAATTGTATCTAACGCGTAGAATTCATTAAATATTAAATAGGCACGAATGTGAGACTCTATTAATCACATGAATTCAAAAATGGCTCATAAGGAAGCTGCCTATATATGACGTTGTCTTGTTGTGACGGTTTATATTTTGTATGATGACGTCGTATATTGCCTCGTTTTTCTCCGTACTAGATTCTTTTTAATTCATATGTATTATTATAGCTGCCTATGTATTAGCGTTGTGATATGATGACGTCATAGCTTTTGAATGATGTTGTCGTATATAACCTCGGTCTACACCGAACAATGGAACGAGTTCCGTAATCCGGTATTTGGAACGGTTTCGTAAATCGACGAGGCAATTCTGATGCAAGCTGATTTGATCGGAAAAGACCGAATGACGATTCGGATAAAAAATATCATGCTGTATTACACGTCCAAGCCGCAACTTATGTGATAAAGTCATAAATTATTTGTGAACCGCAATAGAAGTATCAAACAGATCAATACAATCATTTATGAACTGCTATCTTGGAACACTCCAGACATCGTAGGCTGAAAACTAGACAGTAATTGGTCAATTAAAAGATTGAAAGACAGTAATATTGCCATTGCCACTTGCACACTTGTTTCAAAATACCGAATGTCTTTGTTAGTAAGTGTAAGTACCAATAACCCTGACAACGGCAAGTGGTCATTATTTCTGTATTTCGGTATTTCCTCTCAATAATAAAACGTCAGAATCGCTAGTGTATCGGATGCTGTCTGGACAAATGCTGACTATCTAGAACAGACAGAAACAATTTCAAAAACATGTTTTAAGGAAAGATTATATATGTTGGTAGTATTCATTCTTTATTCCATTTTTTATCGCGATTGATTTGAGGACTTATCGTGCTTCAAGACTCATATCCTAATATAGTAGTCGTCATCAATTCAAGCTTAAAACCATCCCTGTGTTTAGTTACATATAAACAAAATATAGCGATAAGAAGACTATGGATAAAGGCAAAGTTTAGGTGTGTTTCTGGAAATGCAAGGTTTTAGAATAGTGAAACACAATCCTTTCCTCGAATTATATTAAGGTGAAATGTTGGTTATGCTTATTGATTAACTGCAGAAGACTCCAACCAAACGATTCAGTAAGTAACTGTAACCGAATTAAATTGTTTATTCTACAAAAATCATAACGAAAAGGAAAATTGAAATGCTGTAAGGTAATAGGCGAGCTGACAATGTGGCATTTACAGAACACCGTCAATAAAAACACGCATTCAAAACAAATAACAATTACAAGGGTAAACCAAGTATGCGTCACCACAAACATGATATGGTTCACCCTATGAGTAAGCCTTGGAACGGTTAGAGAAAGAAAGGCTGTCGTGGGGCAGTTGCTTTCTTGTAAGTAGTTCTGTGCGTTGTTGTAAGTTGTTCTGATGCAATGGATACCGTTTAATGTGGTCGCTTAGGCACTAATGTTTATTTTAACATTGAACACGGATATGATTGGACAACGTGAGGCCAAACGGTGTAATAAATACCTGTTTGTGAATGGAAACAACACTCCATTACGTGTACCGGACAAACAACGTTTTCTTCCTTTTGATCAAGGTCAACCTAAAATTCTGACTTTCGTAGATGTGTAAGCTATGAGCTTAAGACTCTAAATAGGCAACTAAAACGCTGACTTTCATAGGTGTGTAAACTATGAGATTAAGACTCTAAATAGGCAACTAAAATTCTGAAATGCATAAACGTGTAGACTATGAGCTTAATAATCTAAATAGGCAACTAAAACGCTGACTTTCATAGGCATGTACGCTATGAGCTTAGTACTTTAAATGGACAACTTAATAACTGATCTTTTAGAAAAAGTGTTTAATAAACAATTAACCGAGTAATGCATGTACAACCTGTACAAATCATTTTTAAAATTCAGATGTACTGTAACGGTAAACTTTTCTGCAAATAGCCAATGTGTAGAAGGGATTTCTTCGTGCAAAGAGCTGCAGTCCTCAATATATAAAACGCATGGTTCAGATGCTGATATGCCCTATATCGCAAGGAATCTAAGCAGTTTTAAATGTTGTATGCTAAACTTACTGAGGCAGTTTATATTCTGACCAAACGTTTCGACTAATTGTTCTTAACTCTAGAATTTATGGCTAGCTTCGTTGCACTTTTCTTCTTTTAACATTACACTATTTTTATTTATTTTAATACAAGGAGAGAGAGAGAGAGATGGAGAGATGGGGTGACAATTTGTTACCGAATACTGACTGTTTAGTTTTCAGTGGTTAAACGTAAAACTTCTCACTTTTTTGTTTTTTTGAGTGGTATTTCAATTTGTCTTTAGCACTGGCTATAATACGCTCTATATGTTCAATTATTTGTTTTGTATTAAATGAATGATGTATAACTAGGAATCGTTTTTGTATACGTATTCTTGAAAATAAAATACTGCAATTATTGAAACACAGTTTGAAATGACTAAATAAGACTTATCTTGAATACATTTTTCTTATCAGAAGTTATACAATACGTTATTCAAAACAGCCATACGATGTTTTTGCATTCTTACGCTATAGGCGCTACCTTTCTTTAGGTTTTGAGTTGAAGTGGCATCGCAAACGTCTAGTGCTCACTTATGTAAAGTATTCGCAATATATATTTCATAGTTGAATACTTACATGCTTACTTCAGTAGAGTTTACATAATTAGTTTGTCTGTTGTTTAAGTTTCATATTGTGTTCGATATCATCTTTAATCATTGACAAACGGATTCCCGACAGTGATTAATACTTTTTGATTTATATGCAATCTATCACAATCTACAAACACCTATTTTAAAAGTCACTACTGATTAATACTTATAAATGAAAACGTTGTTTATTATAAAACTATCCGAATGCTGACAATAACTACACGAATAATCAAACTAAATTAAATTGTGAGAAAGTAAATTAAAGATTCATGTAGGTCTGGCTTCTGATATGTCATTGAATACTCTTTTGTTGGTTTTTCAGATATGTTATACTAATATAATCAAACACAGCTCAATGTGATTGTAGATGCTCCCAAGTTTGGTGGATATTAGCATGGCGGTTGTTCCTTTGTTTACACCACCACGTTTGTCTGACATGACAATATGTAAGAATGAGGTTTGCTGCACCATAGACCTGTTTTTACCACCCTAGGCCTTATTTTGCCACTGCTTATAATGTGTTTATCAAATACGCAGTGTTTTCACATATTGCTATGTTATATAAATGGCATATTTACAAACCTCGTAAGTTCTTTAAACATGACCGCTTTCATACACTCTTCATTCAAATTGTTAAAAGAAAGTATCAAAATAGATTATGACCCTATCATTTGCAACGCTCGGCGAGTTTAGTGGGTGGTGTCCCAATTTAGAGTTCGCCACTATGCTCTCCTCTTTGATTGTACGATGACCCGACATAGTGTATGCATAGTGTCTACCTAAATCCTAAAAGGGACGGTAACATTTACTGTGTATTTACTTCAATATTGTCATGTCTAGCACTAAACGGTTTATTCTCTTGTTGCTCTGACTTCTGCCAAGTCATTAACAACTTGCTCTTTTATATTCATAAACACATGATCATCTTTTTGTTATACCTACATTGCTATTACTGATACCTAGTTTGTTAGGGATATAGCCTGGTGGGGATTTCTTCGTGATACTGTCCCGTTTAATTGGGATGACGACAATAGGGTAAGAATGAGGTTTGTTGCACTTTATAACCTGATATACCTTCCCCAGGGGCTTGTTGCCATTGACCGATCCAAGGCGATACCCCTCTTGTGTCTGTAGTGTCGTATACTTCTCTTTTATATTTCTTCTTTGTACTGTTTTGTTCTTTTTTGCTTTGAGTGTGTGTTATTAGTTTACTGAGTTCTTCAAATGCTACATTTCCCGTTCAACTTTTATATCTGCTTTTGTTTTAGTACACGTCCATGATCAAGATACTCCAGCACTCTGAACTTCCTGTCCACTACCTCTATTGCGATAAGGCTTCTATAGACGCAGTACAGTGAATTTCTTTGCCATTCCTCTGGGTCAAGGCATAAACAACTCACTTTTATTTGTTTAAGCTTCATAATTTCACCTTAATCTGACCCTAACCCACAACCTAACATAAATCCTAACTCTTACCATAACCCTCACTATTCATGCTATTACGCGTGCTAAAAGAACATAAGATCCGGGCCAATCCGAATGTGTTCAACTCTATTGTGCTCTGGGAATCCTGTTTTTAATTAAATATTTACACACAGTCCAATGTACATGATGCAAACATAATATTACCACGAATCTCAAATCGTCCTAGATCGCCATCATCGAGGTTATCCACAGGGTGGTTGAAATGTCAAAAACTAATACAAAAAAATGTCGACGTCACTCAGGCTTGTTTAAAAAAAAAAAATGGAATAGTTTCTCTCTAAATAACTTGCTTTAGATGTCCATTAGCATAGAGCCTGACATATTTGTTCGTAGAAATTGAAATCAAATACTATTAAATCCTCCTAAAGTATTTATAGTATTAAATGTCAGCACACTTCCGTTTGCCAATATGAATATATTCACTATTTTGTAAGGAGAATTTTGACGCTAATTTCAGAAGTTATGTCTCTTTTTACCGTCAAATCTTTCTCGTCAAATCCCGTATTATCGGAATCCTTTTTATTATTGAATATTTACACAAAGGCCAATGTTAACATAACATTATCACGGATCTCAAATCGTCCCAGGTGGCCATCATCGAGGTCAACCACGGGGTGGATGAAATGTCAAAAGATAATAGTTTCCTCTAACTAATACCAAACATGTCGACGTCACTCAGGCTTGTTTAAATAAATGTTAAGGGGAATAGTTTCTCTCTAAAACATTTCATGTCCATTATCATAGAGCCTGATATATATGTCCGTAGAAATTGGAATCAAATACTGTTTAAATCCTCCTAAAGTATAAATAGTTTTGAATGTCAGCACGCTTCCGTTTGCCAATATGAATATATTAATTTTATCACTATTTTATAAGGAGCCTTTTGACGCTATATTCAGAAGTTATGTCTCTTTTTACCGTACAATGCTCATCTTTCTTGTCAAATCCCGTATTACCCGCCAGAGACAGGATATGTGATTTGGTATGCGTGATATGCGTGGGCGATTCATAGATATTTACGGGATACCGGTTCAAATCTAGACTTGTTCATTGACCAACGATTATCATTTCCAAGATCAACTTGCCTGTCTGTTGCACAATGATGAGAATCCCTTGCAATACAATAACTAACAATCCTTCTAGCGTATTTATCGTTTTCGCGCGTTTTCTGTCAGCATTATGATGAAGACGGTTGTGTGGAAGCATTTTAATGATACTTTAAGAAGTTATGATACTGTTCATCTTCCCACGCTTATCGAAATAACACTTTTTTGTTGAATATGAATGTAAATATCTACAGAAACGTAATTAATTCGGAAAGTTCCAATATTTTACATTCCGTATTCCTGCCTTAATTACATTAAGCCATGGGAAAGCTTATATTAGCAGTATTTTATAACGGATATTCCGACAATAAAACACGTTTAAAAACATTTTTTTTCATTGAAAATATGTGATAACCTGTTTAAAGTTACCTGTTAAATGTTATAATTTTAGAATATGCCAACTTTTTAGGTCGAAATTAAGGTTTTATTTCATACCCTAACCAACCCCGTTTTCGCTTCTTGGAGAATGGGTATGAAAGTTAATACTAGGACCACGTAATGAAATTGCACTGTACTCATCAAATCGACTGTGCTTTAAATTATTTGATAAGAGCCAGTAAAATTAAGCGGAGTTTGAAGAAATAGGGATATATGGTTTTATGTAGCCGCGTTTCTGTGTCGGTGTCATATATGATTAAAGTCTTTAGACGCGATTTTATTTAAATTATTTACAGCTTTCTTAAATTATTGACTTGAATAAAAATGCATCACACCGTTCTTCAATACACGTACTTCATGTGATATAATATAATTAGATAAACTTGACAGCTGTGAAAGCCTTTTTGCGAGAGGAATGGTTTGCGCTATACTTAAACTAGTACTAACTGATAAATATGAATTAGTCGGGTAAAGTAGTTTCAATTCGACGAACGACCAACATACCGGTATATAAGGCAGAATTCTATGCGTAATGAATCATATCATCTCTAGGATATCAGAGCGTGCACGTCGCGGAGAGGGCACACACAGCACTGACCCACATTTATTCGCGTGGATGGGGGTTTGGTGTTGTGTGACTAATCTGATGTCGACCACTGTGCTTGTATCAACTGATGGCTACGCCAAACGTCAACACCGAGATGCTCCAGCGCCACAGCGTATTCGACGTGTGTGTGTGTGTGCGGGTGTGGGGGTGTGGGGAGGGGGTGAGATGTGGGACGTCAGATGGTACATGCGGCACAGTGGTCCACCATGGCGGGTGTGGCCCTGAAAGGGATCGTCACCACCTCACGCCCAACGTAGCGGATAGGATAGCAAATATCACCATTAGCGGATGTAGACCAGGCCCAGCACCTCACCGCCGCAGCGACAACTACATAGAGCGAAAGCGACACCTCATCTACATACAGACATCCAACTTCATTTCTAAGGCCCATGCTTGACAAGTTATAAACGAATATCTTGATAGGAAAATAAATAAGTAGATCACCGCGACATGTTAATGTTACTTTTGACAATTGTTGGTCAGAGTGTATAGTCTCAAAGACTCCATCTGAAAAAAAAGTAGTCAGGTTACATTATTTGAATCTTTACTCTTACTTAACAAAACATAATTAACTAAAGTTCAAACAGAAAGTTATACCCCCATTATTAACTTGCGTTATATGCACATTAATATAATCAATCCTAACATATATGCACACATATGCATGTTGGGGGCTCATACCTAATTGGGACGAAAATCATTTGCGATAAAATCACAAGCCAGCGTATGTGATAATATTAAATGACGTAATTATTTGTCATTTTTAAAATGGATACTTTTTAAAATGACCACTCAACTATCATGACCGCAAATCGCATAGTTGGGCAATTAAAAACATTATCGCAAAGGTGCGTGCAAAAAATACGGCTTTTGGAATTACTAACCTTATTTCAAAACTAGCTCAATACATATACTTTGAAACCTATCATTACAAATTAGAATTTGGTGTTTCGCTAGCCTTATATCTAAATTTTAGGATATGCGATCGAGAATACACAGTTTTGATCCGATGCATTAGAATATGTACGGAAAACAGCAATACAAATTAGAGACATAGCGCATCTCCTATATAATTGCATCCGGTAAATATATAGTATTCGAATAAAAAGCATTATAATTATTTAAAGCGAAACATGCTTAACTACCTGCTACAATAATTGAGGATCAAGCTGACAAAGCAACTTCCTGAGAATGTCACAAAAAAGAATAATTGAATGCTGTACGCAATAAACAGCTAATGATAAATGCCGTTTTTCATTCCCAGACCAGCAGCGTTATTTTAATGATAGAACAGTTGTTAATGTCCTTAATACCTACTTGCCGCCAATTTATCAAGCCAAACATAAATTAAATTAGCATTGAAAACGATTAAAATTCATAGCAAATCATTGGTAGAAGGATTTTATTCATACAAGCTTAAACGAAACTGGGAAATGATTATAATATTACAGCATGTTGTTATTGGCGTTTTTCTTTAGTAAATACAATATACGGTTGAAGGCTTTTAAGATACGTATAAACAATTTGTTTATGCTTTTCTGTTCTTTATATATTAGTAAGAATGTGTGTTATTAAGGCGGTAGCCCTATTGTCAACCCTTTTGCGTTTGTGATGTCGTTTGCATTTATTATTGCTTTTTGCCTTCTTGTTTGTCTGTTTGCGTGTTTGTTTCTGTGTTTTGTGGTTGACTGTCCTCCTTGAATGCTACTTTCCCTGTCCGATCTTTTTATATTTCTCTTTGTAAAATGAGAAGCATTACGTGGTCCGAGAATTAACTTAAATTTAGGGCCGCCTTCCTAGTAAAACAGTGTATTATACTTGCCCGTGATAAATATTAATGTCACTTTAATCCGTATGCTAGATGCGACAAATTTACATATTACAAAAACATATTACGTTCTTAGAGCACCATTACATCAAGTTAGATTGGCAAACCCATGGACAGAGGGGGTTTAAACTTTTTTCAATAATTCTACAATTTACACAATATATGAGAATATATATCCGTAGTGTTATTACCTGATTACTTACTGATCCTTTGGGATCTCCGAAATCACTCACTGTTTCTAAGCGGGCTTGAGATTAGTCTTCTTTCCAAATATAAAAGTAATTTAAGAACTCTTCTGCGACAAAGACTATCACAACCTGACTTCTATGTTGATGTGATTTACAAACTTCGTAAGATCCTTGGCAATGATCACTTTCATACTATCTTTGTTAAACTTGTTGAAATGTTTATCAAAAGAAGTTATAACCCTATCATTTTTTGCAATTGGTGGTGGACCCTTTTACCGTTCGCCACTATGTTTTCCTTTTTAATTGTGCGATGACCGGACAGGCTGTGGACCCTATGATGACGTCTACCTAAAGCCCAAAAAGACGGCGACGTTTGATGTTTGTAGTCTTGTCTTGTCCTGCCCTCAATGGTTTATTCTATTGTTGCTCTGGCTTCTGCTAAGTCATTGAGTACCTTTTTTTGTGTCTTTCTAGGCTATTGTTTCTTTTGTATTTATATATACACGAGCACCTTTGTGTTTTACTTATATTGCCTATTAATGTTGCCTTGTTGGTTAGAGAATAGTTCATGTCGGGGATTTCGTTATTTACACTGTCCCGTTTAATTAGGATGACAGCAGGGTGAATGTGAGGTTTGCTGCACCCTAGAACCTGGTTTAAACCCCCAGCGGCCAAAATTTCCACTGACCGTATTGTCACCCTTTTGTGTTTGTGATGTCCTATTTGGCCTTTTATTTAAGAAATAATAAATATGTACCTGTGTTTTATCGGTGAATAAAATACAGTTAGGAGTTAGGATGCGTAGTAATTAAATCACGAGTGCGTTAGCACGAGTGATTTAATTACTCGCATCCGAACGACTAACTGTATTTTATTCACCGATAAAATACAGGTATGTATTTATTATTTCGATTCTAACACAACAATTACCCCATTGTTTACGCTATTGTTGGGGCACTATATATTATCTCGGAGGTCAAGGTAATCAGGCTGCTGTGTTTACAGGCTGTTCCATTGGTAGCCCCCATATGCAAAGTTCTGCGTTTCAATACACTAGTAGTCACGTGTCAAACAATTAAGTCATTGCTTACGTCATATAGCTTGCCATGTGTGGGGGGCAGGGGGGGGGGGGGGTGGGGGGTGCACGGAGTGGGAGCATGGCAAGTATGTTATAATTAACATTTCATTAAAATTACTGTCTTCCTGACGTATATTTACCAAGTGACGTCATATAACGCGGCGCTTCCAACGGATGAAATATACGCGGGGAATTAATGGAACAGCTGTATTTTATCGTAGAATAACAACTGTTTCTCTTCTTTGTGTCTAAGAAAGACTGCGGAGGTCGTGTTAGAATCATCTTTAAATTTGTTCTTTGTTTCTGTGTGTGTTTTTGGTTGACTTTCGTCCTTGAATGCTACTTTTCCTGTTCGATTTTTATATCTATATTATATTACCTCCCATGCAAAGACTTAATAAAACCGTTCCCCAATATGTTCAAATCTAGTTTCGCTTATACTTAGTACGGCGCGTGTAATATTTCAGTAATTGCGTCTTTGGGCTATTCTTTAAAAAAAAATAGAAGGTATCTTTAACCTAATTTACTCGCTTAACAATTCAGTTTTCAAATTCTCTTCATGTTTTAGGTTGTTAATGAAGTAGATGTAATTGCATCCTGTCGACTTCCGACTTCGGAAAAAATAAATTAACTGCATCCGCATTTTAAGGAAATCGTTATCGCTTGCTTGTTAAATATAGTTCTATGTTATAACTAGTGTTAGACTACAGTGGGATCTGAATAATTGATTCAGTTGTTAACAAAATAATTGTGTAAAATCTGTATTGAATCCTAAAAGCAGTCATTATTTTTAAAAAATCAATAAACTCGACTAGAAATCTCAGTAGTGAAACATACTTTATTATCGTAATCTATGTCCTGCTCGTATAGCTGTAGTTGCGTTGGAAGTGTAATAAAACTTGACATATATATCCATTACGTGATCCGAGTATTATCTTTCATACCCCATCCAACGCCTTCTCCAAGAAGCGAAGCGGGGTGGCTGGAGTATGGAATAAAACATTAATGCCGTCTTAAAAAGCATATTGTAAAATTAAAAACAATTAATAGGTAATTTTAGACAGGTTATCGCATTTTTTCAGTAAAACATTTTTTAAACGCGTTTTATTGTCGAAATATCCGTTATAAAATCCTGCTAATATAAGCTTTCTCATCGTTTAATGGAATTAAGGCGGGACCACGTAATGCATAATACACTAGTGTAATTCATATGCTAATGAAGGCAGAATGTCGACTACTCGGTGTGTTATAGATAGGACCGAAGCAACATATATAGACAGCTCTATTAATAAATGGACGTTATGTGGAATTTGCTGAGATTTGATACGATTTCGCCTAGGTCATCCACGTGACGTTATTTACAATTCGGGGATTCCTTTAAAGCCTAAAAAGATACAAATCACGTTTAAATTGAAAACATATAGGTAATATACCACTTTGGTATAGTCTGTGGTATGAAGACATCAGGTCAGATACCGCATTGATCCGGAAGTAGGCGAGAAGGTATCAGGTCAGAAACTGCATTGGTACGTTCTTTGGTACGAAGGCATCAGGGCAGATACCGCATTTGTATGGTATGTTCCGATAAGTTATCATGTCAGATACCACATTGGTACGGTATGTGGTACGAAGACATCAGGGAAGATACCGCATTTGTATGGTATGTTGTGAGAAGGTATCAGGTCAGATACCACATTGGTACGGTCTGTGATACGAAGGCATCAGGTCAGATACCGCATCGGTACTTTCTGTAATACAAAGTATCATGTCAGTTACCATATTGGTACGCTCTGTGATACAGAGTAACAGGTCAGATACCACATTGGTACGTACTGTAATACAAAGTATCTGATCAGATACTTCATTGGTAAGTTCTGTGGTACGAAGGCATCAGAGAAGATACCGCATTTGTATGGTATGTTCCGAGAAGGTATCAGGTCAGATACCACATTGGTATGGTCTGTGGTACGAAGACATCAGGGAAGATACCGCATTGGTACGTTCTGTAATACAAAGTATCAGGTCAGATACCGCATTGGTACGTTCTGTGGTACGAAGGCTTCAGGGAAGATACCGCATTTGTATGGTATGTTCCGAGAAGGTATTATTTCAGATACTACAGTGGTACGGTATGTTGTACGAAGGCATCAGGGCAGATACCGCATTGGTACGTTCTGTGGTACGAAGGCATCAGGGCAGATACCGCATTTGTATGGTATGTTCCGAGAAAATATCAGGTCAGATACCACATTGGTACGGTATGTTGCGAGAACGTACCAGGTCAGATACCACATTGGTACGTTCTGAGGTACGAAGACATCAGGGCAGATACCGCATTTGTATGGTATGTTGTGAGAAGGTATCAGGTCAGATACCACATTGGTACGGTCTGTGATAAGAAGGCATCAAGTCAGATACCACATTGGTACGTTCTGTAATACAAAGTATTAGGCCGTGTGCTGCTACCCAAATTTTGACATATTTGTACCACTCAAGCTTGCAAATTCTAGTATGCATTTTCGGAAAGGTCAATGTCTTACGCTTCTTTTAACATGTTTAAGCCAGGATAGTATTTTTAGTTCGGTAGCTTAAGGGTGTAAAACTATTGTTTTATAAAGGTATAAAGGGAGGTAATTTTTCAGAAAATGTTCTAAATTGATATAAAAATGGATGTATGGAATTGATTAACTCCACCAATTTTTTTTGTGTATTACATTGCATTCAGAATGGTTAAGTAAGTCATGTAAACATATAACAGTTCAATAGTTCAACCATTAAAAACGTATAAAAACATATCGAAGCAAACATTTAACCATTTTAATAATAAAACGCACAATCTATCGAAAGAAGGTAAAGATAACCAAACAGTTAGAATATATTTACACGTTTTAAGCAAATTACATATAAATATAGTTCTTAAGATTCTATATATACGAAACAATACGAAATAATATAAACGTGTGACCTCTCTGGAATAAAGGTGTTGCTATAAAAGGAAATAATAAAGTACACTTTTAAGTTTTTAATTTAAAAAATTGAGCTAACATTAAAAAAAGATTCACAGAAATGTTACAACTCAAAGTTCCATTTTATTTGTCTTTGTGTCACCTTCGTAGCATGGCAGACAGGTAGGGATCGCTTTGTCCGTAGTCTGTCTTCATTCTCCGTCTGTCCGTCACGCTTTAACCTGCAACCTGAACTTGGTCATAACTTAAAAAGTATTTAAGCTGTGTTCATGAAACTTCATAAACATCTTCATCTCACCCCAAGGGAAGTCGTTACACATGTCCAATAACTTTGTTTTTCATTTCGGCAAAGTTATGCCCCTTTCCATTAAACCTTTACCTGCAACCTGATCTCGCTCATTACGTTAAATAAGCACAGGACAGTCTACAAATGTGTTCCGTGGAACACCCTTCTAGTTATTTATTTAACATATGCAAAAGCGTATGTGATTATCAGCCCTTGATTCCATCATTGAATTATATACTATTGCTAAAATCACCTTCACACTGAAAATATGTATAGCATAATTGTAAAAGTACACCACTGTTAAAAAAAATAAAAATGTTCTTTATATCCCATGTGCCTTCAATACACAAATAATACACATGATAAACGTGCACTTACATTGTAAACTGAAACATGTGGTATGGTGAAACGTTCGGATGAACAGTTTATTAGATTTGTTATTTGGTTTGGACCATTTTTGTTCCAATATAGACATGCTAATGATCAACTGGTATAGTCACTCAGTTCTGTTTAACACATCCACAGATATAGTTGGCGGTTATAATATGTTTACAGAGAAAGTCCGTCAATGTCATCATACTATAATATTGAGATAATTTCGAAACCACATGCCATTGAAAGAATATCTTTGCCTTTTTACAATGGTGCACTATAAATTTGGATGATGTGATAACATGGCTTATTTTATTTAGAAATGATGTCTCGTCTGCTTATGCTGGATAAATGGACAATTGATTTCACATTAAAAAAACACATAAACATTTGAATAAAATTGCGTCATACTTTTCGGATATAAAGGGCACAATTTCAGCCATATACGTATTCTTTCTGATACTATGTTCAGGTAAATAATATTGAATTACTGTCATGTACTTTGTGGTTGACATCATTGCTTAGCCTAAAGTATGCATTTGGTTGAAAATTTCACTTGACCATACCCTATCCGTTTTGGAGTTTGTTTGTGTATAAAAGATGGCAGATCAATAGTCCTTAAATATACAGCAGCTAACGAGTGTTACACGTGATGCACACAGGGTAGATACAAAGGCAATGTTGCAAAGAGGTTTGAAATACTAACACAGCAGTCTTTGTTTCAGTTCTTGGGAGTAGGAAAATCGTTCTTAAATGAACACAACTGATTTACAAGGTAGTTTGAGTATATGACTGCTGAAAGAAAAGTATAATCCAGATACCGCTAAGGCAATAGGACAGAGCATCCTGAAAGACATGTTTTGAAAGACATTATTTTAAACAGCAGGTTGTTTAAATCGGCACACAGTCTATATATAGTAAAATCTGATGGTAAGATTTTCCATTCCAATCCAGTAGGATGGGCATACAACAAGCCGCTGTAATGAGACCCTGGAATAATTATCAACTTGGTATCAGTTAATAATAATCCAGTGTCTCATTACAACGGCTTGTTGTATGTCCATCCTATAGCGTTGTGGATTCAACTGATCAGCTATTGGTGAGCAGTATTCCCCATACATATGCAGCAGCAGCAGAACATCATTGCGTGCATACCACCACGTGCAAACCTCGGAAGTTTTATAGAAAACTCAGCCTGGAAAATAATATACGTATCAAAGCTACAGAAAGAGACAATCATGATATTAACAACTTTAACAGACTATTACGTTTTCGTCTGCCGAATGTTGCACCACCTCGGAAAGTCCTTCATACCTTTAGGATAGAGATGGTACACCTTGGACTTTGTTATAAGGCCTGTTATAACAGATGACCCATCCGTTCCTTTATAATTTCGGAATGTTATCAAAGTATCTTGCGAAATTTGCTTTACACTGTACTTGCAGACAGCATAGACTTCCCTGTATTGTAACATGGTGTGAATGCAGGAGAGTTAGTTGTAGCATGTACACCAGATTCAGAATGTGCACATGCGTCAACAGTCGGCAGACGAAAACGTAATATTCTGTTAAAGTTGTTAATATCATGATTGTCTCTTTCTGTAGCTTTGATACGTATATTATTTTCCAGGCTGAGTTTTCTATAAAACTACATTTACTTCTTAATTGCATTTTTCTCAACCCAAAACTGAAATATCACTTCTCTCGGTTCTGTTTATTGGCATATTTTTTTTTTGCAATAGTTTAATAAAAGAAATACTACAATGGCATTTAAGTATGCAATTTGTAAGTTGATTTAATTATCAAAATCGTTTAAAAATTTCTTCAATTTATTGATTACAAATACATTATATTCATTCAATCATATTTTTTAAGCTTTTTTTTTTTTTTTTTTTACTTGTTCGCCCATTTTCCCCCCATATACACGAACATAGAAGAAGAAGAAGAAGAAGAAGAAGAAGAAGAAGAAGAAGAAGAAGAAGAAGAAGAAGAAGAAGAAAAGAAGAAGAAGAAGAAGAAGAAGAAGAAGAAGAAGAAGAAGAAGAAGAAGAAGAAGAAGAAGAGGAAGAAGAAGAAAAAGAAGAAGAAGAAACTTTATTTGCCTCGTCATAGGTTTATGGAGGTTCGATGCCATCCTCCACAAACCTTACAAATGTGCATGTAACAATATTGCAATAAATTTAAGAAGACGCTTGAGCAAATCATAAGCATAACACATTTTTTCGTTTCTCGATCATAGTGGACAGTATGAAAATGTGCACTAATATCTAAAATACATCACACATATGATAAGGTAAATAATCAAATTTAAATGGTAATCAATCAAGCAAAAATACCATTCTTCGATGATTCTAATTAGTAAGGTATTATTGACTTATGCGAGTCAAATATCTTCTATATACCTCTCTATCGATCATACCTTTCCCTGCGAAATCGAAACAAGAGGAAACTTCAGATATAATTCAAAACTGGTATGTTTACGTCAAAATGTAATGGGTGCCTCTTTATCTACATAATAAGAAAAGGGTAAAGACCTTCAGCTCCCTTTCATTTCAAAAGAAATCATTTTTTTAATAATTATTCAAATTTTCGTAAATTGTATTTGCAGTTTCCAGTTACTTCGGAATATTTTATCTGTACCTTAATGCATCTTTATTTACATTTTTAAAAAATACTTTGTTTTGTTATAAATAAATATCAAAAAATCTTTAATTTTATGTTTTATTTTTGTAGATTTTCTCCAAAAATGTCAAGATGTATTAATTTCGTTTATTCCAAACATTTTTCCCATGTACATTTATATAATAGAATATGTATTTTAAGAACATTAAACTCCCTTATCTTGCATTAAGATTGTATTTTAAATAATCCAGTTTTCGGCGGTTTTGGTTTAAATTTCGATATTCTGGGCCAAAATAAATGGTCTTTTCAAATATCTGATCCTTTAGGACTGTCTCTTTTGTAGCTCATGACACCTTTACATTTAAAAAAATACTATAACGACTTCTGTTTTGTTATATTTTAATCTATTCCAAAAATCAGCGACTTTAATTCGTTTTGTGTCGATTTCTCCCCAAATTTCAAGATTTATATATTTTATTCATTCCAAATAAAATAATTCATGAACATGTATATAACAGTTAACTTTAAGGACTTCCAATTTCCTTATATTGAAATGAGTATTATATTTTTAGAAGTAATCCCCTTTTTAGTGATTTAGGTTCAAATTCGCAACTTTTGGCCCAAAATATCCCAGTTTTTCCAAATCTCTGATTCTTTAAAATTTAACCTATATCTCAGGACATATTTAGATGAATGAAAACACTTTAAAACCTTCTATTTTGTTTAATTGGAAGTGTCAATATTTTTTTAAATAATTATTCCAAAAATCAGCAATTTGTATGCTTTTTTTGCTGATTTCCCCCCAAAATGGCAAGCTGTATTCATTTTATTTATTTCAAATACTATTTTTATTGATATGAATATAACAGAAAACTTTCAGAAGCTTCAGCTTCCTGATATTGCAATGATAATAATATTAAAAAAATTATTCCAGTTTTTAGCGATTTTTTTTTCAAAATTGGATGTTTTTGCCCAAAAATAATGTGTTAAGCTACCGTTTCAGAAAAACTATCCTGGCTATTTCTTTTTTACTAAGATATATCTAAAAGGTGGTAGCATTTAAAATTTACCAGCTGAGTTGGTACCGAAAAGTTGAGTAGCCCATGGTCTATATCAGGTCAGATGCCGCATTGGTACGTTCTGTAATACAAAGTATCAGGTCAGATACCACATTGGTACGGCCTGTGATACAACGTATCAGGTCAGATACCACATTGGTACGTTCTGTAATACAAAGTATCAGGTCAGATACAACATTGGTACGTTCTGTAATACAAAGTATCAGGTCAGATACCACATTGGTACGGTCTGTGATACGTAATTATCAGCTCAGCTACCGCATTAGTACGGTCTGTGGTACAAAGGAGTTTTAACGGAGTATCAGCAATTCCTAAAAAAAAAGATAATAACATGCTTAATTTAAATATGTTATTTCACCAAAGTGCAACTTCATGTAAAAGTTATGTGAGTTATATTATAATTGTATTTCAAACTAGTATTCTGAAAAATTAATGAATTAATAAGAGTATTAATTTAAACAATATTTTATTCAAGTACTGAATGGGATTGGACATCAGGCAATGCCTATGTAAGACCTCTCCCGTATCAAGGTACATATAAACAATACATTCATATCAAACACAACATAAAATGTGGAATTGTAGTACAGTTTGCATATATTGGTTTGACAATTAACTTAGAATCTTTGAAACATGTGTACCGTGAATAAGAGTATTGCTAACGTACCTGTACACAAAGTACGTTAAATGCCTGGCACAAATATGGGGTTTAACGTATTATAATAAATATACACGGACTATGCACATGACAAGTAAGGCAAATGACTGCTATTTACACTCATCATTAGTATTGATTGAATTTACACTAATTGACAAATGTAAATAGTATTTTAATGTGTATGTACATTAGCCATGTGACAATACAATACAGTTTACCGTTTTAAAGCCTCAGTATAGTTAAAGAATTAGCCATGTAATTGTTAATACTTTAAAACTGAGAGTTTTTGCCACTGACCGTTCCAAGGCGGTATCCCTATTATCAAGCCTTTTATGTTTGTGGTGTCGCATACTTTTAATTGTTTCTTGTAACAGTGTGTTTTGTAGGCATGTTTATGGTTGATGTGCTTTGTAAAAGCTACATTTTCTGTTTGGTTTTATGCCTACTTTGGTCCATTTTCATTTTGTACTTGTAATGCTATTTATATTGCCATCCTTTACTACGAAAGTTCAATGCCTGGCACAAAATTAATGTACTTGGCGTTTGATATCAAATTAACTCTTTATTCTCGTCACTAATGTGTCTTATAAACTGGCTGCCCACGCCGCGATATTTGTTTGTGAGAAAGTGTAACAAACAATTTATAATTGATCATAAGTATATAATCATATACAGATTTACCAGGACTCCGTGCGTGGTTGGAAATTGCGAGACATTATTATAGAATTGCTATATAGATTTTGACAACGTTACATAACGCTTTCCGGGTAATTTATGAGTTAGGTCGGAAGAAATGAACTGCGTACATGTTTAAGGTATACGACTTTCGTGAACGTTATTATTTGAATTTTGAATGAACATACTTAAAAAATAATTTGACAAATTTGAACATGGACATGCATCCGAGCCATATTTCATGAACACTCTTATTCAATAATGTCATTTTGAATTGTTCTTGGTTATATTAATTGTGCATTGTAAATATAACAATTCATATATATGGATTGCCCTAATGTTATTGAACAGGCGAACACACCAAAGAGTCAAACATAGAGCTTTATCAACCATCCATTTCTGTAATAATGTTGGATAGGCTTCTAATAACTACTAAACGGCCTTATTTCGCTTTTCACAGAATGGTATTACTTTCAAAATTGCATATATGAGTCTACTAGTAAAACACTTTGGGATCTATGTTTCTCAACTTATTTGTTTCCCTATAGCTTGTAGTCGAGTTGAGGACTTTAATGTTCGTAATCTGTGTATATCTAAAAAGCTACTCCAGCAGCGCTACCGTAACCATCAACTTCGAAAAACATTTGCAAAATTGTAATATCTTAACCCTGATGTACTTTTAAAATATGAAAATAATTTGAGAACTTTTTACGACAAGGAATATCACAACGTGACTTCTATGGTGATGTGATTTACAAACTTCGTAAGATCCTTGGTTATAATCACTTTCATACAATCTTTATTACACTTGTTAAACGTTTTGTCGAAAGAGGTTATGACCCTGTCATTTTCCAACGCATTGCATGTTTAGTGGGGATGTTTGTCTTTGATCTTGTCTTGTCGTACCCTTAACGGTTTATTGTCTTGTTGCCGCTCTGGCTTCTGCCAAGTCAGTGAGTACTTACTTTGCGACTTTCTAGGCTTTTGTTTTTATATTATGATCATTTATGTGTTTTATTTATATTGCCTATAATATTAATGTTGCCTTATTTGTTAGAGAGTATAATCTGGCGGAAATATCTTTATTTACAATGTCGGGTTTATTAGGATGAAAATAGGGTAAGGGTGAGGTTGGGTGCACCCTAGAACCTGTTTTAAACTCCAACGACCTATTTTGCCACTGACCGTTCCAAGACGGTAGCCCTATTGTAAGCTCGTTTGTGCTTGTGATGACCTGTTTTGCCTTTTATTCATCTTTAAAATTGTTCTTTGTTTCTGTAGGTACTTGTGGTTGACTGTCGTCCTTGAATGGTACTTTTCCTGACCGATATTTATATCTACTGTTATTCGCGCCAAACTAAATACTGATATTAGTTCTTTGTGTTTTAGCTGATGTATTACACCTACTACATTTGTATTATTAATGACATGTTTTGACACAAGGTTCGTCCATGTATTTGTTCAGCAAGTGCTTACTGGGAATACACATTCGATTGTGATGGCCATTTATTTATATATTTTTTATTATTTATAAGAACTATGTATAATAGGACTCCGGCGTTTGAATTAAACATGAATGGATCCTGGAATTCCATATAATGATAAAATAAGAGAGGAAAGTAATTTTTGCAAATTACGAATGTATTATCTATGGAAGTATATATAAAAAAATTGATTGCCACTTCTGTAATAGATTTATGTTAAACACACATTTATAATAAATACATATACATTTCAAGACGAAGTGGTGATATGGAGACATTAGAACCTTAGAACAGTTAGTTGCTTAACTCATCTATCTGAGGAGCGAAACTATGAAAAGAGTATGAAATGAGAAATTTGGAAATCGCCAAACACGATAATTACAAAAAGAGTGCAATCTCGGTTTGATTGAGACTGTTTGTGAACGGTAGTGACAAATGCTTGCTAATTCCACATATGCACTTAACTTAATTTCTCTGATTATTTATGCACTATGGGTCCGTAGCTTAACTCTTATTGGAAAATAAGTTTATATTTTTATGGAGTAAGACGGAATAGCCCATTTCATCCCCACATTCGCCGAACGATCACGGATAATATCGAGCTATATCCGGGTATCCAAATAGGTCGACCAATCAGACGCTGGTAGGCACATTAAATATTCATTGTAACGGTGCCCAATGTGAAATTAAAAATAATATAAAAATGTTATTAAATGTCAGCCTATAACTTGAACGCATGGCAGATATGTGTTATTAATGTGTTTCGTACTGAAGAAAAACATAGATTAAAGCGTGTTTGATGATACAGTTCGAAAACAGGCTTGTCAGAAAACAATGAATATTTCTATCGTAACACCGGTTCCAATTTCCGCGCACATGCTCCAATGTAAACAATTCAACACGTGCTCTTTTAGCCTAGACATCCGATCTAGTTACCATTTCTGTATAGAATATCACTAATGATCGTGGTGTTTTAGCGATCGAATACGCATACCTTACCTCAATATATACACATTGAAACTGGTTAATTTGTCATTATTGATACTTATTTGACTACCAGCATCTGATTCGTTCTTGAAGTCATGTGACTTTGCGCCATGTGACTGAAATTCCGATCATTGTACTGAGATTTCTGAAGTACCGGTGAAATGGGCAATAGTCCACTGAATAAGTCATGACAAGCTTATAAGCTCCAAGTCGTATTTTTGCCGCTGACCGTTATAACTTGAAGGCGGTACCGATATTATTTAACATTTTTATACAGGTGTTTTCACGAGTATTTCGCTTCAAGTGGTTATTTATCCATATATACTATACTACTGTACTGCATATGCTGACTTAAATGTATAAAATATGGTTGTATTACATTCCTTAAAATAAGGGTTCGGTTTTTTAGAAGAAAATCACCAAACAATACACATTACATGTGTACCGTTGAGAATAATACATTATAGAAAATACATTCCATCCATTCTAGCAAATATTATGAAAGATAGCATATATTCCAGTTAAGGATACGTATGCGAATACGGTTCTCAGTTCGTTTCACATTCAGTGTTACGTTTCTATTATTCATTAATGAAAATGAACATTATATCCATTTCTTAAGATACCTTGAGACACTATTTAAAAGAATGGGTAATTTTACGGCTAAATAAGAACATCAAACCGCTACTGACTGGTGTTGCTCATTTCTGTTCAATCCGTTTTTTCTTTATCTAATTTCGATTTGTTTAAACTGCGCTGTTATCTTCCATATGCTTCCGTATTCCACTCAGTTAAATTCTCCTTTGTTCTAAAATATACAAATCAAATATGCTAAGAACATTGCTATAATATTCCTATCAGCTATAAATGTTGTCAAAAGCTTCTATCTTGCACAAACTGAAAATTAAACACGTCAGGCTGTCTATGGAATAACAATTGAAAGAGAAACTGTTTTCTTGCATGCCTTAGATAGTGATAATTTGGTGGCAAGACACGTTATTCGTCTAACGTTTAATATAAAAACAAATAATCTAATCTAAATGTCAACCACGATCTATGTATAAATGTGCAATTAAATAAAGAAATTAAACATTGTATTATTACGAATGTGAACACGTGTATGGGTACTAGTTTTTTTGCTGTGCTTCTTTCACGCTGGTATAAAGACAGTGTAGCCCAATGGATTGTATTTTAATACCAGTATGTACAGCTCTACTAAGTTATTTAATTGTCATGATAATTGTATACATTGATAAGGACACTGGTCTTTAAGCAACACGTTTATCTCAGCGTACCGGATAATGGGTATAATTATACACATTGGCATATTTGATAAACGCAATGTTTAGCAGAACTTAGAAAATTCCATTGTGTAGGTGGAACTTTATGGCTACCCATTTTATACTTGATTGTATGGTAGAAATATAAAGGAAGAACTATAAGGCTTTTATTCTCAGAAAATGCTGACTAGGTTTTACATAAAACATTTTTCACATGGAAAATTAAGGTTTTACAATTGTAGCCACGGGAGATGTAGCTTTCACAGAGCACAGTAAACCAAAAAACACGCATTAAAAAAATACAATATTAATGAGCAAGGCATGTGACATTACAAACACATACGGGTTGACTATAATAACACCTCCTTGAAACGGTCCGTGACCAAAAGTCCGCTTAGTGTTTATACCAGGTTCAAGGGCACACCAAACCTTACTATTACCCTATTGTCATCCCAATAAAAAGAGACTGTGTAAATAAAGATAGCTTAACTAAGTTATTTTCTCTAACAAAAAAGGCAACACTAATAGGCAATATAAGAACAACACTTAGATGATCATGTATATGTGAGTATAAAACAAATTCCTAGAGAGCCACAAAGCAAGTACTAAATGGCTTGGCAGAAGCCAGAACAAGAGAACAAGCCTATAAGGGTATGGCAAGACAAGATTTAAGATAAACATCAAATGCTACCGTCCTTTGAGGATTTAGGTGGACCTCATCAAAGGGTGCAAAATCTATCCGGTCATCGCCTAATCAAAGAGGAATGTATACTGGCGAACTGTAACTGTGTCAACCACCAAAAATGCAGTGCGTTGCAAAATAATTGGGTCTTAACCTCTTTTGATAAACTTTTTCACAACGTGGAAGCTCCAGGGTGGTATCATTTTGGTATCAAGGGACTACCATTGTAAACACTTTATTAGCGTTTTCTATGTATAAGATATGTGTATATATTTATAAAATGTGGAATTTCTTCAAATGTTGGTTTATCGCAAAATTATCAACACTGCGTATGATAGAATTGTAATTGAAACATAAAAATAAAAATAAACATCTATTTTATTTTTTTAGCTTTTCCCACGTGGGATAAAAAAAAATATGGGATTTTAAAAAACCCAAGGGTAAAAAATCCCGTGGGGTTTTCAAAAAATCCCATGGGACTTTTCACTTTGACATATAATATCATCTCTTTCTAATGTAAAATTGGACCAAAATGGTATAGGATGTAATGGTTATGATCCAGTGAACAATATCAGATGCACAGAAGTATTGTATATATTTTATAATTCTTTGGCAAAAAAAGTTGGTGGCTGTTTTAAATGTAAAACAGAAATGCCATTCATCAGCCAGCAGCTTCTGAGAAAAAAATCCTAAAGTTTTTCCTTTATATCTCTATCTCTCTCCCTCTCTCTCTCTCTATCTCACATTCAAGTATAAAATGGGGTAGTCATATATTTCAACCTACGTTATGTCGTATATTAAGTTATGTTGACTAATGTTTTTATCAAATATGCCACTGCATGTATACTTATTATCCGGTATGCTAAGGTCAACGTATTGCTTATTGGCCTTTTTATCGAATCCCATCGAATCCCAATCTAGCAAGAAAGGATAATACCTTAGTAGAGCTGTCAGTAATGGAACAGAAATACAATCCATGGTTTTACACTGTCATTACAACATCGTGAAAGAAGCACAACAAGAAAACTAGTATACGTTATCAATTGTACATTGATTCCGTTCTCATTTGCAGCTGTAATACACAGCTGTAATACACTAAACTTGTATTATGCACTAGCATATTACGAGAAATAAATCATGGCATTATTACACTCCCAGAAGCCATGTTATGTGATAAACTGATTTAACAGACAGTTTATCGTTGTCAAATTGTTTAAAGAAAAGGGCATGGGGATTTTGGATTAAATAACAAATGTTTGTCGGTATTAAAATACCCTTTTATATGGCGAAAAATTCAAATGAACACTTGATAAGTTCTAAAATAATACTAATCTGCATTTAATCAACAAAACGTTTGAGTATTAAAGCGTAAGGTTTTTGTCATTACATTACGGTGCGAGATTTTCTTCCGGCTAAAAACATCAAGTTCCCGGTAAGCTGGGCGTAACAGTTCAATTCAATTTTTTATTCAGAACAAACATTACAATGTGTTCGTCAATAAATTACAGACGGCTGCAGTTCAGTAAAATGAGTGTGTTGTAAATCCACGTCACAAAGTATACAAATGTATGACATGTATAAAAATGTATGAAAAGTATACAAATTTATGACAAGTATACAAATTACACATTTGAAATAATATGCTATTGATTCAATTGTGCTGTAATAATAAAATGTTGTTTTAAATTATTAGTATCATCCATAAGTATGTTGATGTAGAATAGCTAATAATGTATTAAACAAATGAACAAGATGTGAGACAGATGTATGCTCCAGGTTATAACGCATAGCTTAATAATAATAATAATTATTATTACTATTAGTAGTAGTAGTAGTAGTAGTAGTAGTAGCATCAGCAGCAGTAGCAGCAGCATTACTAGTAGTAGCAATATGTATCATTCTAATACACCCGCACTATATAGCCTAGTTTAAAATATCTCGTTATATTGAACGATATATCACTGTAATTTTTGCAACGTTAGGAGAATAAGCATTGCGCGTTGCGCATTCCGCATTGTAACGTATGCAACGTTTAGGAGAGCAAGCAAAGCAATGCGAAAGATTTCAGATGTGTGCGTTATTTTCACATTTTAGGGGTATTAGAATAGAAATAGAACATCGTTTACGTTGAATTATCTATAATATATCACGGTTTGTCGTTCAATTGTAAACAATAATTTCACTCGGTCTTCGTGCTCGTGAAATTATTGTTTACCGAGTGAAATTATTGTTTACAATTGAACTTCAAACCGTGATATATTAAACGATAATTCACAGTAAACGATGTTCTATTTCTTAAATATAGCAAGATTTAGACTGAGGCACGGTTATGTACAAATTTAAACAGTTTGATTGTCCAATTCTACAATTATAGAGCAATCTATTGCAATATTTCTCAATTTCCAACCACGCATAAAATCCTGGAATATCGGTATATAATCACTTACTATGATCCATTTTAAATTGTTTGCGATCCTTTCTCGTGATCAAAAGCCAATTACCGCGAGGCAGTCAACTTATAAGACGCATTCGTGACGAGAATAAGGAGTTAATTGGATATCAAACACCAAGTACTGTTGTGTAAGGCACTGGACTTTGGTTGTAAACGATAAAAAAGAAGTAAATCGTTTATTTAATTAACCATTAACCCGCTACATATATATAATGGACTGTTTTTTCTTTGAATTAAGACCATTCCATTTATGTGACAAAGGGGTGTTTATGGTAAAATGTTACTCGCAGGCTGATCTGGGTTTACGATGTACGCAAAGGCTATTATAGTCGTGCTTAGCGGGTTAAGGGTTAAACTATTACAGTTTCTCATTACATATGCACTTTCAATATTCAAATGTAATAAATTCCCCTGTCATGTATCAAATACAAAAAGAACAACCAATGGAGAAGAAAGAACAAGACGAATGTTTTATATATACGAGTAGTTAATAAGAAATGCTATTAAAACGGACTATGTTCTAAAGTTAAATATAAACACAGTGTATGAGAAGAATGAGAAAATAGAATAGATATCACAGCACCTAAACGCAATGGCACCGTAGATACGCACTGTACCACAAACAAAGAACAAATTAACTATACAATGAAAAGGACAAAACACACCATAAAGTGTGGTGAAGACAGGGTTAACGACTTGGAACGGTCAGTAGGCAATATGGCAAACTGGTTAGCTTACATCGATTTTAAATATAGAACAACCTCGCTATTATCCTGTCTTCAGCTCTCAGATTGACAAGACAGTGTAAATAAAAGTAGATCCCATCTAAAGGAAAACTCTAACAATCAAGTCCCATCCAGAGAAATTTGGAAACGATAAACGTATAAGTTATTGTAAAGCTATATAAAACAAAAACATAATTAGAAACACCTCAGGTTGTATACAACACCTTTATGTATACTTAAACAGTGCAGATCATGCTTTAAGTCAGGTATAATATATATTGCTACAATACAAATGTTTCTTGTCTAGAAAATGGTAAAAAAATTACATGAAATCGGCAAAAAAATATTCAGTTTTATAACCACCGTAGAGTACTTTCTTTATTCTGCTTTAACTTAATATATGATATATGTCATTGTATATAGCTATTAACTAATGATTGTAATATATGATACATGTCATTGTATTATATAGCTATTAACTAATGATTGTAATATATGATATATGTCATTGTATTATATAGCTATTAACTAATGATTGTAATATATGATATATGTCATTGTATTATATAGCTATTAACTAATGATTGTAATATATGATATATGTCATTGTATTATATAGCTATTAACTAATGATTGTAATATATGATATATGTCATTGTATATAGCTATTAACTAATGATTGTAATATATGATATATGTCATTGTATTATATAGCTATTAACTAATGATTGTAATATATGATATATGTCATTGTATTATATAGCTATTAACTAATGATTGTAATATATGATATATGTCATTGTATATAGCTATTAACTAATGATTGTAATTATAAAGGTATGTATTAAGGTCGAACAGGAAATGCAGCTTTCATAGAACACAGCAAACCAAAATCATGCATTAAAAACAAAACAATTACAATGTCAGTTATAAGCAAGGCACGTGCCATTACAAACACAAACGGGTTTTCAGTAAAGCTACCACGGAACGATATACATATGTCCAAAGATCCATTTTATGTTAAGATGTATAGCCTAGTACAGGCTTATGTTAAGACGCATTTAAAAACACCCTTGGCAACCACCCATTTAGATAGATGGCTATAGTTAGTATGTGGCTGGACTCATCTCGTATTGCTATTGACACTGTATGTACCTTGTTCAGCAAGTTCGCTCTTTTTAAACAGAAATCCAATGGTTAGCTCTTACCTTGCAGCTTGAAAAAACAACAGAATAAAGAAAACGTATCCTATAGAAACCATAGCATCCAAATGCAATGGCACCATGGGACGCCATTGCGTTTGGGTGCTGTGGTTTCTATGCTGTACAACAAACTATATCAAATGAACACACAGTCAATAAATATGGCAATACACAAGAAATGGTAAAGAAAGGGTTACCAGTTTGGAGCGGTCAGTAGGTAATAACGCCTACTGGTTAGATCAAATTGATTTCTTGTGGACACAACCTCCCTATTTCATCATATTCAGTGCCCAAATGGACAACACAGTGTAAATAAAAGTACGTCGAATCAAAAGGAAGTCGCTAACAATGAATTCAACATCCAGAGACATTAGCAAACATTACATTAAAAGTTGTAACAATATATACAAATAAATAATTAGAAACACCTCAGGATATATTCAGAATTTGGCTGAGGATAAGTTCAGAATTTAACTGACCAACCAGTGCAGTTGCAGCCTATTAAACCCAAATCAAGGTTACGACCAAAGAACCGGAGGGTCGCAATTTCATATGCCTATCTTCTTTTTCAGGCCTTCAGAAGATGCAATCATAAAGTCCCACCACGATGTCCAGTCATCGAACAAGAGAAAGGTGAAGTGTAGTGACTGACTGTAGACGGGTCATTCACTCAACATGAAGTGCGTTGCAGTACTAAAGGGTCGTATTGTTATCTGACGAATTTCTTGATTACTTTAGTAAAGTTGTCATCAATCCGTCAGAACCATTTAACTTCCGAATATATATCACATCTCTATAAAATTACGACTGTGATATTCCTAGTCATAAGTACTAGTTGTACTTTTCCAGCAGGCTTTCGTTACGGCGACATGCCTTTTAAAATGATCTACGTAGTTTATGATAACGAAAACCTTGATGAAGAAGTTTACTTTATTCGGATCATTGGAGCCATTGACATCTTTACACGCTCTAAAAAAACGAATAAGCCGAAAGAAGTAAACCCCGTCTAAATGTGGATAGTTAACAATGTCAAAATAGAAGTCATGTGTCTTATCATATATTTAAGTATGTACAGATGTATATACTCATTTTAAATGGAGAGATGATCGAATAATGCTGCTATAGCATCCGAACTGTTGCGTTTAGTCAAGGTGAGCTCTAATCAATAAATATTTGTGACCATATGAGCAAAGAATTGATTATCAATATTAAGTTTTCATCTAGATATCGAGTCGTATTATTAAACGCATCAATCATGTCTTCCTGACTAGCAGATTACAAAGTCAACGCAAATTCTCTTTCATAGCAGAGTAAAAACAAATCTGCTACAAGTGGTGTACATTTATTCCACATAGGAATACCAGCAGCTTGGCGGTAAACATTTTTACCGTATATAATGTAGATGCTTTCTTGAAGTAAAATAGAGGGCTCCACATGCAAATATCTGAGCAAGTCAATATAATTATATGGGAGTTTGTAAAGAAAATCCCAGACATAATTACAGGAAGGAAACGTAATTTCTTCTCTAGCGAATGTCTTCTCTATAAGCGGAATCATTTTATCTTTGATCAGGTTATGTGGTAGAGTCGTGTGTAACAACGCTAAAGGCAACAATTTCGCTAAAGGTAACAACCGCCGTTAAAGGTAACAATGTCAACACTAAAGGTAACAACCTACGTTAAAGGTTAGTATCACCTCTAATTCTAAAGGTAACAGCGCTTACGCTACAGGTGCCACAGTAGTTAAAAGGAACCCGTTTACTCAATTTGTATTGCAACTGTAAAAAGTGACATCTTAAATGCTTTTCTTTTCAAAATTACTTTTCAAACATCGACAGTGTGTGTATGTGTGTTTTTCATATTTCAGTGCGGGATGTGGGGCGGGGGTATCCAACCCTTTACATACCTTAACATTTTATATACTTTTCATATTTCATTGCAGTCGGGAAGCTGGCTCTTCCCCCACCCCTGGATCCGCTAGTGAAGAGCACATTACTAACGCTGTAAGTTTATTGTAAATTTACCCGTAATGACGGGGTCCAGATAAGGACAGTCTGTAATGTTTTGCGTTTGGACGTTACGACCTGAACATAACAAGTTGTATTTTGTATCTTGATTATATGGTGAGGTATTGCAAAGTTATCGTGATGGTTGCGGTGTTTATATAAATCAGTGCATAGACATCTATTTTGTTCGATTACATTGGCCGTTCTCATGCGATACTTTTCAGAGTCGGTAATAAACACACACACATACAAATACACACATACATACATATATATAGCTCACTCACTAACTCGCCCAAAATTCTCACAACAACCCACTCATACACACACTCACTCAATCGATCACTCACTATCTAATCGCTCACTCGATTACTTGCTAACTCACTCTCTCGCTCGCTCGAAAATATAGAATCAAACATTTGATGAGGGTTTGCTAATATGTTTAATCAATCACATTGTTAATAATATAACACTTAATGTTAGACACCATTTTAAAGCGAGAATTCGTTGTCAATGCATCCTTGTGTGACCTAAACCTAGGATATAATGTTTTGAATATCCATTGCACGTTTCAAGCATGTATTTGTTGTTATACTTGTATACACATATCGGTCAAATAAGCCGTAATAGTTTTACGTGTCCCAAATTCAATTTTAAAACTTATTTATCTTTGCAGTACATATTCTTCACGGTGTATTGTTTTATTACAGAATATATATATATAGTCGCACCAGTACGATTACTAATGACTAATATATTGTCCAACAAGTTCCTACTGCATTATCTTTAAATCGTCTACTAAGAACATTGACAGAAACATTTTCCCACCAATATCGTTCTGGTGTTGTTATATTTTCTCATGTTTGGCCCCATTATATAAACAATTCGGTGTAAATATTGTCTAGATGCATTCATGTTCCTAAAGGAGAATGACTATATTTGATGATGCTACAGTACCCTGTATAATTATGTGTATATGTGTATTATATGTTAACGTGTTTACGCGAATATGCATGTGCATGTATGTGTATATGCCTGTTTATGTAAGTTGTTTTACCATGTTTATGACGTTTGTAATTCAAGAAGCTGCTATATTAGATTGATCCTATGCGTAATGGACGTGTTAATGTTGAATCCCATACCCAACTTAACTATCCCTTACTATTGAAAATCATAAATGTGTTGTGTTTTTCCAAATCTTTTAAATACACCAGTTAATCTTGTAACTCTCAGACTCCCAATTACCAAAGTTACTTTCCTCCCTAATGTTTCGATAACCCCATTCTTCTTGTCTTAGATATGAAAACCATTTCTATATTCGCTTATGATTTCTTTCTTTTTTTATTGGGAGCGACACACGGGTTTGTGGAAAAGGTGACTTTGCAACAGAATTCTTATTTATGCTAACCGCAGACATGTCTTAGTGTTGGCAACTGTCCTATTTTTGTACTTGCTATCATCAATATCATGAACGTGATTAGTTGCAAGACAGTTGCTGTCATGAGAACATGTCGTCATTTTTACCAATTTTCAATACTATTGACTTTGTTAGTTTTATTACCGATCTTTAAAGACGAATGTTGTGCATTTGCAATGCTAAATGGTATCCACGAGACCGATCATATCTCACACACATTAACTCATTCGTCTCATGGTACGAAATGGTACCCGGCTAGTAAGTTGCACATGCAAAACATTGAGTTTACATTTCATGTTATGTGTTTTTTCTTTATAGCTACATTAATTGCTTGGCTTGTCATTCTCCTTATTATTTCTGGAGACGTACATCCCAACCCCGGTCCACTCCGGGAACCAAACAATAGTCATTCATCAACTCACCATTCATCAATCATTGCATCAATGGACCTCTGTAAACGTTTATCTTTTGTTCACTATAATGTCGAAAGTATCTCTCACAAACTTGATATCTTACGGATTGAGCTAAGTGAATTTGACATACTAGCATTTTCTGAAACTTGGCTTAACCAATCGACACCAATTAATGACCTTACTTTTGATTCCTTCTCCGTTCCTGAGAGAAAGGATCGCACTGGTGACAGTCATGGTGGCGTTATACTCTATATAAAAAATAATATACATTACAAATGTAGGCATGACCTTGAACCGTTAGGTATTGAATGTATATGGGTCGAAATCTTCATGAAGCACAAACACATTCTTTTCGGATTATTTTACAGACCACCCAGTGCAGATAACGTTCACAATTCCATTATCGAAAATTCAATCCACCTTGCAGTGGATACAAACATCAACGACATAATTATTACTGGTGATTTAAACTTTATTACGAACCATGTTAACTCCTGTCGAAAACTAGCTTCTATTTGTGAGCAATTCTCACTACATCAATGCATAAACGAACCAACACATTTTACAGAAAATTCATCTTCAACAATTGACATTATCTTGGTTAATAATAAGGACAGTGTCTTGCTAAGCGGTGTAGGTGACCCGTTTTCACAACAAGATATTCGATATCACTGCCCAATATTTGGTATTCTCAAATTCAAAAAGCAAACTATTAAATCCTTCACTAGGCATATTTGAAGTTATGATAAGGGAGAAACTACTGACTGGGATATGTTCTACGATAATACTAATAATGTACATGCAAACAGGATAACCCAACATATAATTATACTATCAACACAATGCATCCCAAACAAACTGGTTCGGATCAAACCTAACGACGTGCCATGGATCACTTCATCTATAAAATGTTTGATTAGAAAACGAAAGCGAGCCTATCGTAAAGCCAAACGTATAAATACACCAGCCCTGTGGGCTAAATTTCGTAAACTTAGAAACGAAACAATTGACTTAATTCGGAAAAACAAAGCCAACCACTGCCAAATATTGTCAGAAAAACTTAAAACTGAAAATCATTCTTCAAGAAACTGGTGGCCAACGTTAAAATATCTTATGTCGTCAAACCGCAAAGAATCCGTACCCACATTGTATCATAACGATTATATTATTACAGATGACGTTGAAAAAGCAAACCTGTTAAACGACTTCTTTCGAAATCAAACTCTTATAAATGATGATAATGTTCAAATTCCCGTCTTACCCGCTGTAAATGAGCCAACACTTAGTTCCATTGAACTGTGTCCAGTCGAGGTCAAGCACATCTTAGAGACCCTACCTTTAGGTAAAGCTGTAGGTCCTGATTCAATTAATAACCGTATTCTTCGAGAACTAGCTACTGAACTCGCTGAACCACTATGTTCCGTATTTAATCAGTCTCTTAACGATAGTTGTGTTCCATCAACTTGGAAAAAAACCCATGTCTGTTCAATTTTCAAATCTGGCGACCGATCTGTTGTTTCTAACTACAGACCTATTGCACTCCTTTGTACTATTGAAAAGACTTTGGAGAAAAACATCTTTAAACACGTTTTTAATTGTTTTCAAACAAATAACATTTTAACTGCACTGCAGTCGTGATTTGTTCCAGGTGACTCTACAATTAACCAACCTGCATACCTATATAACCTTTTCTGCCAATCCCTGGATTCTGGCAAGGAAATTCGGGCTATTTTCTGTGGCATTAGCAAAGCCTTTTATCGCGTTTGGCACAAGGGACTCGTAGTTAAACTAAAGGCCGCTGGTATCACTGGAAAGCTTTTAAAATGGTTTGAGAATTATCTTAGTGATAGAAAACAACGCGTTGTTCTACCAGGTTCCAATCTGACTGGAATCAAATTAAAGCCGGTGTCCCACAAGGCTCTATACTAGGACCACTTTTATTCCTTCTCTACATAAATGATATTGTTATAGACAATAATTTAAATATTCGCCTTTTTTGCAGATGATACAGGTATATTCATTGTAGTTGATAATCCAATTGCTGCTGCAAATACACTTAATTCCGACTTATTGAAAATAGCGGCATGGGCAGATAGATGGTTTATTAAATTTAACCCATCCAAAACCGAATCTATTCGCATTTCAAAAAAAAGTCAATTTTATTAACCACCCTCCGGTATTTATGTATAATTGAAGTTGAGGACCACAAGCACCTCGGCATTTTCCTGTCAAATGATTTATCCTGGCACAAACACATTGAATACATTCAATCAAAAGCATGGCTGAGAATTAACATTATGAGAAAACTAAAGTACACGCTTGATAGAGTGTCATTAGAAACTATTTATAATTCCTTTATCAGACCTATTTTAGAATACGGTGATGTACTGTACTGCACACAATATGAAAAATATGAGCTAGATAAAATACAAAATGAGGCTGCTCGTGTAGTAACCGGAGCAACGAAACTTATTTCCATTGAAAACCTCTACAAAGAAACTAGTTTGGACACTCTCGGAGACAGGTGTCGTAAGCACAAACTGGTTATGTTTTATAAAATGATAAACCACCTAACTCCAAATTTCCTTTCTGAACTTGTTCCACCTTTAGTAGGTAATTCATCTAGGTATAACTTACGTAACTCCATAGATATCCAAACTATCAATGCTCGAACAAATTACTACTATAACTTTTTTCTCCCCTTCGTCATTCGTGAATAGAATGAGCTAAGTGAAGACTCACGACAAGCCAAAACAGTTTGTTCATTCAAACATTCACTGAACAGTCAAAATAATAAAATTCCAAAACACTACCAGTTCGGAAAAAGAAACTTTCAGAGATTGCACACAATACTACGTACTAACTGCAGCTCCCTTAACAATGATCTGTTTTCCAAAATCATGGTTGATTCAGCTTTTTCTTCCTGTGGTCGTGTAGAAAACGCTGAACACTACTTCTTCCATTGCAATAAGTACAACGATGCAAGAAACGTTCTCATGAATTCATTACCACGTTTACCAAATAGTACATTGAAAACACTGCTCTTTGGAGATCAAAATGTAGCACACGATGCAAACATTCGTATTTTTCACGCAGTTCATAATTATATTAAAAACTCAAAACGTTTTAACCTGTAGACCGCTTCCTTCGTTTATTGCATTCTTTAAATGGTACACCCCTACCCTCTACTCCCTTGTGTCGTCCCCAAACTCCCCATTTACATTTATATTCTTCACTTAAGATTTATAATTTCCAAATATATATTTTTTCATATTTCATTTATTTTGCCTATTTCAATGATGAATTCTCAAGTTCTGTTTATTAATTTTGTTCCTTTTGTGTGTTCTGTTTATTTTATTTTCTATTATATTTAAGTGCTACTTCATATTATCATGTTTGCTAAGAATTATTCTAGTATCACTTCGTAAACGTAGCTTTTGCTTTGTTCATATTTCCAGCTTGTATATTGTAAACGTATCAACTAACTACTGTTTATTATGCCATCAACTTTGTACAATTAATTCCATACATAGGAGAAGAACATCATAAGTATTTTACTTTCGTTCTAATCCGTTTTTTGCTATTGTGTACTGATTCCATGTTGTAATAATAATAAGAAATAAAATATGTTTAAACCACGCGAGAACGTTTACAAATTGTATACAATTATATCAACTAAATATAATCTTCAATTATACAGAAGCAACCTGTCAGGAATAAATACTGTATGATCTGACATATAAATCCGTTCCTAAAATATATGAATATATTTAAATCTTATCCAAATTTTAAAACAAAATTCGTGTGAATGGGTGGAAAACTGTACAATTCGCATTGCCCGTGAATCTTAGAATGACAGTTTTCTGTGTGTGTATTTCTATTAAGGATTATAACCCTCTACCATTTAGCCTCGCAAAGAATCTCTCGTTGACTCGGCATTATGAATGATGAACGTTTTCTTGCGGTCTATTGGCTATTATAGTAGAAACTGATCACCAGTACTACTAAATAAGAAGTTTTACTAAGTAGAGAATTGGTATATTTAAAACAATAAAAAATACACTTCGTTTTCTAATATCATGAGGCCGTAGTGCTACATTTCATAATAAAATGTTTTGCATTTGTTATGTTTCACTTCAATTCAAGAATAACCGTTGTGTTCATGGTTTACAATGGTAGTAATAGTAGTAGTGGTTGGTGGTGGTGGTAGTAGTTGTGGTAGCAGTAGTAGTAGTAGTAGTTGTGGTAGTAGTAGTAGTAGTAGTAGTAGTTGTTGTTGTTGTTGTCGTAGTTGTAGTAGTTGCATGTTTCTTGCGGAAAGACGGTGGTTCTACACCGGTATCTTCAGTTCTACACAAATAGCTGAGATCTTCAGATATATGAATACTACTCGGGCAAGTGAGGTCTTCCTCCGCAAATTAAACATGCACAATACATACTGATGTGTTGAGAAATGGAGTAAATACCTTACAAAACTAGTACAATGTTGTTGTTGTAGTAGCAGCAGCAGCAGTAACAGCGTAGTAAAAGTAATTTGAGGTAAGCGGTTTAACTTCTCTTTCAAAACGTCATATTTATTTTATAGTTCTGCTTCACTGGAATAACACATGACATGATACCTCACCCAGGCAAATTATACTGTCCTATTTGTATTGCAGAACGGCAAGCGAGGAAGCGTCTAGTACCGTTTTTAAAAGTCTTTAATTTAATAATATTTTATTGCTTGATGTTATTTACATAAATACATGTGATATAAACTTTATAATAATAAATAACATTTACAAATGGATTGGACCACGAGTTCACAACATCAGCTACGGTCCTTTGACTCGAACCCTCGACCTCCCGCGTCTGAGACGAACGCTCCACCACTAGACCATCGTCGCGGGATATTATATTGGGTTAGTTTTAATGACTTTACTTACATAAGAAATAAGTAAATATACTGATAAAAAATAAGTTTAGCAAGTAAATAACATATAAATCCCGTTGACCAGATTCTAGGATATGTGTAGAAGCGGTCATGGGCAATATAACTTACACAATTATCAGTTATATTAAGGGAATAAGTCTCAAAAGAAATATGCGAAAACAAAAGCAACATGTGGTAATCTACATGTTTTACAGAAATTATAATTTCGTTCTTATTTCAATGTAAAGGGAGGTAATTTCACAAATGGTAAATTTTGTTCCTATATCTTTATAATAGCAAGAAAATTGCCAATTATTTTAGCGACTTTTATAACTTGAGATCCATAACAGATATTTCGGAATGTTTAATCTTCCTCTTTACCTTATTTTTATTTTTAAATTTGAAATTTTATGTTTTGTCTAACTGGGAGATAACTCTAATACTTACATCGGAATACAAAAAGTAAGTGAAAAAGAAGAGCAACATCATGCCGATGATTTAAAATAATTCCAAACATAAAATAACATTACATTTATTTAAGCTAGGGTTGCCAAACTTTGTTTTTTTTTGGTAAATCTTCAATGTATTAGGCTAAATGTAATATGTTAAAAAAAATCCTTGGTTATGATTACCTGTTTAGATTAACACTTTACATAAGCTAAAAAAGAAATCACACTTCGTACAGGATAATTTATTTATTACTCATTTGCGCAGTTATTGGTCAAAGGTCTTGGCCTAGGGCACAAGGCTGAGCGTCATATATATAATTATATTAAAACCTTCATGCACTTGGGAAAAGATGAAATATCCTTCCAGGTCCTCATTATATTCATTTTAAGGGAGGCGACTAGTGAGAGCATGTTCAGTATATACTCAAGGGAGATCACTGGACGTCCTTCTAACAACGGTAAGGTAAATAGTTTTGCTCTCAAAATAAATGTGTATAAAGTCATTTAAACTCGATATAAGATAAATCCCACCCTATCCTACCTACAATTTCTCTTTCTGTTATGTTTCTTATATATTTACAGTTACGTGTCCTTGAGTCAACGTCATGGTTGTTACAGATATGATTACGTGAATGTTCGTACTCAACATGTAAACTACACCTAGCGGGATATGTTTTGCGCCCGTTGAAGGAGCAACAAAATCACCTGTATTTAACAGTTGACTTAATTGGAAAGTAATAAAATTATAAATTTCAATTCAATTCAATTTTTATTAAGGCATAAACATTTTACAATGTCCATCGCCATCAGCGCTGAGGCGGTAATACATACAAGACATACTAAATACAAAATTTTAATACACACATATATTAAAATATGTATTAGTAATGTCTATAAGTATTACCATTATAAAACATGTATTAACACAGCCATGGCCATATTATGCCAAACATTTTAGATAAAAGTAAAACATATTCCTGCTTATTGTTATTATTACTTCCTAACTTTTTCGTAATTGTATAAATACATATATACACATATATACGAATACATATACATACATAGACATATGGCTATGCATATGAATGCACAATGCATTTGCACATGACAAATGCATATACCCATATGTGTATTTGTATGTGTACGTGTATGTGTACGTCTGTGTGTATGTGTATATGTAGATGTATGTGTTTGTGTACATTTACGATTATGTATATGTGTATTTGTATTTTTATGTGTATACGTGTATGTGTGTTTGTATGTACATGTATCTACGCCTACGTATAAAGAATGTTGTGAGAAATTTCTATACAGTATATCAGTCACATACAACCATGTACAACTGTTTAAAAATTAAATCGCCATGCTTCAAAAGCATTTATATGAAATACTGATCTTTCTGGTGTTGTTGTACCACAGACACGTGATCTCAAAAATCAGCCAGAGACCCATGCATGTTTATGGTAACGGTAACCCTGATTGAGTAACTTTTTAGTTATACAAAGATTACGGATATTAAAGTCCTTAACTCGAGAACAAGCTCTAGAAAAACGAATAAGTTGAGACACATATACCCCATAAGAAGTTGCTCGGGTAACATCCCCATTCAAGTCGGGATAATTAACAATGTCAAAATTAAAGTCATCTCTCTTGTCATAGATTTTGCTAATTATTTTACCATTTTCAATCCAGACTTTTTAATCAAGAAAAGAAGCGTTATTATCAGATATATTAGCTTTGTTAAGCTGAAGTTCTTTAGGATAAATATAATTAACCATAGTTGGAAAGAAAGGGTTGTCAATGTTCTATATGTCATCCAGATATCGAGAGGTGTCATTAAAGGCTTCAATAACATCTGCCTGGGTATCTGGTGAAAGACTCAACATAAAATCCCTTTCATAGCAAAATAAGAACAAATCTGCGACAAGTGGTGCACAGTTCGAGTTTGTGAAAAATCATATTTGGGGACTACATTAAACATGAGACATAAATTCAATACCAAAATGAAAACACACCCAAACATATATTACTTCATGTTAATGCTTGACCTTTATTCTTAGATCTGAAATTATTCCTAGTATACACCTTTAACAATGTGGACCATGTGTAAAGAAACACAAGGAAGACTAAAGAACTTCAGCTTAACAAAGCTAATATATCTGATAATAACGCTTCTTTTCTTGATTTAGATCTCTCGATTGAAAATGGTGAAATAATCATCAAAATCTATGACAAGAGAGATGATTTTAATTTTGACATTGTTAATTATCCCCACTTGGATGGGGATGTTCCCCGAGCAACTTCTTATGGGATGTATGTGTCTCAACTTATTCGTTTTTCAAGAGCTTGTACTCGAGTTGAGGACTTTAATATTCGTAATCTTTGTATAACTAAAAAGCTACTCAATCAGGGTTACCGTTACCATAAACTTCGTAAAACCTTTGCAAACTTTTATTATCGTAGCCCTGATCTTCTTTCCAAATATAAAAGTAATTTAAGGACTCTTCTGCGACAAGGACTATCACAACCTGACTTCTATGGTGATGTGATTTATAAACTTCATAAGATTCTTGGTCATGATCAATATTGCCTATTGATGCTGCATTGTTGGTTAGAGATTAGATCATGGCGGGGATTTCTTTATTTACACTGTCCTGTTTTAATGGGATGAAGTAGGGTAAGTGTGAGGTTTGGTTCACCCTAGAACCGGTTTAAACCTCCAGTGGCCTACTTTGCCACTGACCGTTCCAAGGCGGTAGCCCTATTGTCAATCCTTTTGTGTTTGTGATGTCGTTTGTAATTATTATTACTTTTTCCTTCTTGTTTGTCTGATTGCGTGTTTGTTTCTGTGTTTTGTGGTTGACTGTCCTCCTTGAATGCTACTTTCCCTGTCCGATCTTTTTATATTTCTTTTTACTATGGAAGGGTCATGGAGACTCATTTACGCTAATATAACCTATACATACCATCGTCGTCAGTATGTTTAGAAACTGTGTACATAATTATATTGCAAAACAATTGGTTGTTGTTGGCGGGATAGCTTCTTTAATATAGGCATTTATTAGAAACTATTCTATAGAAAAAAATGTATCCACCTACAACAGAAGAATATATATAGTGAAATGGTATTAAATTTAAAAAACAACAACACAACATTCAATAATTTACTACAGCCAATATAAAATACATCAAATTGCAACTTGTCATTTTACAGATAAGACAGAAGAGAAAAGTGTTGAGCAAATGTGTTTGAAGAAGAAATTCTCATGAATGGTATGTAGACGAAACTATGAGAGAAACACAGTGGTTCAAAGGTACTGGAAATTTAATTTTAAGTTAAATATTACTGAAAATAAGTCAAAAATAATTCGTCTTATTTTCTGATTAATTAAATTGCATAAACATATGAAAACAAGTCAACTGATGATAACCATTACAGACAGCTGATATAGTTATTGCGGCTTTGATATTATTTCCTAAATTCAACAACAACAAAAATAACTTACTATTATCATAGTTCAGTATGCAAATATATATACATCTAATGATTTATCGGTGATGGGTATCGTTGGAAATATTGTATAGCGATATATTGCCTCTTCTGAACTCATTGCCGGATTTCAGTGAATCTTAGCGGGGATGATCAGTACCAAGCCTAGTTGGTGCACCTGTCATTGCCGTGTTCTAGTTGAATGAATTTTGGCAGAGTTATGACCCCTTAAATGTTGAATACACTAACTTTGTACAGACAAGTTCTCCTGAACCTCTGGCTGAATTTCAACAAAACTTGGCAGGGATGATCAGTAATAAGCTTAGTTGCGTATATGTGTTCCGGTTGAATAATCTGAGTTATGCCCCTTATACATAAACTTTATCTTTAGCAAGTAGAGCGTCAACATGCCCTCTTGGGCATCTTGTTTAAAAGAAGTTCTGAGAAGCAAATTTAATGACGACAATCATTGATATAATAGCCATTTTAGACAGTAGTGCGTCCACAGACCCTCTTGGGACTCTTGTTTATTGTTATACTGCCATACGTTTAAGTATATCATTGGTGCAATATAATCAACAAGTAGTTACGTCAAAACTACTTTGCATTATACGTTTCTTATAATTAGTATAAATAAATGACTGAACAAAGGCAAGTTATGTAAAAACAAACTAACGGTACGCCACGAGTTTTAAAAGATCAAGATTGCTATGTGTCTCTTTAAACCAGAAAATCGATATGACCGATGGATGCTCCTCAAAATGTACCATGAACATATCGTATGACCGTGTATCACCAGGCAATATTTAAAATGCAACCACATTAGTTGCTTCTGTGTTATGCTCCGGACAAGAACTGTAAATATAAAATTACAAACATGACAAAGGGTGATAACTTTAATTTGTATGAAGATAGAGTAATGGTTCTAGTGCTCTGCACTTCCTCCCACTGCCCTCTATTATTGTATTAAGTTTCATTGCAGTCCAATTAGTGGTTTTGTTTAAGTTATGTTCCGGACAAGAATTATAACTATAAAATTACAAAGGGCAATAACTCTCATTTGAATGAAGATAGAGTTTTAGCACTTTCTCTCATTGCCCTCTATCATTGTTTGACGTTTCTTTGCAATTCCTTTAATAGGTTTTGAGGTATCCTCAGGATAAGAATTATAAGTATAACATTACAAAGGGCAACAACTCTAAGTTGAATGAAGACAGAGATGGTTTTTAAACGCTGCACTTCCTACAGTTGTCCTCTATCATTGTTTAAAGTTACATTACAGTCCCATAATAGTTTTGAAGTTGTATTCTGAGCAAGAATTCCAAACCTATAAAATTACAAAGGGCAATAACTCTAATTTGAAGACAAAATTATGATTATTGCACTCTGCACTTCCAATCAATGCCCTCTATCATTGTGTGAAGTTATTTTCAGTAATTTTGAAGCTATACTCCGGACAAGAATTCGAAGTATAACATTACAAAGGGTAACAACTCTAATTTGAATGAAGACAGCATTACATCATTGCAGTTCAATAAGTAGTTTTGAATTTGTGCTCCGGATAGAAATGGGACGGATGAACAGAAGGACGGAACGGATCGATAAAGCAGCAACTATATGCTTCACCAACAATTTGGGGGAGCATAAAAATACTAACGGTATCTCATAATAGGAGTATTACGAGAGGTTATGATTCACATTTTATTATCCAGCAAATTAGAAAAATGACGAAGTTGCACAATAAGGGAATTAATTAGTGGTATTCCAAATAATATGGAACAGTATATGGCTTTTCATGTTGGAAACGTTTAGTATGTCGGTAAGTTTCTAAATCTCATTAAATCAGAACCTCTATCACGCTGCGATACTATCCTCTGGGACAGTATCAAAGCATAGTTAGGATTTCATTTTATTTAGTTTAGTATGGTTCTGTTTCTGAGTATTTGTGCTTGCAAATGCGTGTTTATGTTTTCTATCGTTTCAGATTTTATTATCAGATAGGCGAGTATCCTGACGACCACTCTATTCCAGCGGTACATTTCTGTCACACCGGACACTTGATGTACAGTATCTAAAAGACCGGCTCTACTCGGTGTTATTGTTTAATCTTCAAACTCATTTCTGTTATCTGGACTAAAGTTCCGAATGTACACCAACACGTGTGTTGTAATGAAAAATGTAAGTATACGTCAATAAAAGAAACTATGTGAGATTGTTTTAGATAATATGGCTTTAGGTCTCAGTACACACTTCGATTTTACTGTGTAGGACATAGGCAGTAAAGTCCAATTTTCCATTCTGAATCGAGAATTTACAGTCTAAAAGTGTTTTTTTGGAGAAAAAAACAGTTACTGCTGCTCATACTAATCCACAAAACGGTCAGTAGGCAATAAGGCTTACTGGTTAGCTTGAATCGATTTTATATGCGCACAATCCTCGCTATTATTCTGTCTTCAGCGCCCAAATAGACAAGATAGTGTAAACAAAACTACATCCCACAATGAAAAAGACAAATAAAACAACAGAAAGGGTGGTGAAGACAGGGTTACCCACTTGGAACGGTCAGTAGGCAATAAGGCCTACAGGTTAGCTTGAATCGATTTTATATGCGCACAATCCTCGCTATTATCCTGTCTTAAGCGCCCAAATAGACAAGACAGTGTAAACAAAACTACATCCCATCAAAAGGAAATCTCTACAATAAAGTCCACATCCAGAGAAACTAACTAAAGATATACATACAAAATAATAAACATCTCAGGATGTATCCAGAATCGTACTGAACAACGCAAGGTACTTTTTTCGGCTTTCACTAAACAGTTTGCACCTAAATTCATACGCATTTTGAGCACCCACAAATGTGTCACATTTTGCTGTCAGCGTCGTCTAATCGCTGTTCATCCAATCTCACACTATCGTTTTCTCACCTGCAACAAAAAAAGAAAATATCCACGGGCAATTATTAAAATATCTCAAACCGAAGAACACCCCCCTACTTTTTATGGTGTAAAAATCATCCTACAGTCACATGCAATGGAGCTAAGTGTGTAGTGAGACCTTCAAGTGGGGCTAATGTGTGTGCATGTCTTCAAAATAAACACCGCAACAACTATAAATGACTATCTAACAAATCAAATAATGTATAGATACTTTTGTCATAGATTACATGAGTTTACGGCTCAATATTGCAACATGCATCAGTTTGCTTCGTGCCATATTCATGTAGTGAAAAAAATCAGGAATTTTAATCTGTATCAAGAGTAGAAATTATTCAGTAACTTTTGTATTCTAATAGAGTGTGTTCTTAAATTATGTAGGATTTGTGTTGGATATGTATATAATCTTAAAAAGTGTAATGTTTGTCTTTCAGGCAGTGTTTCTTTATTTATTAATTGTTCACCTATGCCCATATATGATTTTTTTTATTGTTTTTTTTGGGGTTTTTTATTAAATGATGCTTTCTGAAACAAAAGTAGTGGTTAGACTTATTTTCTAG
>JAWPHD010002934.1:0-234853 GCA_037043455.1 Cyrtodaria siliqua | reverse complement strand
TTTAATTTTTAGCTCTACTGGCCGAAGGCCAGCAGAGCTTATGGGATGCCGAGTTGTCCGTCGTCCGTCCGTCCGTCCGTCGTCCGTCCGTCCGTTGTTAACTTTTGTCTCGTTAAGACGATAGGGCCTTCATTTTTCATCCAATCTTTACCAAACTTTAACAGGTTGTTAATATCAATGAAAGCTCGGATGAGTTCGAAAACCAGCCAGATCGGCCAAGTAACAGCGGAGTTATGGCCCTTGATTTAGTTAAAAATGCTATATTGCTATATTTTGCCTCGTTAAGACGATAGGGCCTTCATTATTCAACCTATCTATACCAAACTTTACCACATTGTTAATATTAATGAAAGCTCGGACAAGTTCGTAAACCAGCCAGATCGGACCAGTAACACCAGAGTTATGGCCCTTGATTTAGTTAAAAATGCTATATTTTGCCTCGTTAAGACGATAGAGGCTTCATTGTTCATCCGATCTTTATCAAACTTTATCAGATTGTTAATGTCACTTAAAGCTCGAACAAGTTCGACAACCAACCAGATCGGACCAGTAACAGCGGAGTTATGGCCCTTGATTTATGTTAAAAATGCTATAATTTGCCTTGTCGTATGATAGGGGCTTCATTTTGCATCTGATCTTTACCAAATCTTTACCAGATTTTACAACTGTCTTTTTTATATTATTATTAATTTTATTTTAAATATATATATATATTTTTTTTAATTTTTAGCTCTACTGGCCGAAGGCCAGCAGAGCTTATGGGATGCCGAGTTGTCCGTCGTCCGTCCGTCCGTCCGTCGTCCGTCCGTCCGTTGTTAACTTTTGTCTCGTTAAGACGATAGGGCTTTCATTTTTCATCCAATCTTTACCAAACTTTAACAGGTTGTTAATATCAATGAAAGCTCGGATGAGTTCGAAAACCAGCCAGATCGGCCAAGTAACAGCAGAGTTATGGCCCTTGATTTAGTTAAAAAATGCTTTATTGCTATATTTGCCTCGTTAAGACGATAGGGCCTTCATTTTTCATCCAATCTTTACCAAACTTTAACAGGTTGTTAATATCAATGAAAGCTTGGATGAGTTCGAAAACCAGCCAGATCGGCCAAGTAACAGCGGAGTTATGGCCCTTGATTTAGTTAAAAATGCTATATTGCTATATTTGCCTCGTTAAGACGATAGGGCCTTCATTTTTCAACCTAACTTTACCAAACTTTACCACATTGTTAATATCAATGAAAGCTCGGACAAGTTCGAAAACCAGCCAGATTGGACCAGTAACACCAGAGTTATGGTCCTTGATTTAGTTGAAAATGCTATATTGCTATATTTTGCCTCGTTAAATTGGTAGGGCCTTCGTTTTTCATCATATCTTTACCAAACTTTACCACATTGTTAATATCAATGAAAGCTCGGACAGGTTCGAAAACCAGCCATATCGGACTAGTAACAGCGGAGTTATGGCCCTTGATTTAGTTAAAAATGCTATATTTTGCCTCGTTAAGACGCTAGGGGCTTCATTGTTCATCCAATCTTTACTAGACTTTATCAGATTGTTAATATCAATGAAAGCTCGGACAAGTTCGAAAACCAGCCATATCGGAATAGTAAGAGCGGAGTTATGGCCCTTGATTTAGTTAAAAATGCTATATTTTGCCTCGTTAAGACGACAGGGGCTTCATTGTTCATCCGATCTTTATCAAACTTTATCAGATTGTTAATGTCATTGAAAGCTCGAACAAGTTCGAAAACCAACCATATCGGACCAGTAACAGCGGAGCTGTCGCCCTTGATTTAGTTAAAAATGCTATATTTTGCCTCGTTAAGACGATAGGGGCTTCATTGTTCATCTGATCTTTACCAAACTTTATCAGATTGTTAATATCAATAAAAGCTCGTGCAAGTTCGAAAACTAGCCATATCGGACCAATAACAGCGTAGTTATGGCCCTTGATTTAGTTAAAAATGCTATAGTTTGCCTCATTAAGACGATAGGGCCTTCATTTTTCAACCTATCTTTACCAAACTTTAACACATTGTTAATATCAATGAAAGCTCGGACAAGTTCGTAAACCAAACATATCGGACCAGTAACAGCTTAGTTATGGCCCTTGATTTAGTTCAAAACACTATATTTTGCCTCGTTAAGACGAGAGGGCCTTCATTTTTCATCCGATCGTTTACCAAACTTTTATTTTTTTAATAATTTTTTTAAATTAATATATTTATTTTTTTATTTATTTTTTTAAAAAAAAAATAATTTTAATTATTTTTTTTTATTTTTTTTTTTTTTATTTTTTTATTTTTTTTGGCTCTATGTTGGACCAGTTGGACCAGTAACAGAGGATTTATGGCTCTTGATTGAGTTAAAAATGCTATATTTTGCCTCGTTAATACGGTAGGGCCTTCATTTTCATCTGATCTTTACCAGACTTTATCAGATTCTTTAGTTATGGCCCTTGATTTAGTTCAAAAGCTTTTTTTTGCCCGAAACTTCCAAAAAGATGTAAATGGCAGTCACTCGCTTCATTGATGTTATAAGAGCCATGTTAGCCAGTAGAGCGTCCACAGGCCCTCTTGGGCCTCTTGTTCATATTATGTTTTTTTTATTTACTTTTTTAGCTCTATGTTGGACCAGTCGGACCAGTAACAGAAGAGTTATGGCTCTTGATTTAGTTAAAAATGCTATATTTTGCCTCGTTAATATGGTATGGCCTTCATTTTTCATCTGATCTTTACCAAACTTTACCAGATTCTTTAGTTATGCCCCTTGATTTAGTTAAAAAGCTGTTTTTCAAAAAAACGTAAATGGCAGTCACTCGCTTCATTGATGTTGTAAGAGCCGTGTTAGCCAGTAGAGCGTCCACAGGCCCTCTTGGGCCTCTTGTTTAATTTGTAGTTTGAGAAAAAAATACTGGTTCAAACCTTTACGTCTCTTAAATGCACCTGTTGCACTTTCCTCAACCTCAACGTCACTGTCTTCACGATCTGAAATAAAGTAAAGCAATCAAATAATGGCATGTCTTGAATCATAACATTTCATGATAATAGCTCGACTGTTTTCGAAGAAAAGTCAAGTTATTGTCATAGCCATCGTGTCGTCGTCGTTGTCCGCGGTCGGCGTGTGTTGGCAATAACATTGTTATCCCTTTACAGATTTAGTTCATATTCACAAACAAGGTGCCTTGGAACATGTGTCAAGGCCTGACCTTGACCTTCAAACGACCTTGAAAATAGCAATAGTGAAAATTAATAAAATTTGTGACAAATGGCAGAACAGTCGAGCGTTGGCACCGCTTGCGGCGCTCTTGTTTATAGTAACCTAGAACTCAAGTACAGTAAAGGAAAGAAACTCAATTCGGCCATTTCGATGTTATTTCTTCTCGTTTTATAGTGAACGTCCCGTGTCTCCATTCACATTCCCACTTCAGCTGAAATAAAAAAGAAAGAAAAACATAATGTTACCTACCGGCTGTTTCAGTGTTCAGCCCCGTCTCAACGGAAATCATCCCTTGACCATTGCACGATTCCTGTTGGTCCGTGGCTTCATATTCGAAATCGACTTCCATTTCGGGACCACCTTTATCTACGCTGGATGTTTCTAGCAATATATAAAATATGAGTATTATATTTATGAAAGGAATAGCATCACTTTGAATTTTGTTATAGAAAATCAATTCAATTTCATTCTCATACAAACAGAGGTTTAACAATACGAGCATAATCAAACCATCTGGTAGACGAACGAAAAAAAAGTTCAATTTAGATTAATTAAATAAATATGACCCATTAAAACCATGTTAACATATGCCTTTCTGATGTATTCTGGCAGCACGTCTATATTTTTAAGTATCTGTCTTATGCATGCATACACTGCTAATATGTACACAAACCAAAGGGGTATTTATGGTGCAGAACAAATTAAAAACGACGAAATGTATCTTGTAAAAACTAACAATGAACGGGATATTGTATCTTTAACATGTGTTCCATAATAGATAGCTTCTTACCGAAACAGCTTTTCAGGTAAAAAAAGTGTTACTCATAAAAATAATTCTTTAAAGCCATTTAAATATTAACGACTAATGTTTGCACTTTTCAAAATTCTGCTGGCTACCTTTTTAATGAATTATCTGATAAAAAATGGTACACACCTTCTGTTGCCCGGCATCTTCAAATGAAACTGGTTCTGGTATACCTGAAATATTGGGTACATACAGTTCATATGTAAATCAAACATAAGCAGTCTATGATTATAACCAGTGTCACACAGCCATAAAGCCTAATTGAATACTTGGGGGATTTTGGCAATTGCAACAACGTGTCTTATATACAATGTACAATGTGAGCTGAACAAGTACTTCTGATAAAGTGCTACCGCCCGCCGGCTTCTGACCAAATACCATATCACAATTAGCCTTGAGGGCGCTGTTGCTTTGCATAGCTTAGGGGTTTAGTCGTAGTGTATGCATTCGAGTCTTGTTCTAACTCGTAATTCAATACGGAATTTTAGTGTAAGGAAGTCTTAATGATCAAATTTTACATTGTAACGAGGCAAATCATGATCTGCGTAATTATTGTGTAAAATCTCGTAATGTTAATTGGAATATTCTGAAGGCTTTTTCCTTGCAAAGTGTCAACATAGCCATTTTCCAACGCAATCAAGACTCTAGCAACTGCTGTCTTCTCTAGAAGGCAGCTCTGCAGCCGATAAATATCGGTATGCACACTCAGGTTGTGACCCATGTGATCGGCCACCATTTTGAGCTCTGCGTCGGTCATGTCTATTATCTGTAAAAGAATATATTTTATAAACACAAAGTCATAAATTTGGGACACGCAGGCTCATTTGGGCTCATGCTGTTCGCAAAGGCCTGGAGAAAAGTATTGCATGGCGCGGCTCGTATAAACAAGGAAACAGTATTATATATAGGGAAGACAACAAATGTTATCTTATGTTTATCCCTACAGAAATAGACATGTATTCAATACAACTCAGCACATGACAGTTGGGTATTTACAACTTAAGTGAAATGAAAATGACTCGTCCCTATGTATGACATTGCTAAAGACAATTGTATGCTTACAGAAAACCCAACATAACAAAATATTTCTAAATTTCTTTGCATTTATAAAAATCATTTAATAACTTTGTGTTTTAAAGACCCAGATTAATCTTAGAAGGCAAACCTTAATTTAATGAAGTAGTTTTATTCTGCCTTAGTCTATCCTTTCTTAGCGTGTTCGGAAACTAATTCACTAAATATTTTTGTCACTAATGTACTTATTTGCAATCTGTTCTTTGAATTTTGTTTGAAAGTTATTTAAAGGTTAATGTAAACTGCATACACTTACGGAAATAAAATCTGCTGTAATTGTCACACAAGTTTTATTTTATTGATGAGCTTTTTCTTACCTGAGACGTTGTTGCCAGATATTTTCTTAGTTTTCTGGTGCGTATCCTCTCTGGATGTTGAAGACCAGGACATGCATTTGTCACATCCCGCATTGCTGCACAGCCATCTAAGGGCGTTTTTTCGCTCTTCCTTAAAAATTGAGAATAAGATTGGTTTATCAAAGAGTAGACACAAATACTGTCACTGATCGATAAAAAGGATTATATGATAATCATCTAAAGTTGAAATAAAATGAAAACAATATGAGATTCGTATTAAAAAGTAATACGAGGCTTGTATTGCCCATCAAATCTAATTCCATGAAGGTCAGTCAAGGAAAGCGACAGAACTCGATGGCAGCCTAAGAAACATCAAAAATAAGATTCATTCCATTCTTACTCTAAATGAATGGTGTTAGATCAGGTTAATCATTACATTCGAGATTTCGAAAAAAAAAGGTTTTTCTCGTTTAATTCACCTTATTCCATAAGACTAAAAGGAGAATTTTAAAAAATAAACATAATTGACTACCTGCAAAACACAAAATGGCTGGTGCTACATTTAGTCCTTATCAAATATTCTAATGCGTCGACCATGTCCGGCGAGAGGATCAGAAAAACTTTCCTAAGACCTCTTGTCGACTTTCCTCGAACTTCCATGACTTTCATTCTAGGAAAAAACAAAAGCTTTTAATAAATTCGAAGTTAAAATTATAAAGTAAATATCTCGACGAAAAAACTGTACTTGCGTTAGCTGATATCAGTTTTGAATTAATGAAATAAATAACCAGTTTCTAGTAATTACCATTTCGGGGCTAGCTTTGCTACAGTTTAAATTTCGCAGACATGAAGTACTAATCTGATGAACTCATGAACGGCTACGCTGTTCATCGACGTCTCCACAAAACAGGACAGAAATTCTACTGTATACAAAGATCTAAAACTACATCTCAGGATATCGATCTTCTGAAACGTACCGTTTGGATAGAATTTTCTCTGACACGTCAAGTGAATTCAGGATTTCTTTGTCTGTTTCATCGTTTGTCTCCAAGCTCAAATAATCGGAGACCTTCAAGTCCTGAACTTCAGAAATTCTGCTCTTGTTGAATAAGGTGATGCGGACAATGGCTAATTTTGCTGCCCATTTCCATGATTTTTCGTCTGGACATGTACCCTTTGTGGAGTCGATGAGCCCTTTCTGTACGAATTGTTTTAGCTTCACTAGATCTTCTGTCAGTGGTATGCCTGCAGACTTGTTCAGCTGCCATAACTTTTGCCGGCGTTTGGCCACACATGATACATGGGCATTCCAATAAGACTGGTAAAGGAACTGAAAATTTCTTCCATCTTCCTGATCTTCCACGCAACTATGCATAATGCCCAAACTGATTTTCAGCAAGGCAACCTGTTTGATATAATGCCCGAGAACAAGAGCAATCTGAGGAGACTTTGTCCTAAGAGAAAGTGATTTTGTTGCCCCTACAATGCTGAAGAAATTCTTCGGAGTTATATACTGTCTCAGTGATAATTTGTTTTCCTTGTTCAAATTGAGTTCATTAAGAAGTCTCCCTAATGTTCGAACTTTTGTTCTGATATTGTCAATGTCTTTAATACGTTGTTCATCTTCTCCCAAACGACAGAGTAACGATTTGGCAAATTCTCTTATCAGGTCATCATTCTTGCATATTGCTGGTACACCAGGGTTGGCATTTGTTTCTTTCTTGGAAGAGAACAAAGATTCAAGTCTCACGTCTTCATCTGTAATCTCCTTTATGAAAGGTGAAAGCATCGCCTGTGCGTCTCGAACGTAGTTTGTGGATGGTTGTTTTGTTTCGGGCTTTAATTTACATGTTGACATATGCAGCCACAAAGAATCTTGCAGATAAAACCCAAGGCAGTATTCACAGGGTAGAAATCTGTGTGCGCTGTACTTTTCTCGATGCTTAACGTTTGGTCGCCTCGCAACTACCAGCTCACCTGTTCCTCTTTCTAGGGTCTAAAGGTTAATTAGAACAGACATCATAAATTAATAATACTACTTATACCTGCTGAAAAATAAAATACTAGTAAATAAGAATGCAAAATATGCATATTTGTTACAAGAACTTCCTTGTTAAATTGGGATGGTAGCAGCTTCAGTATCAAGATCAGGTATTTGCCGCTTCTGATAAAGTATCCCCTGTTTGTAGTTCGTCGATTTTTTAAATCTAGTGATTGTGTATGTAAATTTAATCAACTCAAGACAAGGTTCAAAGTACAAAATTTTGGTTCAGCTTTACTTGATAATGCGTTCGCGAGATACTCATTTGTTGACCGATCAGTTTTATGTTAGTTATACCAAACTGTTGTTTGTAACGTAGTTGCATTCCTCAAATGTAATAAGCATGGGAACTTCTATGTTATTAAATTAATTTCCTGTTAAAACGAACGCATAATAATTATACACATTACCTTCACATTATGACGGAAGTTTCCTCTATTTTCTAACTCAAGTAATATTTTCCTTCTTTTTGTTGACCCTACTGGAAGCATTCGAGCAGCCTTCACTTTTTCTTCATTCGGTTGGATATTCAAGTAATGATCGGATATTTTTGAGGTAAATGATCTCTCGCAGTACAGACAATGATTTATCTTTCTGTAGTTTCTTTTTCCATCTTCCTTCTTAGAGTATGTTGGGACAGTGACTATAAATGAAACAATTGCGATGAAAATTATTCAGCTATTAATACATTTGATATATCTTAAAATCATGAAAATAGCAGAAGTGTTATTAGTTTATATACATTTATTTCGATCACTTCGTTTGCGATGAAGCTTTTTAACTCCTATTAAAGCTATAAGAACCAAATTCCGGATGTTAACACGTTTGCAAGGTCTTCGACCATAATGAGCTGGAGCACGTTTGATTTAATCTACCCCTGCCTCAAATGCTTCGTGTTCGGGCAGTGGAATGAATCGAGGACCTCTTGTAATGAATGACAACGATATAGTCAAAGAGTAATTCAGACCCATGACTGTAGTTGCGGGCATTATGTATTTCTTTCATGTATGCAGAACTATTTTTGGTTTACCCGTACTAGAATTCTAAACATAAATAAACAAGAGGGCCATGATGGCCCTGGATCGCTCACCTGAGCAACCGTTTACCTGTGACCTTGACCTCTGACCCCAAAATTAAAAAGGGTCATCTACCAGTTATGACCAAAGTCCTAAGCAAGTTTGAAGAATTTGGGCTCGCAAACAGTTATCTCATTCAAAATAGCTGTTACTTATTAAAACCCTGTGACACCAGGGCGTGGCCAATATTTACCACAGGGGCATAATTTGAACAATCTTGGTAGAGGCCTACTAGACAATGGTCAATGCCGTATAACTAAGCTCTAGGTCTAGCGGTTTCAAACAAGAAGATATTTTAAGGTAATTACTACGTAAGTCTATGTAAAACTACAAGACCCCAGGGCGTGTCCAATATTGAACCCAAGGGCATAATTTGAACAAACTTTGTAGAGGTCTACTACACTATGGTCCATGCCAAATATTAAAGCTCTAGGCCTTGCTGTTTCTGACAAGAAGATGTTTGAATGTATTAACAATATAAGTCTATGTAAAACCCTGTGACCCCAAGGGTGTGGTTAATACTGACCCCAGGGGCATAATTTGAACAATCTTGGTAGAGGTCCTCTAGACGATGCTAAATGCTAAATATCTAAGCTCTAGGCCTTGAGGTTTCAGAGAAGAAGATTTTTTAAGTTTTCATTGAAAAATCTATATTTAGCTCCAGTGATCCAGTTGCGCAACAAACTGGAACCATTTGAACAACTCCGGTAGAGCATGTCCCAAGGATCATTCCTGTGAATTGTGCTCAATTTCCATTGTTGACGACGCACGCACGACGACGGACGACGGACAAAGCCAGGTGACAATAGCTCACCATGAGCACTTTGTGCTAACATATCGAAAGATCAACCTACTATTTTGCATCTGTTTCCTTAACGCCACATTAATTCTTCTATTGGTGACTTCAGTTCTGTGGTTTACGCCTAAAATGTATGCAAGGGACAGATTAAACTCACAGTTGTATGTAGAAACAGCTGTAATAAAGGTAAATATGTGCTCTCTTTTCATTTTATCTTATTAACTGTTAAAAAATTGGTTCTCAAACAAATTGTTTTCTAAGTATTTGTATTTAACAGTACCTATTTACAATTTCTATAAACAATTAGCAACCAAAATAAGCTGAGTCAGTAATAAAGAAACATTTACTATATAGCAAATCTACCTATTTTTTTTTTACCGTGTCTTATTATATCTAATTATTGATATACCGATACGTCGTATTTACAAAACACTTTAACACAGAATTTACAGGATTGATGTCAAACCTGCACTTTTAGATATTAATATCATACTGACATTTGCAACTGTTTGCTGCTCTCATTACAAAATGAAAAGATGATGTTAATTGTGACTATAAACAATCGGTCATGCGTAATTGTTCAATTTAATTTTACAACTATGTTATTTTTTTCTGGTGTGAAAGATCTATCGGTGCCTCCCGGCAATAACTTTAAAATAATTGCAATATTTACCCGTCGGTATCTAACTTCAAGCAGACCACAACCCTAATCGATAGCATCACCAAACAAGTGCATACCTGAGTCAAGTAGCAACGGCGTGTCATCATCGCAGTCTCTATGAGCCTCTTCACCACAGTACTCATCTACTTCATCAACAAGACTGTCACTTTTGCATGTTCGTCGCGGACCGTTCGTCTGTGGCGGCAAATTTTCCTCTTCATCTTCTTCGGCAGAATCTTCAGAATAATTTCCGCCCGTTTCTGTGTCTGAATTACAGAATTGTGTGAAGTACTTTTCTTTTTCTGTTTATTACCATTTATCATTTTGTTGTTGTTGAACCTTGACCTTAAAATTACACACCCAGGTTTGGGTTCTCAAAATCGTCCATTTGTACATACATAGTATTGTTTTAGCTAAGTAATATCAAGATCATTCCAAAGATTTAGGGATTAGAATTCTACAGCCCGGGCCTTGAGTCAGACTCCTGTTGGTTGGGTTCTGCACATCGTCTTCGTATGACGATCATTTTAGCCAAGTTTCATGAATGTAGAAGTTCTGCTCTGGACACGAATGTGTTTGATTCTGCACAACCTCTTGATGAGCTGATCATTTGTACCTTAGTATATCAAAATAGCTCTAAAATGTAGTTATTAGCAGCCCAACTGAATGTCCATATATAGCACCCCACACATGGACTGGTGTGATGATATTAACTATATAACACCCCTAAATAAAAAACAAATGATTTTTTTTGTTCATGTATGTAGAAGTTGTGTCTACAACGACTTATAATTCTAGAGCTTCAAATTACTGTTCACTAGTACCTGAATCAGGTTGTTCGTAGATGGGGTCATTATCGTCATCGATGTCTCCAGATGAACCCTCTAGGTCACTGGGGTCTTCTTGACCTAAACAGGTAAGGCACTATTCTAAAACATACTTCTGGGCATACAGAAAAAGAGCTTATTATTCATCACTAGGTTCATTCAGGTTCTTTTCATTAATGAGACAGGTTCAATGTGATTTTTTTGGTAACTAAAACAAAATAACGGAACAGTTATTTAATACATTCCTCCAATAAGCATTTAATTTGGTTAATCATTCACATGTAAAAACGATCAAAGAGTATTTCTTTGTAAAATAAATGATTCCTATCATGGTTACATGCAAAGAACGTTTATTGAACAGATAATTTGCTCGTAATTACTCCGACCTTTTGCTTGTCATTTACTTGATGTACATATAACACCAGATAAGCAGTACATATATAAATGTATATGAATGTCTATATATAGCACCCCACACACGGACTGGTGTGATGATATTAACTATATAACGCCCCAAAATAAAAAACAAATGCATTTTTTGTTCATGTATGTAGAAGTTGTGTCTACAATGACTTATAATTTTAGAGCTTCGAATTACTGTTCACTAGTACCTGAATCAGGTTGTTCGTAGGTGGGGTCATTATCGTCATCGATGTCTCCAGATGAACCCTCTAGGTCACTGGGGTCTTCTTGACCTAAACAGGTAAGGCACTATTCTAAAACATACTTCTGGGCATACAGAAAAAGAGCTTATTATTCATCACTAGGTTCATTCAGGTTCTTTTCATTAATGAGACAGGTTCAATGTGATTTCATTGATAACTAAAACAAAATAACAGAAAAGTTTCATTTTATCTATGTCGTTGTGTGGTTCGGCATATCATTATCCAATTAATTCGGAAAACTGCATTCGCCAGGATGGCTTATCAGTCTATGGTCCTGATAAAAAAATAGTTTATCTTTAAAGAAATGTAACAGGACTTATGTAGCACTACGGGGTCATATGCTATGCTTGGTACATTTAATAACAAGGTCCGGACTTCGCGTTGTGATTTCCATAATTTATTGGTACATATAAAACAGTCCGAATAATTACACATTCATAATACGCTATAAACATCCTGTTATATATATATGCATATCCGTTTAGTATAGTGGTTTTCAGTACTTCCATTTGTTGATTACTTAATTAAATAGTCCCTATTATTAAATGTCTTAGGTTCACAAAGTAGAATAGTATTTAGAAACTTTCAAATGTTCAAATCCTTAAATTAGTATGTAACGATGACTGCACTACTACACTGGTTTACATAGTATAGTTTAACTTATCCCACTACCTGCCTTAGACTGCGGGGGGTCCATCTTGTGGATACAAGTATTGAAACTGACTCTCACTCTTTAACCACTGACTCTAGACTCTCTACTCCCGACTCTCCTAGACTTTCTGTGCACTCAGTATTATGCTAAAAGATTTACCCATACTGCTTTTCGGCAGTTAGTCATGCCTCACATAAGGACATCGACAGGTTAACGTCATGGTGATTACCTCAGTGTATGCATGAATTACCCAAAGACCTTTCAGCGAATGGTCTCCACTAATATGGCAATACCTATTAATTCCCAGAATTCATAGTTTAGAACAGGTAAACAATAACAGCTGTTCCAGTGATTAACCAACAACTAACCGACGGTATTAGAAAACTCCCATTGCATGATCAGTTATAAGAGGGGTGTATTTGAATACAAGTGTGTTACATTTGTAACTGTTAGGTTAAATACAGTGGCAAGGCTGTAGTGTTACACTTACACCTGCACATCCTGTATTTTCTAGAAGTATAACAACAACAAAAACAAAAAAGAAACATATCTTCAAAACATCAGAGTAGTACATCTTGCTCTTAAATGTGATAGCTATACTTCTGGAAATGAATATAGATGAAACCTTAATTTGGAGAGCATAGATTGATAGATTCTGTAAAAATCTGTTTTATCTTGGAGATGTCATGAACGATATGTTTCATAATGCCTATTATACTGCTCTATAATAAATTCGCTGTTGCAGGCATTCATTTTATATACCATATTGAAGCAGAACAATCCAAGCTTAAAAAACGAACATTAAACCGATACCTGAAGGAACAAAAAGAGTAAAGGTGCAAGTTATAAGTGTAACAAGGTACTGTTAATGCAGTATATGTATATATCTTTAAATTGTATGTGGGGATTCCTTCACCTTACCAATAATTAAAGTAGCTTGTAGGGAAGGCTTTTCAAATAATAAGGTTGTGTTTAACCTTTCCTTGTAAATATGAACTTAAAAATCTAGTTGTTTATATCATGCAAGTAAATATTTTCCCTTTTTGTGTAAAAAATATTATTTTTTAGTGATCTTAGAATTGTTTTAGTTATATTTATTATCCGTTATATTACACAGATAGTTTTACATCTATTTTGAAAGTTCAGTTCGAAACGAACCTTTGAACCAGTTGTTTGTGAATAATCAAAGAAGGTATCTTATCCCTGATGGGATTTGAACATTCAGCTTCTGAATCTGGAGTCTAAGCCTCTTCCTCTATGCACTCCGCTACCCCCTCCTTTACTTTTAAATATGTTTTTTTTAAATATGTTAAAGAGATAAGGAGATTTCTTTTATGCTTTTTGATAAACTATTGTATTTCATCAGAGAAAATAAGCAGTGATTCACTGCGTGAAAATAATATTATTTTAGGAACTGGTTTCTTTTCCCCCAAAATATCCGAAACTAACCATAAAAGAGATAGAATTATTTTCTCCTCGTGATCCTAGAAAATAAATTTTCACGAATGGCGCAGGTGAAATTCGATCTTATACAACAAATATCTTGTCTATATCCTGAACATTTAAAAAAGAAAAAGAAAAATCATTTCTGAAGCCATGTTTCTTTTTTAAATTTGTGTATACTGTAATTAATAGCAATGTCTGATTTACACCCTGGCATATGCATGTAAAATACACAGTTTAAAAACGCCAAACTGTATTTTTCATAAGAAAACAATGACTTGCAGCAAATTTTGTCATTACCACTGGCATTTGATCTGCCAGTGATGACACCCCACCCCATACCCTATAGCTACGCGCCTGTTTAAAATACTTTGTGAAAATAAGTTAATGTATTATCCTTTGAGCACTAAAGAGAAAATCGTCAAATTAATATACCCGCTATATTTAAAATTAACACATGGTAAGTAACGGTAACGGACACCTGCCCAGTTCGGAAGGCGTTTTTTGTTCTGAAACAGCAGATTACTGGAACCTGTCTTTACGCTGGGCGAATTGCCCACAGCTTCCCACCGGACGTTTGCGCTCAAACAAAAATATTGGTTTCGCTTTTCTTCGGCTTCCTCAGTCCATCCCAACTTCCGGTTTACAACAAATTTTTGTTACGAGCATTTTGATTGGACGTTTTTGTTTGCAACTGACAACTTGAATTACTGAAAATAGTTCATCTAATCAGAACAATCTTTAACAAAATTATGTTGCAAACGGGAATCTGAAGAAAGTCAAAACTCGGCGAGTGACTGATTTTCGCTTTCTTTTCACAAAAAAGTCAGGCGGGAGTTGCAAGTATGATTTGACTGAGCAATCCTTTCAGCATCGAAAAGTAAAAATGTCCCTCAGTTGTCTTCTGCTTTAGCGAAATAATCGCGATCCGAATTGGACAGGTGCCTTTTTTCGTTCATTACCATGTCTTATTTGTAAACATCGTCGCAATATAAATTTTACAAATTTATTATTAAATGTTACAAAAGCCTGTTTTCAAAGCGTTTGTGCTATTTTTTCGTAGTTTTCTTGCTATTATTTAGTAAATTAGGAGCATCCGGTGGTCGGGGGTGGGGCTGGGGGTGGTGGAGAGACACAGCTGGCGGAACAAGTGCCAGTGGTCATTACTTGTGATTAAGTGATTATGTTTCTCCTGTAATTCTGTTCTAAAGTATGAACATACATTTATATCATTATTAAAATATACTAATAACATCATAAAAGAAAATTAATACAGCACATCATTCTACCTCTATCTTCTCTTTTTGCACTAAAATCTCTTTTTATACTTCGTTCTGGTTTACAGCCATTCTGTTTACATTTTCTTTATATCTATGCAAATGCAAATGAATGCTTCAAATGTTTCTGGTAGTAATGCCCTCTCCATATAACAGTGTTTCTTAGCTCAAACCGTGGAAACATTACTCTCTAACTGATAAGCTACTCTGAGGCTAATTTACCAGCTCAAATTTTCTGATAATCACCCTCTTAATGACCCCATGCTGAGAACCTAGCTGTTCATTATTTTGGAGAAAATCACTCTGGTCTGGCATTATATTCCAGACTGGAAACATAGACCCACCTAGCGTAATGAAATTAACCCATTTCATTCTGGAACCTAAGTGGAAATGGTACTCCTGGAGATCTGAGCATTTTATCAGCAGCAGCAACATCTAACAATGTGTTGACTGTGCCCTCATTGAAACTGCTATCTAACATTGAACAAGGATTTTCATGCAAACCGGGTCACAAAAATAGTCCTACCTTACATTCAGTAGATTTTTTTTTGTTGAAGACTTCATATTTTCTGCTATAATCCAGCGTATGAATCATTCACAATTTCATGCACTATACACTGGTGCAAAAATTATTCAAATAGGAGGTATGTATCACAAGTTATTAATTTTTTAGTAAAATTACTCAAAATGCAAAATTGTTCACTTATTTGCGGATATTTTATCAATATATTTGTATGTCAAGATACGTGTTCCCTATGTAAATAAAATTATGAAATAAACATAGTTTCTTGTTTGTTGTAATATGTACACCAAGTCAAATAGTCATATCAGCAATGTAAATGTCTAAATACAGTATATTTACACCAAAAGTGTTTTTTTTAAAACTTTTTATCATATTTTATTAATTATTTTTAGCTCTACTGATCAGAGATCAGCAGAGCTTATGCCGTGGTGCGGCGTCCGTCGCCCGTCCGTCCGTCCGTCCGTCTGTCCGTCCGTCTGTCCGTCCGTTAACTTTTATTTGTAGCGACTACTCCTCTGAAACTACTGGATGGATATTCATAAAACTTTACAGAAATGTTGCCCATGAAGTCTAGTTGATCCTAGCAAAAATTCATGTTGATGTGAAATCCAAGATGGCCGCCAAAGCTAAAAATAGATTTTTTAAATTCAAGTTTGTAGCGACTACTTCTTGAAAACTATAAGTGATATTGATATGGGACTTTTTCTAAAATTATCAGCATGACATGATGTTGATCCTTGTCGAAATTTATTACGATGCGACTTTAAACATGGCCGCTAGCAGCCATCTTTGTTTACATAGATTTATATAGTAAAAACTTGTAGCGACTACTCCTCTGAAACTACTGGAGGGATATTCATGAAACTTTACAGAAATGTTGCCCATGAAGTCTAGTTGATCCTAGCAAAAATTCATGTTGATGCACAATCCAAGATGGCCGCCAAAGCTAAAAATAGATTTTTAAAATACAAGTTTGTAGCGACTACTCATTGAAAACTATAAGTGATATTGATATGGGACTTTTTCTAAAATGATCAGCATGACATGATGTTGGTCGTTGTCAAAAATCGTTTTGATTCGACGTTAAACATGGCTGCCAGTGGCCATCTTTGTTTACATAGAGTTATATAGTAAAAACTTGTAGCGACTACTCCTCTGAAACTACTTGACGGATGTCCATTAAACTTCACAGGAATGTTGCTCTTGATGTCTAGTTGATCCTAGAAAAATTTCAGGCTGGCCGGAAATTCAAGATGGCCACCACGGCTAAAAATAGATTTAAAATAAATAAATTTGTAGCGACTACTTCTTGAAAACTGTAAGTGATATTGATATGGGACGTTTTCTAAAATGATCAGCATGACATGATGTTGATCCTTGTCGAAATTTATTTCGATGCGACTTTAAACATGGCCGCTAGCGGCCATCTTTGTTTACATAGATTTATATAGTAAAAACTTGTAGCGACTACCTCTCTGAAACTACTGGATGGATATTCATGAAACTTTACAGAAATGTTGCCCATGAAGTCTAGTTGATCCTAGCAAAAATTCATGTTGATGCAAAATCCAAGATGGTCGCCAAAGCTAAAAATAGATTTTTAAAATACAAGTTTGTAGCGACTACTCCTTGAAAACTATAAGTGATATTGATATGGGACTTTTTCTAAAATGATCAGCATGACATGATGTTGGTCCTTGTCAAAAATCGTTTTGATTCGACGTTAAACATGGCTGCCAGTGGCCATCTTTGTTTACATAGAGTTATATAGTAAACACTTGTAGCGACTACTCCTCTGAAACTACTTGGCGGATTTTCATGAAACTTTACAGGAATGTTGCTCTTGATGTCCAATTGATCGTAGCAAAATTTCAGGTCGGCCAGAAATTTAAGATGGCCGCCACAGCTAAAAATAGATTTTTAAAAAATAAGTTTGTAGCGACTACTTCTTGAAAACTATTAGTGAGATTGATATGGGACTTTTTCTAAAATGATCAGCATGACATTATGTTGATCCTAGTCAAACATTATTTTGATTCGACGTTAAACATGGCTGCCAGTGGCCATCTTTGTTTACATAAGAGTTTGTATAGTAAAAATGTGTAGTGACTACTCCTCTGAAACCACTAGACGGATTTTCATGAAACTTCACAGGAATGTTGCTCTTGATGTCTAGTTGATCCTAGCACAATTTCAGGTCGGCTGGAAATTCAAGATGGCCACCACAGCTAAACATATATTTTTAAAAACAAGTTTGTAGCGACTACTTCTTGAACACTGTAAGTGATATTGATATGGGACTTTTTCTGAAATGATCAGCATGACAAGATGTTGATCCTTGTCAAAAATTATTTTGATTCGACATTAAACATGGCTGCCAGTGGCCATCTTTGTTTACCTAGAGTTATATAGTAAAAACTTCAACTTGTAGCGACTACTCCTCTGAAACTACTTGACAGTTTTTATGAAACTTCACTTCACCTAGCTATCAAAATCTATCAGCAGAGCTTCAAGGTCATTGACCTCTTGTTATGTTTTTTTATTATAAAACGGTTGCCTGTCACTATGTTCTTACAGTTAAAACTAATTTGCAGCCTGAATGTGGCTGGCTACACACTCACACTTCTGGCACAGAGGAACATTGCAATGGACACAACCCTGATTGGTTGTTGCAGGCCTCTCAGCCGCGTCGTACACGACGACATTCGGAACAGGTCTTCCTTTTTTCGTAAAGTTTCTGGAACGTGTGTACAATGGCAGGTCGTGGCTGATTCTGTATTGGAGCATCTCTGTGTGTGCTGTAATTTCCAATCAGCCCTTCTGCCAGGTCTTCAACATAATCCTGGAACGCTGGCCACTGATCTTTCACTATCTCGGGGTTGGTGTCACGAGCGATGACGTAACTGTTATATGCGCTGGCCATCTGTAGATAGTGAAAGATGCGACGCCACCATTTTCTCGATCTGTGGTTCAGCATGTAGTAACCCAGCATCTGATCCATCAGATCTACACCTTTCATGTGGTCCTGGTAGTCTGCGAGCATCTTTGGCACTTCCACGGGTTGCTGTACCTGCTGTCCACTGCGACGATTGACGATTCCAACATGGATAGGGTCATGATAATTTGAAAGTGTAAGTACAGCCTTGGTGTCCATCCAAGAGCAGAAGGTAAGCTCATTCAACTGTGCCACTTGGTATTGATGTTTCTCCAGCCGCAGATTCTTTGGTAGTAATGCCACAGGTAGGCCTTTGCGGTTGCTTCTGACGGTGCCACAGGCATAGATACCCCGCATCGGAAGTTCCTTGAAGAGGACCGGGCTGGAGTAGAAGTTGTCCATGAACACTCGTATGTTTTTGTGTTGCAGATGCTGAAGTAGATCTGTAACTACACGGTGAGTGAGTCCCATTTCCTGGCCATCTTCTCTCCCAGTGTACACTTGGAACCAGTGTAAATACCCTGTCTTACTTTCTGCCAGTGCCCAAACTTTCACACCCCACTTGATAGGCTTCGCTGGTAAATACTGTCGAAAGGCAAGTCGACCCTTGAACTTGATCATGCTCTCATCAATTGTGACATGACCATAAGGCATGTAGAGGTCACTGAATTTGCCATTCAGGTAGTCCATGTACCACCGGATCTTCAGAAGCTTGTCTGGTTGTTCTGGTCTTGGTGCCTGATTGTCGTGGAGATGGAGGTAGCGCCAGATCAAGTTGAAACGGTCCCTCGGCATGACGGTATTGAACGAGGTCCTAAACATTCTCTTCTTTTGCCTCCAGTAATCATTTCTTGCAGGGAGTCGTAGTACTCACATGCAGAATGTTAGCCCAATGAAGGCTTTCATGGCTGGTACATCAACCGGTATCCATTTTGGTGCATATGGGGGCGGTGGATTTCTCGTCCTCTCCTGCTCGGCGTACAGGTTGGTCTCCCTCACCAAATGATCCCACATTTCATCTCCCCAAACAAGGTTGAAATAATGGAGGGGCTGAGCTTCTTCTGGGTGCTGAATATTAGCACCCCCAACGTCTTTGAATGACTCAGAAACGCGAGGGTTGAAGTTTTCACTCTCCCAATCAACATGGAATCCGAAGTCATCATCATCTTCATCGTCGGAAGACTCGTTGTCCGAAACGAAAAACCCAATTAAACCATCGTCTTCTCCACGTTCAATTCTGTCGAGTGCTAGACGATTAAAATCAGCATTTCTGCCGACAAAACGGTCAAAAGCTGCATCATATTGGGCATCAAACTCACCCTCAATATCGCTCCCATCACTGCCTATCTCCGATGCGTTCGCCATTCTTGAATAAAGTTGAAATTTCAATTTTTTTGCGTCAAGAAATGGACCCGGAAATAACTTTCCTTTGTTTTTAAACTTCCCAGATATTTCCTATCGAACTGCGCATGCTTCGAGCCTCGTTTTGGTATATTCAGCAAAAGCTATGACGTAGTTAGCACTCGACAACAAAGGGACCCAAAATGAAAGTAGAAAACTACTCGTGGACGCGTATCCCGAATGCAATGGGTAAATACGCACGCACGCGTATCCCGAATGAAATGGGTTAAAGTAAATTCCCAAGTAGAATCATAATTCAGACATGTTCTATTTTTGTTAACCTTAATGTACAGGCCCAACACCAAGGATAGATTTATTGTCCGATACCAGTGATAATAAAGAAAAGCAAAGTGAATGTTTTTTAGTGAGATTTCCCTAATTTATATATAAATACAGATAAAAGTTGTGTGGAACAACAGCGAAAAAATGGATAAATAATTCCAAGCATTTTTGAAATACATTTCTGTTCATGCAAATGAAGTGAAAGAGAGGATCTTGAACATCCAGCTAAACATAAATCATTAATAAACAAATGCACATCAAAATGTCTTGTGCATGTAAAGTTTTTGTTGTGTGAAAAGACTTTTGGGGGCAAAAAAAAATGGTATGAACCCCACCCAGAACAACATTTTTGAAGTATATTCCTACCTGTGTTTCTTTATTACGTCTTGAAATTCATGTTTTTGTCCTCGCACCACTTTTTCATTCTCTCGCACTCGTCAGAGGTAGAAAAGGTCATACGTTTCCCCTCCTTCGTAGTTTTCCATTTTTCAGCCACAGCCTGAACAGAGATATTATTATTATTTATTATCATTAAAACGCCGATCTTAACATATTTATGTAACATGTATAATTATGTTTTATTCGACAAAAGGCCACTGAGTTTTGACCACTGTTAACTTAAAAACAGAAAGTATTAAAAGCGCAGCGGAAAATAAAAAAAAATCATAAGAATGGAGAAATTTTATACTTTATAAATCTATTCGTGAACTTAAAATAACTTTAATTATAAAATAATTATGACGAGTTAATTATTAAACGCCTAAATAAATCAATAGTAAAGCGGCAGCAGTTATCGGACTAGGCGGTGGCGCTAATTCTGGCTGTTGCATTTTTATTCACAGAACTGCTAATTTGTAAAACGTATGTATTAATCTTGGAACTTTTCAGTTTAATTTACAAACAAATAATTCTTAAATTTTATACTGACAAAAATCCCACCAATCTGATTAAAATAATATATATAAGATAAAAAAGCAATAAATGAAAAAGCGTCGCCTTACGTGTTCTTCTGCCTTTCTGAATTCCTCGCTGCTTTCAAACACTACTGTTAATTTTCCAGACATTTTCTGCAAAAGACACTAGATACTTATCAGAGAAGAGTCCGACTGCAACTGCGTATGATTTGTAAAACAGCGTGTGTGTAATAGTTTTTATTTTTGCTCGCCCTATGGCACTAGATTGTAAAACAGCTCGACACTTCGTATAAGTTACGTGTCAGATGATACAGTTCGTTGACAGTACGACCTTTTTTAATGCGTTATCTGATGTATGATATTTAGGAGTAACGTGGGTGATTATTGAGACTGTAAAGCTTAAAGGGACATTTAACTGGTTAATACACCTTTAAACGACTGTGCCAAAGTGTGGTCGCAAATAAATGCATGAATTATCATAAAACTTTTAAAGGGCGTTTCAGTTGATTTAGTCGTTTTTCGATCATATTCCCATCTTCAAAAATCATTTATGTCTCCAGCATTTTTATGTCGTACTTTGTATAATGTAAAACGGACACACAAGTATTATGTTATGCTAATTGTATTCTACGGTTCTAATAATTCAAAAATTGGTCAATTGTTAAAATGCTTACTGTTTAGAGTTTCAACGTACAAAATTGCATATTTATAAGTTTTTATTTTCTATTTTTATACCTCCAATGATAAGCAACAATGAACTGCTGAAAGCTATGTAAATTCTTTAAAAAATATGTTCTGAAACGACAGCGGAATTCTTGTGTTAGCTGAACGACAAGCTACATTTGAGATATTATTTTGGAATCTTTCATGATTATTTCTACAAGTATTAGTTACATTATACGCTAACTATCAAAACGTTAAAAAACGTAATGACTTAACTATGCCATGCTACAAATTATCATCATAAAGTGATATTAAGTAAATGATGCGGCCGTAACCTGCGTCCCATGTAACTGTGTCCAGCTTCGTTTAAATCGGATTTAGCCGGGACAAACTAGACCGCATTATGCACTCAGTCGCTGATGTGCCCATACTTGAGATGAACAGTGTAAGTAATGAATTTCAGACTGTAAAGAAATATAATAAATACATGCTTTCAAATAAAAACGCACTCCCTTCCGAACTAGATACGCCCCAGCTTCTGCTCCGAAATAATTTACCAGGTCAAAAAATATCAAATTTGGCAGTAGATTTATAGATAACAGGTCTATCGTTGGTCCATTGATAAAGCAATTACCGAATGTCATGGGACTTAGGTTAGAAAAACAAATATGTTGACATGATAATATTACTGTGAGATATATAAACAAGAACAGAAATACCAGAATCTAATCATTTATTGTTGCACGCCTTTTTAGATCACCTGAGCCGAAGGCTCAAGGTGATCTATTGGGATCACTCTGCGTCCGTCGTCCGTCGTCCGTCGTCGTCGGCGTCGTCGTCGTTAACTTTTCTTCAAATGACTTCTTCTCAGAAACCGCTTGGCTAATTTTGCCCAAACTTCACATGGATGATCCTTAGATGAATGCTTTTTAGATTTGTTAAAATTAGGTCAGCTTGACATCCAAGATGGCCGCCATTACTATATATGGTCGAAACCTTAAAAAATCTTCTTCTCCAGAACTGCTGGAGAGATTTCAACAGTTTTTCTTTTAAAATGATCGCCAATGCCTAGACTATCAAGTTTGTTCAAATGAAGTTCCCGGGTTAAAAAATGGCTGTGCCCCGGGGATCCAAAGTTTGTATATTGAGATTTTGCATGTTTTTCATATAGACATATAGGAAAAAACTTTAAAAAATCTTCTTCTCTGAAACCACAAGGCACAGAGCTCTCATGTATTACATGTAGCATCAGTTTATGGTCCTCTACTAAATTTGTTCAAATGGTGACCCTGGGGTCAAATTTGTCTCCGCCCCGGGGGTCACAGTTTTATATAGGGAGAAAAAAAAAAATCTTCTTCTCGGAAACTACAAGAGCCAGAGGTTTGATATTTTGCATTTACTATAAGCTTATGGTCCTTTACCGAGTTTGTTCAAATGGTGACCCTTGGGTCATATTTGGCCCCGTCCCAAGGGTCACGTTTTACATAGACATGAATAAGGAAAAACTTAAAAAATCTTCTTCTCTGAAACTGCAGGAGCCAGAGGTTTAATATTTTGCATTTGCTATAAGCTTATGGTCCTCTACCAAGTTTGTTCAAATGGTGACCCAGGGGTCACATTTGGCCCCGCCCCGGGGGTCACAATTTTACATCATACAGGCTTGTGTAGGGAAAAACTGAAAAAAAATCTTCTTCTCTGGAACCACATGGCACGGAGCTCTCATGTATTACTTGTAGCATCAGCTTATGGTGATCTTCTTCTTTTGTTTAAATGGTGACCCTGGGGTCAAATTTGTCCCCGCCCCGGGGGTCACAGTTTTACATAGACATATAGGAAAACAATTCAAAAATTCTTCTTGGAAACTAAAAGAGCCAGAGGTTTGATATATTGCATTTACTATAAGCTTATGGTCCTTTACCAAGTTTGTTCAAATGGTGACCCTCGGGTCACATTTGGCCCCGCCCCAATCTTAACCAAACTTGCTCAGATTGTATATGACCATAAGATTTCGAAGAAGTTCGATAATGTGCCAGTACTCAGGTGATCGCTTTAGGGCCATCTTGGCCCTCTTGTTTAAGGTATTATATCATCGCAATAAAAAGGTTACCAAACAAAAATCTGTGTATGAGTTTAAAGTTCATTTATCTCAAAGATGACCTGCGTACGTATGCATCCAAATGTTATAACTGAGGTTGTGGGTTCGAGCCCCGCCTGAAGCTTGTTTTCATGACCTCTCAAATAGACACCAGTACTGGTTCTACTCAGGAAACGGACTCTGGAGTGATTCTATAATCTTCAAGCATCACAATCGAGCTAAAATAAATTGGTATAAACTATACTAAACTAAACTAAACTAAACTAAAAGCTTCGCTTGTGTTTAAAGGGACATTTAACTGGTTGATACACCTTTAGTAAATGTTGTTTAGAAGTATCTAAATAAATATACTTGAACAGCTCAAGCCAATGCTCGCAGCTGAACGTCCATATATAGCACCCCGCACACGGACTCGTGTGACGATTTTAACTATATAACACCCCGTACATGTAATTAAAGATATTTGCTACAGTTTTTATATGAAGATTATCAAACATTCAGATTTTTGTTAAAATTTGCAGAACCCTTTTAGATTTATATAATTATATCGATTGTTAGACAATACCATTCAATGTTAACTCAATGCAGATTTGAGTATCCAATTATTCCAATATTTATAAGTCTGGTGGCTTTAACGCAATGATTCAGGCAATAAAGTTCTTGAAACAATTTTTCGTCTTTAAATCTATTGTATCGCAGGCGCAGTATTTAAGAACAAAATGCAACAATTTCGACTGAAGGTCACACTGATTTCTATTCTTACGTATTATGCTTAACGACATCTTCAGTCGTTAATACAATTTACAAACCTTCAATTTAAAACAATAAATATAAACAAATATATCTTCAGTCTGGTATGCTTTATCGTCAAATAAATCGTCATTACTTCTGTCATCGAAGTCCACCATTTTCTGCTGCATAAATCTTTGTATCTGCCGGAAAAGAAGAGAAAGACATATTCGGCCAAGCCAATGCTTATCGCTTTAAATGCTCATATATATCACCCCGCATATTGACTCCTGTGACGACATTAACTATATAATACCCCGTAATGAAAGACATTCTCTAAAGTTTTTATATGAAGAAAGAAGGAAAACTATTATCAAACATTCAGATTTTTTGTTTAAATTTGCAGAACCATTTAGATTTATATAATTATAGTGACTGTCAGACAGAATTCCCAATACCATTCAATGTTTTGAGTATCCAATTATGCTAATACTGATAAGTCTGGTGGCTTTAACACAAAAAATCTGGCAGTAATAGAGTTATTATAAAGTTCTTGAAACATTATCTCTAATTGTATCGCAGGCGCAGTATTTAAGATCAAAATGCAACAATTTCGACTGAAGGTCACACATAATTAAAACGTCAGTTATCCAGCTTAAGTCATGCATTTTAGCGACATCTGCAGTCTTTTATACAATTTACCAACCTTCAATTTAGAACAATAAATATAAACAAATATATCTTCAGTCTGGTATGCTTTATCGTCGAACCCATCGTCATTACATCTGTCATCGTAGTCGTCATCAGTTGTGCCACCGTTTTCTGCTGCATAAATCTTTGTATCTGCCGGGAAAGAAGAGAGCGGGAGCAAGCCAAGCAACTGTTTATCGCTTTAAATGCCCATATATATCACCCCGCATATTGACTCCTGTGACGACAATACGTGTACGTGTACGTGTAATCTACACGTTCATGAAAATGACACTGTTTTTATGAAAACAGTTTGAGAAAAGTAACTAAATGCTTGTGTACCTGTACTAGTAATTTTCATAAGTGAGATTATCGTGCGTGTCACTTGAAACGTATTATAATCCTTAAAATTAACCATAACGTGTTTTACAACATAGTAAAATGGATATTTGATGGTGATGTTCCGCGTGCAAAATATTACGGAGTCTACTTTTCACAATTTGTTGTCTTTTCTTGAGCTTGTACAAACAATAGAGAGGTTATAGATTTTTACCCTTTACTACACGAGAAACGGCTTATATCCAATGTGCAACCAGTGTAGATCCAGATCAGCCTGCACATCCATGCACATCCATGCAGTCTTGTCAGGATATACACTAGTCGCTTCTAAATTCATTAGGTGATCCTGATCAGACTGCACGGATGTGCATGTTGATCTGGATCTACACTGGTCGCACATCCGTGAGTCTAATCAGGATCTACACTAGCCGCTTCTAGATTTGTAAGATTATTCTTGACCAAGAAGTGAACAGTGTAAATCCTGATCAGACTGCACGGTAGTGCAGGCTGATCTAGATTTACACTGGTCGCATATCCCTTCAGTCTGATCAGGATCTACACTAGTCGCTTCTAAATAACAAGGTTATTTCTGACCAAGAAGCGAACAGTGTAGATCCTGATCAGACTGCACGGATGTGCAGGCTGATCTGGAGCTACACTGGTTGCACACGAGATATAAGCCGTTTCCATGTTTTTATTTCTCTCAGTTTAATAAAGATAACATTCGAATCGGCTAAGTAATATACATGTATGTATAAAAGTGGCCTTTACCGCATGCTTTTCACGTGCTCGAGCAAAATCTTTTGAATAGCAAACAGTGGATTCAAATAATTTTCAAGTATGGAAATCAGTTCAGCATCAGAAAACACGTTCTCCTCGGCATTTACCGTTATATTTCAAAAAGCTAAAAGTGCGGACGTTGCCGATCTATAGACATTTGTCTTTTACAAAGGGAAGAGAACATTCACACATATTTTAAACACGTGTAGAGGCTACCTTACATGTCGCTGACTTGTATAAGGACTTGTTCTAAGTTTAAGGAACACATATCTTGATGAGGTAGTACCCACATACCCGTCTTACATCTCAACCGTTATGTCTGTAAAACTGATTTCTCGTAAAAATCAAAAAAATCATGCTTCTTGTTCTTTTTGGTTGTTTTCTGCTACATTTTTAATGAATATTTTCGACAGCTACATCATAACTTTGCAATACATCGGATAAGAAATGGATATAGAGATGAAGCTCAACTTTAATCTTAGCTTCTTTGAATCATTATAAAGCAAATAAGGTACAACCAAATTATGATAACTATGGCCAAAATTACATATATTTGAAGCAAAAATCAGCAACTTCCTACAGTAATTGGCGTACGTGTAGAACCTTCTGTACAAGGAGATAACGTAGTAAATTTTATCTACACATACCTGGATTACCTAGGACGCAGAAATATCTACTACACGTACGCGTTAACGTACTCGTCTTAAATCTCAACCTCTCTAATTAGAAATAGTATCACCTTCATCTTCCTTTTTAGCTCTACTGATCAGAGATCAGCAGAGCTTATGCCGTGGTCCGTCGTCCGTCTGTCTGTCCGTCAGTCCGTCCGTCTGTCTGTCCGTAAACTTTTTTTTGTAGCGACTACTCCTCTGAAACTACTGAATGGATTTTCATGAAACTTTACAGAAATGTTGCCCATGAAGTCTAGTTGATCCTAGCAAAAATTCATGTTGATGTGAAATCCAAGATGGCCGCCAGATCTAAAAATAGGTTTTTAAAAAACAAGTTTGTAGCGACTTCTTCTTGAAAACTATAAGTGATATTGATATGGGACTTTTTCTAAAATGATCAGCATGACATGATGTTGGTCCTTGTCGAAAATCGTTTTGATTCGACGTAAAACATGGCTGCCAGCGGCCATCTTTGTTTACATAGAGTTATATAATGAAAACTTGTAGCGACTACTCCTCTGAAACTACTTGACGGATTTTCATGAAACTTCACAGGAATGTTGCTCTTGATGTCTAATTGATCCTAGCAAAATTTCAGGTCGGCCGGAAATTCAAGATGGCCGCCCAGGCTTAAAATAATTTTTCAAAATTCAAGTTTGTAGCGACTACTTCTTGAAAACTATTAGTGATATTGATATGGGACTTTTTCTGAAATGATCAGCATGATATGATGTTGGTCCTTGTCAAAAATTGTTTTGATTCAACGTTAAACATGGCTGCCAGCGGCCATCTTTGTTTACATAAAGTTATATAGTAAAAACTTGTAGCGACTACTCCTTTGAAACTACTTGGCGGATTTTCATGAAACTTTACAGGAATGTTGCTCTTAATGCCTTATTGATCCTAGCACAATTTCAGGTCGGCCAGAAATTCAAGATGGCCACCACAGCTAAAAATAGATTTTTAAAAAAGAAGTTTGTAGCGACTACTTCTTGAAAACTATAAGTGATATTGATATGGGACTTTTTCTAAAAAGATCAGCATGATATGATGTTGGTCCTTGTCAAAAATTGTTTTGATTCAACGTTAAACATGGCTGCCAGCGGCCATCTTTGTTTACATAGAGTTATATAGTAAAAACTTGTAGCGACTACTCCTTTGAAACTACTTGGCGGATTTTCATGAAACTTAACAGGAATGATTCTCTTGATGTCTAATTGATCCTAGCAAAATTTCAGGTCGGCCGGAAATTCAAGATGGCCGCCACGGCTAAAAATAATTTTTCAAAATACAAGTTTGTAGCGACTACTTCTTGAAAACTATAAGTGATATTGATATGGGACTTTTTCTAAAATGATCAGCATGATATGATGTTGGTCCTTGTCAAAAGTTGTTTTGATTCAACGTTAATCATAGCTGCCAGCAGCCATCTTTGTTTACATAGAGTTATATAGTAAAAACGTGTAGCGACTACTCCTTTGAAACTACATGGCGGGTTTTCATGAAACTTTACAGGAATGTTGCTCTTAATGTATAATTGATCCTAGCAAAGTTTCAGGTCTGCAAGAAATTCAAGATGGCCACCACAGCTGAAAATAGATTTTTAAAAAAGAAGTTTGAAGGGACTACGTCTTGAAAACTATAAGTGATATTGATATGGGACTTTTTGTAAAATGATCAGCATGACATGATGCTTATGACGGATTTTCATGAAACTTCACAGGAATGTTGCTCTTGATGTCTAATTGATCCTAGCAAAATTTCAGGTCTGCCGGAAATTCAAGATGGCTGCCACGGCTAAAAATAATTTTTCAAAAAAAAAGTCTGTAGCGACTACTTCCTGAAATCAAAATCAATCAGTAGAGCTTCAAGGTCATTGACCTCTTGTTCCTTTTTCTCAGAACGAAATTCATCAACACAAGCAATTAACTTCTTTGTTATACAGGAGGTACCAAATGAGACTTCAGGAGCGTGAAGAAATTGGACGGAAGTTTTCGCACACCACATTCAAACACGCGGACATGACTAGAGAAAATCTAGTGCTGAAAATTAAAGAGCAAAGAAATGAAACAGCTTCCCTTCAACAAGAAGTGTGGAAAATGCAGAGAGACATGGACCATGCCATCCGTGTGGCTGGTGTGGAAATGCAGCCACATGAAAAAATAGTTAAAGACAGCATTAACCTTAAATCTTCTTGTGTTGTAAGCTCTACTGATCAGAGATCAGCAGAGCTTATGCCGTGGTGCGGCGTCCATCGTCCGTCCGTCTGTCCGTCTGTCCGTAAACTTTTATTTGTAGCGACAACTTCTCTGAAACTACTGGATGGATATTCATGAAACTTTACAGAAATGTTGCCCATAAAGTCTAGTTGATCCTAGCAAAAATTCATGTTGAAACTACTTGGCGGATTGTCATGAAACCTTACAGGAATGTTGCTCTTGATGTCTAATTGATCCTAGCAAAATTTCAGATCTGCCAGAAATTCAAGATGGCCATCACAGCTAAAAATAGATTTTTAAAAAATAAGTTTGTAGTGACTACTTCTTGAAAACTAATAGTGATATTGATATGGGACTTTTTCTAAAATGATCAGCATGACATGATGTTGATCCTTGTGGAAAATTATTTTGATTCAACGTTAAACATGGCTGCCAGTGGCCATCTTTGGTTACATAGTTATATAGTAAAAACTTGTAGCGACTACTCCTCTGAAACTACTTGACGGATGTTCATAAACTTCACAGGAATGTTGCTCTTGATGTCTAGTTGATCCTAGAAAAATTTCAAGATGGCCGCCACAGCTAAAAATAGATTTAAAATAAATAAGTTTGTAGCGACTACTTCTTCAAAACTATAAGAGATATTGATATGGGACTTTTTCTAAAATGATCAGCATGACATGATGTTGGTCCTTGTCGAAAATCGTTTTGATTTGACGTTAAACATGGCTGGCGGCCATCTTTGCTCTTAATGTCTAATTGATCCTAGCAAAATTTCAGGTCGGCCGGAAATTCAAGATGGCCTCCACGGCTAAAAATAGATTTTCAAAAAACAAGTCTGTAGCGACTACTTCCTGAAATCAAAATCAATCAGTAGAGCTTCAAGGTCATTGACCTCTTGTTATATTTATAGTGTCCTTGTAGAAATAAATAAAAATGTGCAATGTTATCTATATTCAACTCTGGGATGTTTAACCCGTCCCCCAACTTATCTTTGAGATTTTTGTCATATTTCTTCACAACATGACCACGGAAGGCAGCTATACTTTAGTACTCCTTATTACAGTCAAGACAAATTCATCATCAGTATACTCTCCTTACAGGTATGAGAGAACTTAATATCTTATCCTTAAGTTCCCATGGAAAGTGACAACCTGTATTTCATAAATTGTGACAACCAGAATGAAGGTGTACACAGATGGCAGTGGACATGGCAAAGGTGTGAATTTATTGCAGCGCCTTCGTTTATTGTGAACTTACCTGTGTTCATTAACAATCTTGTGACAGCTTGGTGAATATAACCGCATGGTACTGCCGATGGAAATATTATTATTATTATTATTATTATACATATCTGTTAATTTTATTTTTTACATTCATGTTAAAACAATTTATTAACATGTATACAGCTTAAAGCAAATGTATCAAAGTTTTTAATTAAGTGTAAGTTTAAAACATAAAATTTTTAACAGGCCTTAAAAGAAGCAGTATTTTACATAAATAACATTCCAAACGTTTAAATTCGGTAAGTTCATTGTACAAAGTATTGGAATACGAAAAGGACCGGCGAGCGCGGCCGTTATCATTCGATAAGATCTCACGGGTCAATGAGAATTCGCGTTAATTCGCGTAGACGCGATTCCGTGTGTTGTTTATTTCCGTAACTTGATTTGTACTAGTTGTATATTTCCGTGACTTGACTTGTACTAATATTTAAAGTAAGGAGAGACTATTGTGTATGGCCGACATTTAACTCGACACATGATTGTGCGTTCTCATTTAGTATGTATTTCAAGAATCAGTAGTAGCAATGTGGGGTTTTATATATTACAGGTAAATGTTACGGGGTGGTATATATGCTGAGCGATCATGAAAGGTCAGCATAAAAACAATATGACGCAAGGGAGACAACTGCGAAACTACGTATATATGATTTCGATATAAAACCTGAATGGTTCAAAACTTCCTGCAATGGCTTCCTAAGGTCCCTTGAGCCGATTGGAACACTTTTTTTTTCACACCCCACAACAAAGGTTTCATATATATAAACGCCTCATATCTGGAAACTTTCTTTCTATATATATATATTGCTATATATAGCATCACCTGACACCTGGGACAGTACCAGTTATTACCTCAGGGTCACTATTAGTACAACTTTAGTTACAAAAATAAGGTGTAATTGTATAGTTACATCGAAAAAACCCATAACACATGACCGTTTATATAATAAGACTGGAATATTTTGATATTGGATTAGAACATTCAAAGACTAGTTCTACACAAAATCCAACTGATCAGCAAAAACGACTTCCTGTTCTGTCGCCTGATTTGCACAGATTTTAATCAAGTGATTTACACATGGATTGACAAGTGGTTTAGTTTCATCTACAGGAACTTTGTGTACAACAGCAAGGCATACATTTCTTTTTTGGTGATAAAGAAAATGATCTACCTTAACAAGTTTGACACCCTCATGTAAATCCTCAACCAAGACATAATACCAGACTCTTTTAGTGAGTCTTTCATAAGCTTTTGAAATTAAGAACTATTCTTGATGCAAACAGAAGTTTACCAGCATCCTCTGACAACAGTACCTCAACCTTTGTCTTGACATCTGGACTTATGTCCCTCGAAACAAGGCCTCCAGCCATCTTACAGGTTGATGCTAATCTGGTAATGTTTACAGACCTTTTAGTTGATGTCACTTTGTCTGTGAAAGTTTTAAGGTTCGAGTCATCTATATTTCCACAGTCTATGACAAGACGTTTTTGGGCTTGCATAAGCCATAATATTTGGAAGTATACATCTCCAGTTCCATGGACACCATTCAGGATACTTCCTTTTATATCTTCGAACGGGAAACGTGACCATGACCAGAGTGGACCCAATAATTTCACATATGTTGCAGGTGACAGCAAGCATTGTGTAAGTTTAAGGTGCAGTTGTTTTCACCATATATTTCTGCAAATTGCGCATAAAAGGCTGTTAAAACAGCCTTGGCTCTTTCCATTTTACTGTCACTAATGGAATCACCAAGCAAAATGTATGTTCCCTCAACAAACAGTGCAAGGTGGTCCAAATACTTCTCCATAATATCAGTAAGACATGGAATGGCATAGAATAGTAGCCAGTTTTGCAACTCAGAAGCTTTCAGGTGGTGTATATTGTTGTCTAGGGGTCTTGGAAGCTGTCCAATGTTGTCTGTTGGTTTCATTTTCTTTAGTCTTCTATCTACTGCTTTTATAAATGAAGCCAATGATTATGATTCCTTTGAAGAAGCTGCTGAAAAATGTAGTTGCAAAAGTATTTTGGTAACCCCAGTAGCATTCCATGCATATAATCAGGACCTATACTATTCACCATGTTAAACCATTCTATCCCAAGGAGGGCAGAAATCCATTTTATTCCTTTCACAGGTTTGTTTATAGGTGAGGCATCTTTTGCATTGAGAATTATTCCTGAAATAAGAAACAAAAACATTATTGCAAACAAGGTAAGGCATTTCTGCTATTTTATTCTGCTATCACACTTTTTCTATAAATACATTAGGACTAAGGTACAATGTAAGTAAATGTACTGATTAAGTAGTATATGTCAACAGCAGGGTTCAAGCTGGGTCTGAAATTTAGGAAAAATGACTTCTCCCTCTAGGGAAAATAATGAAAAGTGAGAGATTTGCCTATCGCTGATGAATGAACCATTCTTCAAATAAAAATTCTTTTAATAAAACTGATGTGCATAAATGTATATAGGTTAATTGTCACTTGTTATTAAAATATACCAATAGCTTCTTACTTTTAGTATGGAATACTTTAAAGTAAGAAAAAAAACTAGATAATGTGTCCATGGGACACAGATGCTCCACTTTGGTACTTTCAATCACATAAAAATGTTTCAATTAAGTTTGAAAGTAGGTCAAAGTCATTCTCATGGACCTACTTTTTTTTGGTAGAAACATGGATCCTCTCCTGTAGATGTAAGTGTATATGAAGGTTACTTAAAGGTGTACGTAAGTGTATATGAAGGTTACTTAAAGGTGTACAGCTTTTAACAGGAATGGTTGTAGGCAATTAGGGACAAACTTGAATGGAATTAACTAAGTAGAAAAAGTAGGTGAAGGTCATTGACACTGACCTACTTGTTATGTAGATGTATGCCTCTGTGAAGTTTGACAGCTGTATGGCTTATGGCGTTTGAAATATGGACCTTAACCAAAAACTTTAATGTTCGTACTGATGGACGGACTAGGGTACTTCACTATATGTTCGCACCACTTTCGTTGTGGAGCATAATAATACATAAGCCAATGACCAGTGTTATATTTGCCAAAAAAGTATACAACAAAACGTGTTCTTGTTAATAATTGTTTCATATATTTATAACCTATTTCATGTTGTTTTTAACGTTACAATGTTGTAGTGTTGTATGACTTTAAAACCACCATTTTCAACGCCAGCACCTTACCAAAAACATTTTGGAAAAAAAAGAGTATTTGATTTATTTGTGAAAACCAATGATAGGAGAAAACAAGTATTTATGAAACTACCAGATACTCTTTGCTATGTTTCACTACGCAAAATTATAAATTAACAGCTTTTGCCAACACGACAAACTTTAATAAACACACTGTTCGATGTAAAATTAGGTTGATCAAGGGGCCCAGGAAGTTCATTAAAAAAGATGAGAAGTGTTTAAAATATATATAGTGACATATTTTGCTTAGCATACATGTACATGTCTTTCTATTATTAAAAATGTGTGCACCTTAAGGTTAAGTGATATAAGCTTGAATTGGTTCAGTTTTACGTACTTTCAGGTGTTCTGAGCAGGTTTTCCATTGGAGGATAAACACGTGCATGGCCTTTGCCCTGGGGAACAACCTTTCCAGGATGATTACATGTTAGACATCCAAATTGTCATTATTTGGTGTCATTTCAATAATGTAAGCCTTGGCTTGAAGGTCCATGGTGCCAGCCAGTAGCATTGTTTTTGCATGAACATCTCTACCATCAACTGTGAATCCAAATCCTTCATTCTTTGTTTTTTGCATTCTATAAATGGTTGAAGAAGTGTATACTGGCTTTCCTTTGCTTGCCATTCACCCCACAAAATCATGTTCTTGTGTTTGTGTGCCTTAAAACCCCAATTCAATTCAATTCTTTGAAAACCTCATTGTGGGAGGCAGTTCATTTATAACCAAGTAGATTCCAAATCCAGAGGATATTGTTAAGTGGAATATCATCTGTATTGAACAGAAGAGTGATAGTTAAAATCACTAGCCCATAAACGTTTCAGTTCACCTTATGGGTTCAACTTCAGTGAAGTTCAGTTCAGGTCTTGTAAATAGGGTCCATTAAGTTTCATTAAGACACACTTTAGCAATGTCATCCACATGAGTAATTAAAGAAATTAGAATCTCATTAGCTAAAATCCTAAATGTTTTCACACTTCTGACGACTTGTTCAATCAGAATTCTATGGTTCGCAACTCTTTTAGTTTTTCTCACCGAAGCACTGGTCATTTGTGACTGTCCTCTTTTGCCTGGTGGTACATAAATAGAAATGTTCTTCGCTGCACACTCTTCATCTATATTAAATCCTTTATCTGCCATGATCATGCTGTATGGTGGAACTTTGTCCAAATAACCACAATCAATTGTTAACGCTTTGTCCAAGATGCGACCAGTGTAGGCGGGGGATATATATGTAATTGAACTGTTCAGAGAGCAAGCAGTCAAAAGCTTCACTGTATTATGATGCTTGTAGTCACTCCAAGTGGCACTTTGCATATATAAATCCTTCTGTGTTTCTATAAACAGTTCAGTGCAATCATTGATGGAATGTAAATCGTGTAGTATTCTGAATCTTTCTGGTTTTGTAGCGATACATGTTTCTTCATCTGGTGTGAACGCTAGGCTTCTTAGAACAGAACTACTGGCTCGAAGGTAAGCAAAGAATATTCGCGAACAAAGCGTTTCAGAAATATCAAATCGTTTAGCAAGATCCTTGTTTAAAAGTCCTTGTTTAAAAGTCCTAATCTTAATTTCATTAACATTAACTAGAACTCATTTTTGAAGTTATTTTTCGGTCAGGTCCAAAACGACATGGTATGTTACTAAATTTACAAACGTTCTTTAACACAGATCTAACACCAGTCCAGCATCTGTTAACAAGTGGTCCATGTAGCTTGTTGAACATTGAATTAGAATTAGAATTTAATCCAGTGTGAAAATTCACATCGTCATCTGGTACATTGTAAGAGTCTGTACAAGGCCCAATACGAGGCACAATATCCACACAAAGCTAAGGAAGACCCTGTTTGTCATGCGTTGTAATTTCCATTGGAGGGTTTAATGTTTCATACAGTTTGGTCACATCTGACATCCTCGACAATGGTTGGAAAGTGGAGTTGTTTTCTGGCTTGAAAAACTGAATTCGCTTTACTCTATCTTCATAGCCATCATACCCAAGCAGTCCTGTAGAGTTGGCTCTCCTTCAACAAAGTGCTTTCTAAAAGCTCTGGAGCCCTTTGATGTGGCAATTCTTTCTTCCAATCAGCTGTTTCCATCTCTCTCTTTTCAGGGTTTTTCTTCACAGTAGGAAATGTGAAAAGCCTGGAACATATTAAATTATAACTCTATGTATCAATACAATCTTTATGATCAGGGTACTTTTAATAAGAATCCCAGAGGATAAAAACCATGGTACGATATAGTATTGAAATAAACTGAGATTTCTTAAAACTTCAATTTGTCAGGTAAAGAGGAAGTTTTCGTATAAATTAAGCTAATAATAATATTTATCACATAACTTATGGTGTGGGAGTGGAATAACACCTATATTTTCAATATACCACTAGTTATATAAGTATGCAAATGAGCCTAGTATGAGCTGTAAAAAAATTCGATAATGTCTATGATCCAATTCCCACGGTTTATGTCAGTTTCTCGTGTTATAGCGAAAGGCAAAATGCAATAAAAGTCAATATGTGAGTTATGTGACAAATAGAATAGAAGTAGATACATAGAGGGTCTTGCAATTGTTCTCAATCATTACTGAATTTATTTAACTCTTAGCAAAATGATTAAATGCTTGGCAAGAGCCTCGCATTATATCATTTTGCCAACTTGTTTAATAAATTCAATAATGAATGAGTACTCATGTAAGATCCTCTATTTACTATACAATCTTATCAACGTGAATTTGAACAACCAACATTTTACTTTGCAAACGATGTGTTTGTATCCTAAGTATTTTCGTTGATTACCCCACCCATCTCCGTTGCACAATGGAAATGTTTTCAGTAGTGAAAAATAAACAGATATTCACCTGAAAAGGGGTTCACACTTGCAGTATTTGTCCTTGTGTATCACACTATTCGAACAAATTTTCGCAGCACATGTCAAAGCCATTTTTCATTCGATCTTTTGTTTTTAATCGCAATTCAGTAACGGTAACTCTTACCGGACCCAGTCTGTGCACATGCGCACTTTGGACTGGTCAATCGGTGTATTGACCAACGAAGTGAATTAAGATTAAACAATCAATATGACAACTTACCGTTGTAGCATCCAAAATAGTATACATTCTGCGTATTTTTCTGTGATGGAGACCGTCACGCATTTTCATCTGGCGTTTTAACAATCCTGCGGGAAAACAGGATCATTTATTGATAGACCCTGGGAAAAGGCACGTTTTTTGAAAGTCTGTCATAATGTACACATTTTCATTGTGTCTATTGTTAACGCCAAGCGTTAACTCTTTGTCATGTAACGCGACATGTTACGTTTCTGCTGACATACTCCCCACTTTTAAGCTTTGTCTTCTGAATGTCTCTAAGGCAGTGGTTTCCATCCAGCACCATGAATTTGCAAGAAGAGACCCCTTTACTAATAACAGATGCAGCCGTTTCATTAATTGCCGAAACAATCATTGGTGCAGCATTAAATGGAATAGACACATTTTTAAACATTTCTACACATAGTCGAGACGCTTGTTTCGAGTTAATATCTCTCACTAAGACTACAAGTAGATTTCGGTTCGATCAAATTATCAACGTTAATAGTGTAGTCCCCTACAAATTTATTCTGGATATCAATATCTGATTATATTGATGAATTTAACAGTCACTCCTGCACGTCATTATCCATTGTAAGAGCTTTCTGTTTAGAACGTCACTATGTTCTCTCCCCAAACCTGGAAAGGATCATACGACCCAATAAATTATCGCCCTATTGCTTTAACGAGTTGTATATGTCGCCCCCTTAATGCAAAAAGGAGTCGAGTGACATTTTATACTTTTCGAGATAATCGAGTTTAAAGGTTTGAATGTAAATTACAAATCACAGAACTGTATTACAATGATGAAGTTTGCTGGTCATGTAGATATATATTAATGGTTTAAATTCATGATATGATTCAATTCGAAACGTTACTGGTATTATAATATTTTAAGCATTTAAGTAAAAACTCCTTTTTGCATCCAGCGATATTCAATTCTAACCATACTAAAAGGAGTCATGTGTCACTTGTACCCTTTTTGTATAACCATATAGTTAACATTGTAGCATTATATTTTCAGCAAAAAAGGTTCATGTATACCTTTTGGTATTTAGAAACGAACAATTAATAATTATTATGAGTTGTATAGCTGTATTTAATGAAATATATAATGATTACAGTTCTTCACAAGCATGATAAGGGTTTATAGTCATTTTTTTTATAATAAAAACGAACAATGTGTTCATACATTCCGAGTTATTGTTTTTCAGTGTTTTTGTGTCCTGATCTGCTGTTTAATTGTTATATATGCAGTAATCAACTGCCAGTAGGAGTTATTATGTGTATTCCTCATCTGTTTCTTCATCAACAGATGGGCCAGGATTCCTGTTACTATCATTTCATAGTATTTGTGAAAGTCTTCTGGGATAATCCCCCGTTAACACAAAACAACCAGATCTTGTTTCTTCTTGACCGAGATCGGTTGTTTCGATTCATAGCAAAACCCAATGTCCGAATCTTTCTCTGGCCATTTAACTTGGTGACCTCTCCTTCGTAATCCTTTTGACTGGATTTCAATTTCTATGAAGGAGTTGGGGTCAAATGTGTAGTTAACAAAGAGTGATTTTGGATGATCATGTCGTGCCAGGATCCAACGTATATATAGCCAATTGATTTTTATTTCGGTTGGTGTGGACTTGAAATTCAGTGAACAGTTCTTCACAACAGATTTAATGTCAATAACGTGATCGTACTTTAATGGAACTGCTATATACGGCTTTGAATTTCTTGCAAGGCAGACAATAGTACTCCATTGTGAGGGCACACAATTTGATGTGTTCTTTTTTGCCACTTCAATTGCTCCATGGACACACTGTCACATTCCATCTGGGAATGGCCAGACTGGCAGGAACTTGTGATTAGGTATCTGCAGTTGTGGCAGTTTGTTAATGGCGCATACGAGGCAACAACAAATTGGTTTCGATTTTGACTGCCACATGTGTCTGAATAATATGTGATCTCTTTAATCAATGAATTCGATGAACACACCGATTCTGTATTTTTTAATAAACATGTAGCTATTTCACTGGATCCTCTCTTACCCTGATTTTGTTTTTTTCCGGACTTACTTGTGCGGTGTGGCGGCAGTAAAACGTCTCCCCGCGCTTGCAATCAGTAGTGTTATTCATTCGATCTTTGGAGATCGCTAAGCCCGATACTTATATTTAGATATCGGAGGTACGTTTTCAATTTCTTTTGTTTTCTTACTTAATTTTTGATTCGGTGGTTCCACTACTCCGGCCGATAAAAGGCTCTGGGTATTGTTTAACCACTCATAGGATATGTTGTCTGCTTTTTTATATGCAGGTTTCATAACCGCTGCTCCCAACTAAATTCCATTATGTTTATTTCGCTCTTCGGGGCATTTAATTTTATTAGATACTGGGACCATACGCCGTACGACATGGGGAAGAAGTACACTCCATGCCCACCGCCATATGCATGCCATCTTCGGGATGGTTAAAATTGTGTACTATTGATTTTATGAATATTGTGTTCTGCACAACCCGGGGCTAGAGGGCGTGAGCGGTAGGTAGCATATTTCACTACCGCTCATGAACAGTCAATCAAACCGTCGTGCTCGGCCGTTTCCAAAGGTCCATTATCATACTCGTTTTGTTGATGATTATACTCCTCTTGCAATTCGTCACTAATGGAATGACAACGAACGCTGATCCTTTTTGGGCTTAAAAAATGACAGATTGTGTTGCTCACAAAACACTTTCCTGTACTTTGCCTCGCTCACTGGTTGGATGTTTTGCTTGCTACATTCATCTTTATACAATTTCCACATGTTCTTTATCTTAAGATCATGAGAAAGTTACTGTCTTTTAGATGTTTTTCTGGAGTAAAGAGACTCCATCTTTGGGAATGAATTGATGTGGTCATTAATGAACATTGCATGATCCATCACTTATTTTATTTGCCAATGGTGTACAACCTCTCATGTCTTTTCCGTCAAAAACTCCATGGCGCTTTCTTTCCATCGTGTATGATATCAGTTTGTTACTAACAGCGAGTGTTTTCTTGAAAAATGTTCTGCAAATTATTCCTCTCTTGTTCTGTCCGCTCTGTAAGAAATATTGCAGCGCCTTTGTTTTCTTGCCCTTTCCTTTCCTTCCAATGTCTTGCTTTATTATCATGTCACAGATAAATTGTCTTTGCATTTCATATGAACCAAGTCCGTAATAACAGTTGAATATCTGGTTTCTGTCATGTTCAGAAAAAAAAAATCATTGCATTTGAAGCGACAACGTGAGCAATCTTGTGGGTGCACATTTTTATTTAGAATTGGCGTTCCTTTGACAGATATGTACTCCTTTTCTCTACATCTTGCATTTTTTGGTACATTTTTTTTCCACTTCATTTCATTTCTCATTTTCTTGCGACTTCTACCTTTTTATGAGGACTTTTATAATCTGCTCGTTCGTGTGGTGTACACGCATCTGTCGTTCGATCATGCTGTTTTTCTGGAGTCGCGATGTGCGATTCCCGGGTGATGCAGCTGGTCCATTGGTGAAGACATTTGGATGTTTGTGTTCATTTTCGTCTTTGATATTGTAGCATCATAGTGTTCTTCATTTCTCACTGCTAAATGTGCTGTATTAATCATTTGTGTTGGCGCTATTGCTGCGTATGCTGGCCGGATATCATAGACTGGTGTATTCATTTCACCAGAGAAAATTCGAATAGCAACATTTTATTTATCTGCAACCGCTAAGGGTAGGCAGTCCGCTGCTACAGAATTCCATCTTCCACTGCTTCTTAAACTATCAACTTCATTCTCGAAGTCATTCATATTTGTGAAAAATTCTGCATACTTGTCTTTCTCTTGTAGAAGCTATTGGCATATTTAAGATTGCATATCATCCGCGCACAATTGTTTGCATCCAGCAAGGCTTTGCGTTTGACAAACTGCAGAGAAGGAGCAATTGCCGTCTGATGTCACAGGTAATCGCTTGAGATCGTTGCTTGCGAGTAAATTATCCAGTCTTGTCTTATGACACTTAGCTATCATCATTTGAACACCATGCATTTTTCTGCTGTTTCGCTTTTGACATGCCTGTCAACTTTTTAGAGACAGATTGCTTTGTTTTCAGAAGCTTTATTCTTTCCTGTAATATTTGTATAACAGTTTTGTTTACCTTGTCCATCAGAATTTTTCTGAAGAGTTCTTTTAACGTTGGAGCGTTTTTGTTCTTTCTTACATTCATTTTGTTTTGTGCCATTTGCTCTCTTCCGGCGTACTTTTCTTCTTTTAAAGTTTGGACTCGTCAGATCATCATCAGATATTTCACTTGTTGACTGTTTGTATGTGCAATTTTTCTTACTATCATCAGACACATTGTCTTCATAGCAGTCGGTAGCGCGGCGGATTTGTAACCGGAGGCCCCGGGTTCAATCCTCCGTGGTGCCACTGAGTTCCGTCGGTGTGTTCTTGGGCAAGACACTTTACCTTAGCCTCGTCCGTCGGATGGGGACGTAAACCGGGCGGTCCCGTGAATCGGTCTATCTTCCGAGCACGTTAAAGGACCATAGGAATCTATTCGATAATAAGAGTAGGGCAGGTTCCCGGATTCCTATGTATCCTTCCCCTTTCTCTGGGGCGGCTCTAAATAACCTATACTGTGTTGATGAGCCGTTAAACAACATTCAGTTCAGTTCATATCTATCTCACTCTGCTGGAATAAGCTTCCTTTTGACAGGCAATCGTTTGGTTACAAGAGATTGTTGAACAAGTTTCGCTAAAGGAATATTGTCTTCAGAATCCGAATCTGATCTTTCCTCAGTTACTGGGTGAGTCTGTGGGATAGATTTGTCAGCAATGTCTATGCGCTCTGCAGTGTATATCTCAGGAGATTGCCGTTCCGTCTCTGCTGCCCGGATTTGCACTAAAGCAAGTTTTATTAAATTGTAATTAATGATAATTGTGGACATTGACAGACGACTATACATACAGTATAATCACGATAATTATGTTATAAAGATTTATTTTGCATATTAAAATTTTGAAGGTACGTTCTAGAAGAAATAATAATAAAGTAATAGTCAAAGTGCAATGGTTATTTCTCCAATTGCACTTGGACGGTAGTATATCCAACCATGAAAATAACTGCATAATTATTATGCATACATAATAATATCTAGCAAAACAATACAATTTTCATCCCATTTTTTTTCTGATGTTTCATTGCATATTTGTTCATACAATTCCTCATCTGACCACTGGTCAATCTGTAATTGAACAAGGAAATCATATTTCGAACAAACTGTACAATCAATTCAGTAGTACGACATTTTATTTAGTTACTATCAACCAATACAACACTCAATAAATGCTCAATAAACTTTTAAAACATACATTTATGATAAAAAGTAATTAAATTTGCCTTATATTTATCCATATCCATCGTGGCCAAACTTTAAAAAATCCAACAACTGGTGTTCTCTTCACATTTATAAATTCCAGGACCAAATACTGCAAACACTTTCTTGCATACCGGACAAGGATATCAGTAATTTTACCGGGGCTAGATATTTCCATCTCACCCTAGGGTCGAGATAAAATTCACGCGCCAACATCCGGTATGCCGGAAAGCATGCAAAACGTTAATACCTGGCGGCGTCAACGCACAATATGTCTCTGATATGCAAGAAAAGAATCTATCATGGGTATTCGGTTCAGATAAAAAACACGTATACCTCGGGTGGGAATTCCCTATCTGAACCGGATACCCATGAAAGATTCTTATAATCTGTAATCTGATAAACCCCTTGTGCTTTGTTTTATGTAAACTTTTCAGGAATGTTGGCATAACATAATGTGGAAAAACAACACAAGGGGCACTAAATTGTTATAAATTGAATTTTAATTGACATTTAATGAATGAAAAGATGCACTTGAATCCTTTTTGCAATAACATTTGGTTTACAATCATATTACTAACAGTCAATGCAAAAAGGAGTCATTTGTCACATGGCTCCTTTTTGCGTAATAGGTATAGCACATGACTCCTTTTTGCATAACTATATTATTGAAAATACACTAGACTCCAATTAGCACTAATCGTTTTCAATATGAATATATGCAAATATAACCTAGATATTTTTAGGGTAGTTAGATATGGTCGAAAACCTTCAGGAAATCTAAAAATGTCAAAATATGTGAAAATGTCACTTGAATCCTTTTTGCATTAAGGGGGCGATGTAAAACCATGGAAAGAATGATTAATGAGAGACTCGTTTGGTACCTGGAATCCAACAAGCGCCAACGAGGCACAACAGACAATCTCATTCGATTTGAATCATTTATTAGGGAAGTTTTCGTTAAGAAAGAACATCTAGTCGCTGTATTTTTTTACTTAGAGAAAGCTTATGATACTGCATGGAAGTACGGTATCATGAATGATCTTTATGACGTTGGTCTTAGAGGCCTGTTACCAATTTTTAAAGAGAATTTCTTAGAGGATAGACAGTTTCGTGTCCAAATGGGTTCAACCCTCTCTGACATTCATAAACAGGACATGGGTGTGCCACAGGGCAGCATACTCTCTGTCACCCTTTTTAATATAAAAATTAACAGTATAGTTAAATGCATCCATCCTGGTGTGGATTGCTCTCTATATGTTGACGACTTTGTCATATGTTATCGTGCAAAAAACATGAACACTATTGAGAGACAACTGCAACAATGTCTGAATAAACTACAACTAATTGTATGCACTTTTGTCAACTACGTAAACACCATGAAGACCCTCATCTAACACTGGATGGGTCACCAATACCAGTAGTGGATAAAACAAAATTCCTTGGTCTTATTTTCGACCGTAAATTGATGTTTATACCACACCTTAAATACTTGGAAGGCCAAGTAGTGCCTTAAAGCTCTTAATTTGCTTAAAGTTGTTGCAAACACTAATTGGGGAACAGATCGTAAAGTACTTTTACATCTTTATAGATCTCTTATCAGATCACAGCTAAACTACAGCTCAATAGTATATGGATCGACTCGCAAATCATACTTGCAGATGCTCGATTCTATACATAATCAAGGATTACGACTCGCCTATCGTACATCACCAGCCGAAAGTCTATACGTTAAAGCTAATGAACCATCACTGTCTCATAGACGGGAGAAATTAACAAATAAGCCCTTCAATATGCCATTAAATTAAAATCTAACCCTTCAAACCCAACTTTCGATAATGTTTTTAATCCTAGTTATGAACCTCTTTTTGATAGAAAACCGAAGGCCATTCGACCATTTGGCATTCGTTACCAATTCCTTTCATACTTATCCCGATTCGTACTCAATTATCAATGCTTGTTCACAAATAAAGCATGGGCAACGGCAGATCTGAGGATAAACTGATCGCCAGGGTCTTTTGAGTGGCAATCGTCGAATAATGTATATTAAAATCAATGCTATGTTAAACCATCTAAACAAACCTAATGCCGAGGGCAAAGGTGAATTCTGGGTCTACGTCTGCGAACAAGACTCCACACATCTAAGCATTTTCGCTTTCAACCGAACCTTGTCACCAATAGTAGCAACACCCATTCGGGTTAAATCAGCGTCTGACAACAACTGAAACATCTGTTCATCAACCCTCTCATCTCAGAACCTTTGAAACAAGGTTCCAATCCCCAGTTCTTCGAGCGCGTGTTTTATTGCAGACAACATTTTTCACGCGTTGAGCAAGAGAACTTACTCCTCTTGCAATATATAATTTCGGTTATTGTCTGTAATGTCCATTTTATTTCCGACAAAATCATAACATCTTTAAAACAAGAGTGTTCCGATTGATCTCATCATCATAATGAATCAAAAACCGCATATAATAGAAAAAGCACTGCATATAATAAGAAATGCACCACGTATAAAACCGTTTGTACCGAATATAATTGTAATATTAAACAAGACTTACCTGGAAGGTGAAGTTTGATTATAATTCTGTTGGAGCCGATCCACTGAGAATCATGGGAGTGAACATGTGACCCTGGAATTTATTCTGGAACTTGGAGCCCAAATCCTAACCAGGGTGGGTTCTGGGAGGGCCCATGATTCTCAGTGGATCGGCTCCAACAGAATTATAATCAAACTTCACCTTCCAGGTAAGTCTTGTTTAATATTACAATTCTATTGGAGCCGATCCACTATCTGAGAATCATAGGAGTGTTTTAGAGTCCATGTTCCAGAATAAGCATTAATCTTGAAACACCTCTGAATTTGATTATATTTTTTAATCAATTTTGTTTAAAATTTCTGTCATTTTTTAAAACCAATTCATGTCAATACACATTGTGAATATAAATTCAGTCATAAATGCTCATGTAATTGTATAAAAAATGTAACGAGTTCATGAAATGCAGTAAAATAGAAGATCATGAATTAATTTCAGTCATAAATACATGCATGAAATGTCTCTCTGACATAAATTCAAAACATATTTGTAATACTATTCACTAAATGATAATATAGCTTTACTATAGCTTGTATTGTTTGTCACTGGTCGGTTATAGAACTTTCTGAATGTACATTCACTTGACCATCCTGCAGTGCGAGTTACAGTATCTATAGGCACTTTTTGTGCAGCTGCACTAGTTGAAGCACCTCTTGTACTGTGTGCAGAGAAAATGTTCATATTTATACCTGCTAACTTTAGTCCTAGCTTAATCCAGTTTGCTAGGGTGCTTTTTGAAGCCGTATTATGTGGCTTTTGTGTTGTTATAAACAATTTTGAATCTTTTCTAAGATCTTTAGTTTTTTCAATATATTTACTTAAAACCGACACCACACATAGTTCTTTATCATTTTTGTAGGTCTCTATGTATATTTCTGGTAAATGTGAATTAGGTTTTGATTGTTTTAACAAAGATTTTATTCTAATCTTTATATAGTCTTCATTACTGTCTATTGCATGTAAATCTATCACTGACAAAGTTTGACAACGCTGTCCAGTAACTAGAGCTAATAATGTAATGAGTTTTATTGATAAAAGCCTCAGTGATAACTTGTCTGTTTCTATAGATTTTAAAAAATTTAACACAATTTTAACATCCCATGTACAATTATATTTTCGTAAACTAGGTTTTAATTGAAAAACACCTCGCATAAATCTTTTTATTGGATTATTCTTACCAATATCAGATTGGTTTATGATATTTAAAATTGATGATAAAGAAGATTTAGCTGTATTAATTGTACTGTAACTTAACCCTTGTTCTTGCAATTGGGTTAAGAAGAGAATGATGTCAACTATAGATGGAGTAAATGCACTTATTTCTCTTTGACTACAAAACTGCATCCACTTTTGTATATATGTCCGATATTGTTTCTGTGTTGAATTTCTCCACGAAGCGCAGACGATGTCGGCAGCGTTTTTTGAAATGCCTTTACCTTGCAAATGTTCCCTGATAATCTGAAAACAGCCATCTTCATCATCGAGAGAGGATGTGTTTTCTTTTTGCTTGGTAACGAAAGTATGTTTTCCACCTTTGGAAGGAGAAAGCACTGTCCACTGATCAGATGCAGTATATGGGAGAACCAAGGTTGTGTGGTGAATATCGGTGCCACCAGAATCACCTCCGCGCTGTCTTCCGAAATCTTCTGTAAGACCTTGCCCAACATGCTGAAGGGTGGGAAGCAATATATTAATTTCTCTGTCCAATTTAATGAAAAAGCATTTATTGCATAGGCTTTTGGATCAGGAAGAAAGGACACATAGTTTGTTAATTTACAGTTTTTTCCTGATGCAAACATGTCTAATTCACAAAACCCCATTCTATTCTGTATTGTATTAAAAACCTTGGAATCAAGTTCCCATTCCATATCGTCATTAAGCTTTTTACTCAATCGGCTTAATTTGTCCGCTCGAACATTGAGTTTTCCGGGTATATGGTAAACACTTAACCATATGTGTCGCTCTTCACACCACAACCATATTTCTCGAGCTAATGCGTTTAATAAGAATTTTCGCCCTCCCATCTTTGACAAATATTTAATTGCAACCGTATTGTCTAGGAAAAGATGAATATGCTCCTGTTGTGTTGCTGAACAAAATGCTTGCAGACATAAAAATGCTGCTTTTAACTCTAAATAGTTTATATGATGACATTTGTCAATGTCCGTCCAGTGTCCACTAACTTCATTGTCATTTGTTACATCATGCCCCCCATAACCTGAAATAGAACTGTCTGTTTCAATTTTTCTATGTGGTTTGCCATGTGATATAGGATGGAATGCCGATTCTATATGATCAATCCACCATTTTAAGCAACGTTTTGACTCTATAGAAATTATCATATTAGCATCAAAATTACCCCAATTACACTTTAATGCAAAATCCCTGTCTAGCTCTAATGTTTTATAGTATAATGGTGCATACATAACACCTGGTTCAGCCGCCACCAGTTTACCAATTAATTTTGCGAATTCACGTATAATTATTTTATTTTGGTTATAAATTTTTTCACAATGTAATTTTATATCTGATGCTTTTCTAGCGTTCAGTTTTACAGTCATTTCATGTGAATTTAAAATAAAGCCAACAAATTCAATTGACCGAGTTGGTACTATTTCAGACTTTCCTGGATGTGTTGTTAACTCTAAACTATCAACTAATGACAAAGTATCTTGAACATTTATACAACAATCTTCTTGTGTATCACTGGATAAAAGTGAATCGTCTATGTAAGCGACATTAGCATGGCCCACTTTCCGCAATGTGGAAAATAATGGTTTTAAAAGTTTTGTAAATATACGAGGAGCACTAGATAAACCGTTTGGGAGACAGGTAAACTGCAAAATTTCCCCCTTCCATTGAAACCTCAAATATTTACGAAAAAATTTTTCTATTCCTACACTATAGTATGCATCTTTTAAATCAATTTTCGCAAAATACACATCTTTTTTAACAAGCGTAAGTGCAGATTTTAAAGTTTCCATTTTAAAATGTAATTTTTCTACATGATCATTTAACTTACTAAGATTTAGAATAAGTCTATGTGACCCATCTGGTTTGGGTCTTATAAAAATATTAGAAAGTATCTCCCCTTCACAATGCTCGACACTTTCAATAACACCTTTTTCCAACAATTTTTCTAACAAACCATCAATTATCACTGATTCTTCTTGATTTATAGGTATCTGTGGTCTATTACACTTTTCACATGGGGCAGAGTCAAATTCAATTTTATAGCCATATTTTACAATGTTTAATAACTGTTTATCACTTGTAATTTTGGACCAATTTTCAGGGAAGTGTGATATTTTGCCAGCAATGAAGTTATTTGGTTTATTAACTAAATTTGACAACACACTTACTTTTGGATCCGCATTTTTTCCTGTTTTTAATGGTGTCGTTTTTGTTGAGTCGGTCCTTTCTTTTGATGTTTGTGTACCGGCTGTTGAGGCCGGTACTGTTTCCCTAAAAAAGGGTTTGCTGGCGAGTGTTGAGGTTGAGATTGTGGGTAAGATCTCTGGGTGTTGGTTACTTTGTGACCATGATGGTCCCTTTTTTGTCCTTTAGATGCTGATGATGTAAAGGTTGGTTTGGGTTTAACTATGTCCCTACTGATCTTTCTCATATCATCAAGCGATTTAATTTGTTTTTCCAGATCGTCTCCCAACAGGTTTTGTGTCAGTGGTGTTGCATCATTACACAATTGTTGATATCTGTCATTTAACCCCGGCCGAATGTGCTGGCGTCGCAAATTGCTCATATCGCGATGTGCATATGCAAGCAACTGAAAAGCATCCTTTGCTTTTCCAAACATTTCGTATTTGTTGTCCTCCAAAAGACTGTTCATCAAGGACACAAGCGGAATCATCCCGGCTGTCAAATAGCCTTGGGTTGTTTGAAACTTCTTGTCGGCCTCCCTGGTCGTTTTTTGAAGCATGTTGCTGGTGTACAGCTCTTTGTTCAGTAATGGAACTGTTAGAAATTCACAATTTTGGGGCCTTTCTTGTCCTTGTACTAACGACAGGGCCAGCTTCCTGTCAATACTGGACTTTATTCCAGAGTTTACAACGTCCGCCAAATTTTGGTTGATTTTTTCCCCAAATGTCTCTTTCTTCTCGAAATTTTCCCCTAGTTCCAGAAGCATCCGTTGGCTTTCATTAACCGACGAATGTTCAGTCGCTGGGACCGACTGATGAATTGAACCACATTGATTCGAAGTTATCGAACGTGTCGTATGAACACTTTCGGAATCTGAGTAATCTTGTTCATTTTCCGATTCCGACACAGCGTCGTATCTGTTGTCAACCAACTTTGTTAACGCATCAACTTTCTGTACCAACTGGTTTACAGTTTTTTGTTGTTGGATACTTAGTTGTTGATTTTGAACCAACTGTCTTTGAAAAATATCCGAGGACACATTCACTTCCTTGTTTACATGCGGGTTATCCGCCATTGATTGCTCATGGGCGATCCCATGATGCATCTCTTCCGCGTCTACAACAAGTACCTGTTGTGACGTCATCATGTTATTGTCGGAATTCTCGAAGGAATTTCCAATTATAATCAATTCACTCGTGAAATTGTTGTCAATAACTCCAGCAGCCAGAGGCTGATGTATCTGAAGAGTGTTTTTGTCTATCCGAGTTTTGTTATTTTTCTGTATAGAGTTCAAAATATCGGAATCCGACATTCCCAAAATTGGAACAAAGAACTTTTCCAACTTTCTCTAAAAACTATTCCTTTTACGATTTAATCACATTTTGCGGAATAATCCGTAAGTCTTATATAAAAATCCCTTTAAATCTAGAATTAAAGTTTCATATGGTAATAATATAAGTCCTCTTTATACGCAATAAAACACTTATTTATGTAAAATTAATTTGCGAATATTTGTCTGAGATTCAGCGTCAGTAACCGCCATTTACGTTCTGAGGTTTAGTCACGTGACAGGTCACATGTTCACTCCTATGATTCTCATATAGTGGATCGGCTCCAATAGAATGAAGCTGAAACCACCGAATATAAAGACGTATCCACTACATATATTAAAATATGTACCATATATAAAGTCAACAGAAGCACTGCATATAAATACAAACCTACTTCCTATAATGTTCAAAGGACCTCATATATTAGATAAACTACTGCATATAGTAATAAATGCACTACATATAATGATAATGGTATATCTACTACATACAATGATTACTCTACTGCATATAAATACTTTTCTATCACATATAAATATTTATGTACCACATATAAAGGGAAATGCACTGCATATGATGAAATATCTACCACATATTAAGGAAAATGCACTGCACTGCATATATTAATCGGCAACATCATAAGACAGTCATGGCGTTCCATAGTCGGCGGCTAAAAGAAAATGGTCGGTCAGGTTAGCGGAAACAAACATTTTTTTATCTTTTAGGCCTTAAGTATGTCTGACTTTAATTTCTGCATATTGTAGTTTTAGAGCTAAGTGTTTATTCCCTTTCCAGGGACAATCCAAAAACATGTTTTGTTACAATATTTGCGAATATTTTCGAGATTTCACTCCCATTTCTATCCCAGAATGTATTGTTGAAAGTGCAAATTGTTTAAGGATAAGTATGTATCACTATTTATGATTTTCGCCTCGAGTTCTTTTGGTAACTGTTTGATATTTTTAACAAACACAACACCATATTCATGGATGCTTACCTTCAAAAACAGTGTCGTCTACTTCTAAACGCAATGGACTCAGTTGTGGACTCGGTTGTGGAGAGTTAGCTGCATCCGAATGTTCGGCATCTTTAATTCTGTCGATTTTGTTAATCACCCTCAAGTCAGCTCTTACCACTGGCAAAACGATGCGGGGCGGGGTGACCTCCCTCATGGGTGAAGTGTGATCAGTGGAAACGTCATTCTCCGGTGTTGGAATACGGTTCTGTATAACATCTATGTGGGGCGGTGATGCTGGGTCTGGAAGTACTGCATCCCTATGTGGTGATGTGTCCTTCGGTATTCGAGCCAGAACCTAAAATTAAAACAATTCTGATAAACCAAGAACATGCCATAGGGATACATTTACTGGATATTTATAAACTTCGAAACACGATATCTCCTCTCTCTATTATACCATTAATGTGACTATGCTCCCAGTTATGATATTGTTCATATCATTATTTATTAAAATAAAACATGATAACAGCTAGTTTTCTTATGATCTGGATATATTTATAAATAGTTTATTTCTTAAAATATGAAGATATACTTGTTGACGTACCTTATTGATATTCCCAAATATAGTAAAATAACTTCTTTACGGTCATTAGCGATGATCAAAAGCTCAAAGTCTTCTACTATTTTTTATATAAAACTAAGAGTCGGAAGTAAATAATGTTAATATATTATATAATTATGATACAGACGAGTTTTGACCAGAAATATATAATAAAATCAGACGAGTAATAGGATATCTATAGTTGCTTGATACATCTAAAGAGAGGATCACAATCTTATAAAATACGTACTCACTACTGTAGGTGTGCCCATCGGAAGGTGTGTCAGCTCTTGAAGTGGTCTTATCCATAGCCTTGTGAAGCCTGATGGAATCTGCGTCTTTATGCAGTTGATGGTGCATGTCTCTAGTTCTGACAGATGACCGCCTCTTTTCCCCAATAGAATCGAAAACGGAACATCGTCTAGTACCGGAAACTTTGCGCTGATGTGTGGCTTCAGCTGTTCCTCTACCCAGTCTAACGACAGGAGTTCCGTGTCTTCACAGTCTCGGCCTGAAGTACAAAAATACAACTCGTAAATTTGAAAGGAAGCTAAGGATTGCTCTTGGTGTCACTGGGTCAAGATCAGGGTCGCTGTCACTAAACATAGAAAAACGGTTTTCAAAAACTTAAAATGAAACTTCTATTACATGAATGAATGATCGACATGAAAATGGGGTGGTCTGTCGCTACCACAAACAAAATGGACCACCATGTGGCCTAACATCATGACGTCAAACACCATTCAAACAAACTAACATTCTAAACAATGCCTCAATACCCACTGCGAAGAAACATTAAGACCCATTCGAATTAGCATGAATTTGTTTATTTATCCAAACATTTGAATGTTAAATAGCTTGAACCTTCAAATACAGAGACATAAAGGTTCCTACTTCTTGGGCACAACATGATAGCCAATAAAGATAATTGATAAGTGTCAGCATAACTGGCCATTGAAATATGATCTCAGTTTTATTGCAAGCATCAAGTGCCTTGCTGGGACATCTGGTTGGAGATAAGGATAAAGTTATGTCAGTCAGATGAGAAACTTCACAAAAAAATATGCAATATATTGAAACAATGTAGATTCGATTATTACTTTTTGGATGATCTGTTTGTTTGCTTGTTTGAATGAATGGTGTTTTACGTAATTGTCAGCACATCTTAGGCCAAGGGCCAGCAGAGCTTATGGGATGGTGTGTTGTCCGTCTTCCGTCGTCCGTCCGTCATCCGTCGTCCGTTAACGTTTCTTCAAACGACTTCTCCTCAGAAACCGCTTGGCCAATTTTGTCCAAACTTCACATGGATGATCCTTAGATGAATGCTTTTTAGCTCTACTGATCAGAGATCAGCAGAGCTTATGCCGTGGTGCGTCGTCCGTCTGTCCGTAAACTTTTTTTTGTAGCGACTTCTTCTCTGAAACTACTGAATGGATTTTCATGAAACTTTACAGAAATGTTGCCCATGAAGTCTAGTTGATCCTAGCAAAAATTCATGTTGATGTGAAATCCAAGATGGCCGCCAGATCTAAAAATAGGTTTTTAAAAACAAGTTTGTAGCGACTTCTTCATGAAAACTATAAGTGATATTGATATGGGACTTTTTCTAAAATGATCAGCATGACATGATGTTGGTCCTTGTCGAAAATCGTTTTGATTCGACGTTAAACATGGCTGCCAGCGGCCATCTTTGTTTACATAGAGTTATATAATGAAAACTTGTAGAAACTACTCCTCTGAAACTACTTGACGGATTTTCATGAAACTTCACAGGAATGTTGCTCTTGATGTCTAATTGATCCTAGCAAAATTTCAGGTCGGCCGGAAATTCAAGATGGCCGCCACGGCTAAAAATAATTTTTCAAAAAACAAGTAGCGACTACTTCCTGAAATCAAAATCAATCAGTAGAGCTTCAAGGTCATTGACCTCTTGTTTTCTTATCCCTAGCATTTTTTTCCGTTTGCTACTGTTTTGTTGCATATTATATATTTTGTCGTAAACTGTGTATTAACCAGTCTACCCAATTGCTGTATCCTAAGTAAAAATACAGCCAGAAATCCCACCGGGATCCCATCAGAATCCCGGCGGGATTCCCGACTCGGATTCTTGCGGGATCCCGACAGAATCCCGGCCGGGATTCTTGTGGGATCCCGACAGAATCCCAACTGGGAATCCCGCATTTTTTTTTTGGGATCCCGCAGGAATTCTACAGAATACAGTCGGGATCCCGCCAGAGTACATCGGGATCCCACCAGAATACAACCGGGATCCCGCCAGAATGTATTCAAATATAACATTACACAAACTCCATAGACGCATTCCTTTTAACATATATATATACACAAACAAATTGTCCACATTTGATTATTATAACAATTGATTATTTTTTTGATTTATATTTTTCATTTTTGATTCCTCGAATTTTGTTGTTTAATTTATACACAATTTTGTCCATCCAAAACTTTGTCTTCTCTTCCTCTGTTTTATCCTTCATAAACCGGCGAATATCTGGCCTAAAATTGATAAAAAAAAAATAAAACATGAAACATACATGATCCAGAGAACATGAGAAAAACAGGCTTATTGCATCTGCGTTAAGTATCGACACGCAATCCGAACAGGCTAATCTGGTTTGAAACTGTCCGCCTTCTGTTTCAAGAAGAATTACTCTACATACCTATCCCACAGAGATGGAAAGTGTCAACCCAGATTAGACTAATCGATTAGACTAATCTGGGTCAATACTTTACCAGGTGCTTTAAGCCTGGTTTTCTCGTGACGATGCTCATATTAATTCCCCAATTAAAATTACCTTGTGGCTAGCTATCATAAAATGGCTCAATTTAATTGCTTTACCTATATAAATTTGCTGCTGTTTGGGGAGTGGAGGGTTTAATAAGTGCAGTAAGTCATATTTTGTCATTTTTGAGATTTTGGTATAATTCTTTTCGTCTCTCCAAGCCCTTTCTGATGATAAAGTAACACTCTTTTGAAAGATATGCCTATTTTGTAGACGATTACCCATACAAACAAACAAGATTTCATTATTCTTACTTCTAATGGCCCTTCTGATGTTCTTGGGCATCTCCTTCTTCTGCTTGCAAATCCCTTTGGAGGGTTAGGCAGAGGGGTAGAATCCCCTCAAAATAATTTTTTGTTCATGTTCATTAAAGGTCTTCATCATGATCCCTGCATTGTTTCAGGTGCTATCTTGCTCGCATCAAAAGAGCAGTGGCAGAAAAACAATAACGTGGCTCCAGCGTAAATGGAGTTTCTACGATAGAATTTGCAGCAACTCTGCAGTTCAGGGTGAGAAGGTTCTAGGCCCATTTTCCATATTTTATCTCGATGTACATGGAAGATGAGCCTGGCATGTTCATGCCTTTTAGGCGCCATATAACCTTTTCATGTGTTGGTGCGCCTTAAAACCCAATTCAATTCAATTCAATTCTTCTGCTTGCCTTGTCCGTACACCGTCATATTTTGACAGTCTTCCACAGACACCAGAAATTCCAACAAATTTAGAGGCAATTTTTCTGGAGTTCCGCTTTGCTCCATACAACGGTTTAAATCGTCTTTGCGCATCTTCACCCCATATCCAGTCTCTCCAAGGTATACCAAATCTAGAAATGATAATTTGCCATGTCTTAAATAAAATTGATAGAAGTTAATTATATTTGCCATGTCTTAAATAAAATTGATAGAAGAAGTTAATTATCTTAATACCTATAGTATATATAAACAATCAACACACATTTCTAAGAATCACATTGTATATAGATCTTGATATTCAAATGCTGAAGATTTTAATTATTATTCTGTGTTTTCTTAAACACCTTGTTCAGTTTGTCGTAAATTTCAATCAATACATAACTTATCTATATTCAGACTTTCACAGATCCCTTTTCAATACAAGTTTTGTATTAATTAAAATTTAATTAGAGCTCCCCATTTTCATGTATAAAGCCGAGCCCGGATAGCGCATCGCAGACTTTGAGTAAAGAGGTCACGGGTTGGAACCGCGGCTCAGCCAACATTCTTTCCTACGTTTGATGAAATTTGTCATTGTGACCCGTTTCATTTGTCTCTCATCTGGATTCATGTGAGAAAGCTGTCAGTGGCTTGGGAAGAATCTTGTTGTACTGGTGAGAAAATGTCAGGAACACATGGATAGGTGCACTGACCACCATGATACAACATGTATATAAAATGAAATTCTGTTGAAAACAAACAGCATTAAATCCGATTATAATTTTAATACTATTTTTAGCACTTAATTTCTCATTAAGTACATTATATGCCAATAACATTTTCCTTCCCTAAAGAATTAAGTAACATACCGTCAGGATTGTCTATAGGAGGCAGTTCGTTTCCTTCTTCTGCTAAAAATGAAAAAGAAAACTGATATACAAATATGACAAGGCATTATATGTATACCGTACTGAATCTCCGGAAAGCAACATTATTTCCGGTTCCCTGCATTCCATATATACATAACTAGATTGGAAAACATTGTGAAAAAGAAGCTTCTTTTTCCACAATGTTTTTAAAAGCTTATTTACTTAAATTTTCGGTTCTTTGGTAGTTTGAAACCGTTTTGCGTTTATTTTGTGATCTCGGTGCATTCCGGTTACGGTTCAGTTCAGAGGTCGCTTTCCTAAGTTTCATTACTGTTTAAGCTGCATCTTTGGAAAAGGAGTCTTAATGCCGCTGCGTTCTTGAAACAGAAAATACCCAAGAGGCGGGAAGTGTTGATCCGGATTGGCCTGTGTGGACTGTCGAGGATGACTCTTTACGCAGAGGCATTAAGACCAAAGTTCACTTCACCCAATAATATATATATATATGTATAGTCAATAGCTCACGGTAGTTTACTGATTATAGTTAATCACTACCTTTTACAATGTAAAAATTTCATTATTGGGTTTACATATTTTCTTTATCTAATCTTTATAGTTAAAAGTTGTTAACCAAATTACCTCCAACATCATTTTCCTCCATTATACTCATGTCAAACACTTCTAAATCTTTTCCAACCGACTGTGACGGAGACTTGGACACCGACTGTAATGGAGATTGTGAAGGTAATGGAGATTGCAACACCGACTGTAATGGTGCCCGACTGTAATTTGTTTGCGTCATTAAAAAAAATTAAAATACCGAGATGTGTTAATTGTTTGTTTGATTTTTTTTTACAATAACTTTAAGTATAATATTAATGACATTAATTAAGGAAAGGGATCAAACCTGACACCGTTTTTTTTTTAAGTCGAACCGAAATTGTTTGCGTTAGTCGTAACATTTGGTATTAATTAAGCCTCGACGTGGCGCAGAGGCGAAACACTACGATATATACGAGCTGTTTGGTAATTTGTACGTAGTGGCTAGAGCTGCAGCACAACGCATATCAAAATATACAAGTAAAATTTGATGCATGGCATCAGTTCGCCGCAAAAAGATTTTGGTCAAAGATGTGAGAGTGTTAGAACCGACAAATGAACTTCACGCGACTTCCGGTTTATTAGGCACTTCCGGTTCAATTCCTCAAATGATCAACAATTTTAATATTGAGTGAAAATTATTCATTCAGTAAAGCGAAGACATGATGTCAGTCATTAAAATATACAAATTGTGATAAAGTAAGTTATAAATAATACAAATATAATACAAACATACATTTTAAATAGTTCTCTATATCAATGACTAAACGGAAAAAATGCATGTTGCAGCTGACATGGTGGGTGGGGTACGGCGATTTTAGTGATTTTTTCAAAATAAGTGCGATTCTTACGGCAGTAAAAAACCTGTACCGATTTGCATTTTAAAATTTTAGAAGCCCTGGTTCACATCATATGTTCACTGCCTTGTAACGACACAATCACTTGTTTATCTTTTTTATGCACATGGCACTTGAAAAGTACCTATTGTCAAGTCCACATCGTGTTCAGTGCCTTCGAATGTTTTTAAAGCACTAGCTGAAAGAAGAAATAAAAAATATTTTCAATAAAAAATGCATCCTGAAGCTTCAGTAATTTTAAATTTAAAATACATTAGAAATAAAAAATGTAAGGGTCCTATAGGAAAATTTGCAGCGACCAAAACAGAAACATGAAATATTCCAAAATAAGTACATAAAATATTGTTAATTTAAACAAAACGAGAAACAACTTAATGAGCAGAAAAGTTTAATATCATAGTTTTGCATTTGTGCATATCATTTTACTTTTTATGAGTAACTATTGTTAATTCCTATTTTATCAATCATTTACGTGATGAAATTTTACAATAAAAACAAGACCTATGCGGGTCAGGGACCATATGCTATTTAACTGTTATGGATTCTTCTGAAAAAGGGGACAACTCCACTAAAAACAATTTGACCAAAACAGTGAAATATGCATCTCCACTTCATGTTCTTATTTCTCTGAGACTTTGTCTCAGTCGGATGCAAACTATAGGTTATCTGTATGAGATAAATAAAACAGAAACTCCACAAAAAAATAATCGGCCTAGAATACAGTGACAATATGCACATATCCACATCATGTTCTAATTTTCTATGAAGTTTTATCTCAATCTGACAAACTGTAGGAGTTACCCAAATAAGAAAAACTTAACCGACAAAATGTGTCCCGTCGAAGGCGTGCTATATAAAAATGAGTCATATATGGGTCCTGCACTTTTTATTATCTTACCTCGAACAACTGGACAAAGAGCAGTGTATACAAATGCCAGCTTGCCTTTTTTCCCCTTCATATTAAACAGTGCCATCAATTCATTGTCCATCAATCTGTTAAAAACCAAATAACTTTATTACACAGTTATTACACAGTTACAAGTACTCGGATAGTAATGGTAACTCTTACCGGACTCAGTCTGTGCACATGCTCACACGGAACTGTCAATCGGTGTATTGACCAACGATGTGAATTAAGATTAAACAATCAATATGAGAACTTACCGTTATAGCATCCAAAATAGTATAAATTCTAAATAGTAATCATTCTGCGTAATTCTTTTTCTGTGATGAAGACAGTCACGTCGTTTTAACAATCCTTTGGAAAAACAGGATCATTTATTGATAGACCCTGGGAAAAGGCACGCTTTTTGAAAGTCTTGTCATAATGTACACATTTTCATTGTGTCTATTATTGTTAACGCCAAGCGTTAACTCTTCGTCAGTCATAAGCTTGACATAAACGCGACGCGTACGTTTCTGCTGACATGACTTCCCCCTTCTTTCTTCATCAGTAAACAGTAAACAGAATTAGGAATGCTTTTGCTGTGGCCTTTTTGAAATCTGAGCATATATCAAGATCAGCGACGACATGGCTCTTGAAGAAATTAATATATATCAGTTTTTTCCTGCGTATATGCTAACTCAAGGTTTTTGAAAGACTTTATAAAAAGAGATAAAAATTAAAAAACACACATTCAGTTGTAGCTGGAAACAATTAATACAAAATAGTTACATGGTTAGCCCAATTGAAATAATATGTGTTACACTGGGAAACAAATTTGGGACGATAGTTTAGTAAACATTTTTAATGGAGACCGATTTATTTTTTCAACTGGTAAAACAAGCTTTGGATGCTTGTTACCGTGTTACTTCCTCGATCATGCTAGCATTTATTTCTCTGAGGAAGCCAACAATTGCTGCATTGAGATCAGTGTCGTTGACATGTATAATTTTCCACATTGTACTGATAATGGTACGTAACAGCTGAAAGCATCTCTGAAACTGAATTATCTTCACCGGGAGTTGCGTCCCTTTCTGATTATGATGATTCACCTTACCACATACTTTCCTACTATTTACCAAAAGGTCCGGGAAGATGACCCAAAAGTCTAGGGAAGGTCGGTTTACTCGGAACCACACGTTATTTTCTTTGATCTTATAAACTGTCCACATTTATAAATACTAACATTATTTCGAAATAGAACATAATTCAGTGATCATTTTAGGTAAGATCTTAAATATACCTAATTCTATATACATAATATTAATATAAATAAATACTGAAAAACAACAAATCAGCTTTATTGAGTTGGTTCATGACAGCTAATATAAGATGCAATCCCTCTCACTCTTCCTAGCACCGGCTTAAGAGATATTTTACACAAACATTGGGCTTTATGATCCCAAGGACAAGTAAAAGCACTAATGATTTTCAGCCGGGGCGACTTTAAATATTTGTAACTCAGTTCCGCGGAATAGGGACCGTGCTCATCAACTGTTAAAACAAGACATTTCCATTTCCAACAATTAACCTTTTTTAGATGTGAAGCCCACTTAAAATGGAATAATGCCGAAATTAAACGCGCATTAGTCATACACGGCACATAAAGTTGCACGAAGATCACTGTCTATAATAAACTTAAAAGGATTCATACAGTAAAATACTTAATACCTTGATCCACTGTGTCTTCTCTTCAGTGCAACTCAATTCTGTATTGTCTGGGATCTAAAGCAACTAATGATAACAAGAAAAGTCATAGTATACAATATATACTATTTGTCCTCAAGTAAAAGAACAGGAAGTACAAATAGTAGTTGTAGATTGTTAATTTAGTGTGCAATATGTAAAGTGCGATAATGTAGAATGATAGTGAACATGTGTGCGAATTTTGAAAGCTTTCTGGCAATTGCTCTTTTAGGTATATTCTACATTTTAAGCAAAGACAGATGCACAATCCAGGAATAAAATGACAGTGTGAAGGTCCAAGTTTAACAAATGTTTGATATGATGTTGAATATGTCTTAGGTTTGAACTGTCTTGGACAACTTGCATTTTGATTAGAAGGCAATGGTGTGTGTGATAGTGTGCAATGCATGTGGTCATGGTATGCAAATATGGTCAATGGTGCAAGAAATGGAGGTCGCAGAAACCCTGAATTTGGCAAAGATTACAATTAATATAATTGTTAAAGGTAATACTGTTGGAGTGTCATCTGGAATATATAGCAATGCAAAAACTCTGAATCGTACAGGAAATTATACGTGAAACATTCTCCCAGATTGGCGACTGCTGTTTTAAGGATCTTGTATGACTGGTAGTTTGTCACATAACAGTTTAAATATATATTCAAACATGGCAGATGTACGAAACTCTAGCAAGAACTTAAAAATTGCATTTCGTATGTAGGCATCACAAAGTCAGGAAATACTTCCAGATTGCCATGTTCATCCATTCTGGAGCAAGTTATTGTTCAAGACTACTTCCGAGCTTTTTAGCTCTAAAAATCATGAAACCGGTCTTCCTGTAATAAGTCTGCTAGTCTGTAACTGCATTTTCTGGGACTGGCTGGTCTGGCAATAACATTGCCACTGCACTGAATAGTTTCTTGTGGAGGAGGAGTTTGATGCCTATCGGAAGACTTGCTGAAGTCAAGTGCTGATGCATCTGGGTCTTGGAATGTTGCACCCAAGTCAAAATGACCAAATGTTTCAGTCTACTTGTTTGTGTCAAGTCAAGAGGTATCTGTGACTCTGAGGTGAAGGCAAAGCTGCAAATGCAGGAAGCACAAGTACTGGTATAGGGACATTTACATCTTGAGACAGTTCAGAAGTCTGAAAAAGTGCTCTTCTTGGTGTGGATGACATGGTCGTGCACATTTCTGGCCTGAAATGCGGTTTCGTTGGCACAGGCATTGTTGTATGTATTTGCGGAATTGGAGACGCGAACTGTGATGTTATATGCCCACGAGCAGTGTGTGCTGCAACAGATGCTGTTGGCAGTGAGTACTCTTCGCTATAACCCACAGATGTCTGGGTACAAGTCACAGCAGGGTGAGTAGAACCATGTGAATTTGGCGGCGAATAGAAGAATTTGCTTGTAGATGGTTGATTTGTAAGACTTGCTTCATTCGAGGTAGTATGAACTTTCTCAAATGCAGAACACAGGAAAGCGTCGGCATTGCGCTGTGTGAGTGTAAATTGGTATGTTTGCCCATGCAGAGCGTCACAAATCATCCTTTTCCCCTTCACCGGCAAACAAAGGCTTCTGCAGTGATCTGAACAAACTTTTCAGCTTTCTCATTGAACAGCATGACAGTGCCTTCAGCTCCAACGTCATCCTGCGCTATTACCTGCCGCTTGTAACCATTAGCTGCATGTAACCATTAGCTGCAAGCAGGTAGTCAACCTGACATTTATCACACATGTGGTATGTGCCAATACTGTACACGGAACGCCGACAGTTACGAGCAGGACACCGCAGGTAAGTTGTTTCCTCAAAGTCAATAGCTTTGATAACAACTTTTTACCACCACATAGAGATGAAAGACTGCCTTGGTCAACGACACCTTTTGAAGGTGACAAGCATGTAGATGCCTCAGCTTTGACATCTATACTCTCAACAGAGGCTGTATCCATGTGAGTGGGCTTTACAGTGATTGTGCCTGAATTCATCGACACACAATGGTACTGTCCATAACATTTCACAAGACCGTGCTGTATAAGGATATCTCCAGTGAGCACAAGACCTTTTTGCAAGAATCTCCCCAGAAGGTACAGTCTATTTCGCCTGTGTTGTCCCTGACCCGCACTTGAAGTTTAATTACTGGTTTACCATTATTTCTTCATCAAGAATGCCGCTGTTCGACGGGCATTTTCCAGCTATATTACCAGTCATATTTACACTGTCTTTCAATGAAGAGATGTCGACAACTGAGACTGGTGCAACCATGGCTTCAGCAGTGATTGGTTCAACTAGAGTGTTAGGACAGAAACGAATCTGGCAATCATGGCCTGTCTTACTGTAGCTTTTGCAATGCCGACTTTGCAGTTGTGGAGTTTGTAAGATGAACCTTCAATTAGCCTTCTGTCATAGCGTTCAGCCATGGCATTCCGCAAGATGAAGTCCATCTTTCCAGTCGTGTCGGAGACAATCCCAGATATGCGGAATTGATTGTTATTGATATTTTTTCTGTGGGATGATCGTTTGCCGATACTATTGGTCGACCGGGATTACCTGGTTTGTGAATCTTTGGTAAAAGATAAAATCTGCCTTGGGATTAGGAACTAAGAGGTAGTCCATATTGGACTGACTAATATGACCTTGTTCAAACAGTATGTTACAGCATTGGTCACTTCGGCAGCAAACTCTAAAGTTGGGTCATGGTCAAGAGGCGTGTAGTAGGTTGAGTTATTCAATTGTCTTTCCGCTTCAGAGATATACTGGTCTCTATCCATAACAACCACTGCTGAACCTTTATCCGCAGGTTTGATTATGATATCTGTTCTCTTTTTCAGTGAGTTGAGCGCAATTTTTTCTGCTCTAGATATGTTCTGATGGTGTGAGTTGGGTGAATTTGGCGGCGAATAGAAGAATTTGCTTGTAGATGGTTGATTTGTAAGACTTGCTTCATTCGAGGTAGTATGAACTTTCTCAAATGCAGAACACAGGAAAGCGTCAGCATTGCGCTGTGTGAGTGTAAATTGGTATGTTTGCCCATGCAGAGCGTCACAAATCATCCTTTTCCCCTTCACCGGCAAACAAAGGCTTCTGCAGTGATTTGAACAAACTTTTCAGCTTTCTCATTGAACAGCATGACAGTGCCTTCAGCTCCAACATCATCCTGCGCTATTACCTGCCGCTTGTAACCATTAGCTGCAAGCAGGTAGTCAACCTGACATTTATCACACCTGTGGTATGTGCCAATACTGTACACGGAACGCCTACAGTTACGAGCAGGGCACCGCAGGTAAGTTGTTTCCTCAAAGTCAATAGCTTTGATAACAACTTTTTACCACCACATAGAGATGAAAGACTGCCTTGGTCAACGACACCTTTTGAAGGTGACAAGTATGTAGATGCCTCAGCTTTGACATCTATACTCTCAACAGAGGCTGTATCCATGTGAGTGGGCTTTACAGTGATTGTGCCTGAATTCATCGACACACAATGGTACTGTCCATAACATTTCACAAGACCGTGCTGTATAAGGATATCTCCAGGTGAGCACAAGACCTTTTTGCAAGAATCTCCCCAGAAGGTACAGTCTATTTCGCCTGTGTTGTCCCTGACCCGCACTTGAAGTTTAATTACTGGTTTACCATTATTTCTTCATCAAGAATGCCGCTGTTCGACGGGCATTTTCCAGCTATATTACCAGTCATATTTACACTGTCTTTCAATGAAGAGATGTCGACAACTGAGACTGGTGCAACCATGGCTTCAGCAGTGATTGGTTCAACTAGAGTGTTAGGACAGAAACGAATCTGGCAATCATGGCTTGTCTTACTGTAGCTTTTGCAATGCCGACTTTGCAGTTGTGGAGTTTGTAAGATGAACCTTCAATTAGCCTTCTGTCATAGCGTTCAGCCATGGCATTCCGCAAGATGAAGTCCATCTTTCCAGTCGTGTCGGAGACAATCCCAGATATGCGGAATTGATTGTTTCCCAATGGTAGCAATGCTGAGCTGTGTGTGACTGTGACCTGCAAATCTATTTCTTGATTGTTCATAGCAGACGTGATCTCTGCTATGGCCTTTTACCTGCATATATAATTCTGATATTTTTTCTGTGGGATGATCGTTTGCCAATACTATTGGTCGACCGGGATTACCTGGTTTGTGAATCTTTGGTAAAAGATAAAATCTGCCTTGGGATTAGGAACTAAGAGGTAGTCCATATTGGACTGACTAATATGACATTGTTCAAACAGTATGTTACAGCATTGGTCACTTCGGCAGCAAACTCTAAAGTTGGGTCATGGTCAAGAGGCGTGTAGTAGGTTGAGTTATTCAATTGTCTTTCCGCTTCAGAGATATACTGGTCTCTATCCATAACGACCACTGCTGAACCTTTATCCGCAGGTTTGATTATGATATCTGTTCTCTTTTTCAGTGAGTTGAGCGCAATTTTTTCTGCTCTAGATATGTTCTGATGGTGTGAGTTAGGTGGCTGGAATGCTGTGATATCTGCCTGTACGTTTTGAATGAACGCTTCGAGTTAACCTGACTGTCTGGGTGGTTGCCAGTCACTTCGGAGTTTAAATTTCTTTTAAAACATCGGCTTGCAGGTCATCTGGAATAACCAGTAACTTAGCACTTAATGTATCCTTTAAAACTGTCCAATGTCGGTAAAGAATGCCATTTTCTACTACCAACTGATCCCATTGTTGTACATATTGTTTAACTCTTGGGAGAAATGTCAGAACTACTGGCAATGGCGGCCTTTTATTGTACTCATTGTACAAGGTAGGTTTGGGCCTTTAGAATTTCATCTGAACTAAAACCTTGTATGTAAACCGCGTTCACTTATGTCCCAGGATATCGGCATAGCGCATCAGCGTTGCCATGTAATCCTCCTACTCTATGTTTGATTTCAAAGTCGTAGTTAGAGAGAAATTCTAACCATCTTGCCACTTGACCTTCCGGCTCTTTGAAGTTATATAACGAAGTAAGGGAAGCATGATCACTTCTTACTAGAAATTTTCGACCATACAAAAACGGTTTGAAATGCTTGATGCTTTTGATCATAGCTAAAAGTTGTTCCTTGTTGTACTATAGTTTCTTTCAGGAGGAGCATGAGTAATGCTATAGTAAGCAATAACTTTCTCCACGCCCTCTACTTCCTGTGACAACACTGCACCTGTACAATAATCACTACTATCGCAGTCTAAAATGAATGGCTTGGTGAAATCGGGATATGTCAATACGATAGAGCTGCATAGCAAGCTCTTCTGTTGATCAAACGCTTCCTGTTCTTTCTCTGACCATTGAAATTTTGAGTACTTCTTTGTGAGGTTGTTCAGTAGAGTAGCCGTATCAGAAAAATTCGGAACGAATCGGCGATAATAGGAGGCTAATCCTAGGAATTGTTTAACATTTTTGGCCGATTTAGGTGTAGGCAAGTTTTTAACCTTCTCCAGTTTTTCTGGATCGCAAGAAACACCCTCTTCGCTGACAATGTGAAATTAATTTTCCTCTGAAATAGGTCACATTTTTTAGCTTTGAGCTTCAGTCCTGCCTGAATCATGCAAGAGAAAACTTCTGCTAGCCTTTCGACATGCTCCTCAAAATTTGACGCAAAAACCAGTATATCATCTAAATATATGAGCACTGTTTTCCAGTGTAAACCGGTCAAAACCAATTCCATTAATCTCTGAAAAGTACTAGGTGCTGAAGACAGACCAAAAGGCATAACGTTATATTCGTACAAACCTCCATATCCAGTATTAAAGGTAGCCTTCTCCCGATCGTTAGTTTCCACCTCTGATGATAACCTTGACAGAGGTCGAGACTAGAAAAATATGATGCACCAGCGAGACTCTCTAGAGATTCGTGTATAAGTGGTAATGTGTATGCATCTTGTCATGAGCTACACCCATTAACTTTTCTATAGTCTACACAGTCGGAATTCTCCCCCCTTCTTTACGGCGAACACAATAGGGGATGCCCAAGGACTAAATGATGGACTGATGATTTTGTGAGAAAGTCGATTTTCATGAAGTCTTCTTGATATTCCGTAAGTAAATTTTTTACTTTAATGGACTGTCTCTGATCTAAATTCCTACATGAACGTTCACATAGGTCTTCTGATAAAGGGTCCATTTCTGGATCACTTGTTATGTCGCTGTCTTCAACAACTTCCTGTACCGAACATATTTTTCCCACATAAGCATGGTTTTCCAAAAATTGAGGTTCATCGCTTACATTTACCAATCGAATTGGGATACGGTCTGAAACTGGTCTCACTAAAGACCGAGCTGGAAGAATATTGCGATCTTAGGACAAAAACTTCATATCGTTTTCCACTAAACCCTCGCCTATGAATGGTTTGACAGTACTCCATGTACAACCATTTCACTTTTGGGCGGAATTCTGATACTATCAGAGAGTGCTATGCGGCAACATTTATCGCGACTTGCTGAATGGAGTTTTATTGTAGTATTTTGAAAAGTGAGAATAGATTTTCCTTGATCCACAATCATGTGAAACTTCCTAAGAAAATCAGCACCTAAAATGGCCGTTTCTGCAACATCTAAAACTAATACTGTTATTGGCAGTGTCCGGTTTTTAACGGTAATAACAATATCAACACTGCCATGACAGGAAATCGTATTCCCATTTACATCCGCAATGCTTCGTAGATGTGGTTTTAATTTTTCATTGAGCCCCAATTGTTCGCAAACAAGAGGGGAGATAATCGACACTGTCGATCCACTATCTAACAGAAAATCTAATTTGACCTCTTCTACTCTTGCAAACATATACATCGTTGATTGGGCCGTTTCCTCCCTTGAGTGAATATTGGCCCCATATTCAGTCCCTAACGAAAATCCGAAACATTCCGGTTGCGTTCTGCGTTTGTAGGTGGATTTGTGGGATTAAAGGGTGAAGGTGGGACATGTAGAGGTGGGCGTCCATAGAATGGGTAACCAGGGTCGTAGGGTTGGGACCATAATTTGTACCAGGATTGGATGGATTTGGACCATAATTGGGACCTTCGCTACGTGGATTTGGGCAATTTAGACACGTGTTATGTGGATTGTGACCACCACGTTGGCCCTTACCCCGGTTACCATGTTTAGAGTTAGTATACTTGTCCAATTGACGATTGAGGTCAGCAATTTTCTTTTCTAGTTGCTTCTTCTAGTGATTTTAGGTGCATCCTTCTTACTTGGAGGCACGTTTCCATATTAAATAAGGCATTTATGAAACTATCTAAGGCAAACTCTTCTCTTTGATCATAACTAGCCTTCGGATAGGCCTTATTTACTAAACGACGGATTGCTCCCGACAGATCTGACAAAGATTCATTTGATTTTCGTTTACGCATGCTCAATTCAGTTTTGTAGACCTGAATAATTATTCGGGTCAAACCGTGATTTTAGATTTCCTAAGGGTTTGTAAGTCTCCCTTCTCACTTTCTGACAAATCGGTGTACATTTGTAGGGCACTACCTCTAAATTTAGAGGCTAAAAATGTGGCTGTGGTGGCAGAATCCCACCCATTGATTTTTACACACAAGTTAAAGTGGGACAAGTAATCGTCCAAATTAGCCTTCCCATCGTATGGGTCTTGAATCATCACTGGTTTGCTTATTTTATGTGTACTTGGTGGGACTATTACATTTGGCCTGGATTCCGCTTCCACTGTGGTAGGCAGATTAGGAGTGCCATGGATTGACACATTCTGTGTATGTTGTCCTACCGGCATGGGGCTGTAATCTGGCATATATAATTGCGGTATGGGTGTTCCAGGCGGTAGTGGAAACCCTGTCATGTATGGGTACGAGGGAGCAAAAGGTGCAAATTGTGTAGCCGGAGTGCCACCTTGTTGTACTAATGGAGTAAAACTCTTGAGTCCCAGGTGGAACGACATTAGACACATTTCTCGGTATGGGTGTACCAGACGGCAATAAATGAGAAAATCCCGATATGTATATGGGGTCGAAGGAGTAAAGGGTCCAAATGGTGCGGCTGGATTACCTTGTGGTAATATCGAAGATAAAGCCTGGATCCCAAGAGGTACAAATCCCACATTGGTTTAGGGTACTACCGATAGTGTATAAACATTTGGTTGAAACAAAACCGACTTAAATGCATATTCTGGTTGGGCAGTTGTAGTCATTAATCCTTGATTAAGGGTGCCCTCTGGTGAATATCAGAACAGATAGAATTTTTTATTTCCCTGTTTTTTATGAAGACTAACATATTACTAGTTAGTTTCTGGAAAAATAATGATGGGTCGGTGATTTAACTTTTTCGCAAAATTAATCTTTAGTAATACACTCTCACAGTGCGGTTTTAAATTCTGAATCAGCTGCAAATTGTGTATGGCAACTTACATGTGTGTAGTGTGGTTTGCAGAACAGGTATCGATTTTCCGTCTTTTTTAATGTAATAGATCATACTTTAGGACGAAAAATTAAGGGTTGGGGTATTTTTATCACCATCTGAAAAATTAGTACATCCCTTGTCATTACCCCACCCAGTTTACTATAAATTGCATTTTTAAATTTGTGATCCATAAATTTTTCATGATAAAGGAACAGATAACTTTTTGAGATATTTTGTCTACAATATATACAAGACCTGAGTATCCGAATGACAAAATAAAAATTGGGGGTCGGTGTGCATATAAGAAAGATATTCAATAAAAACTGAGAAAAAAATGTGCTTTTTTAGATTTCGACGAGCTCTGACATATAACGGCATAGGTCTGTAACAAATAATAGGAAAATACTTTTTATTCCTGTCTATGTATATGCTAACACATGTTTTTGTAATAAAGTTTAAATTAAGTGAATATCTTAAATGGTTTTTGAGAAATACCATCTTTTGTACCCCTACCCCCCATTTTGGCTTATGTTAAAAATTGTCAATTTTGGGCACAACATGTGAGGTCAAAAAAAAAATCTAATTTTTTTATATTTTTTTTGCACTAAAATATCCCTATTGGGCATAAGTTTGTTACTGTATAATTATTTTTTCCAGTTTTATTATAATTTTTGAAATATAACAAATGTAAATTTCCGGAAGTGCAAAAATCCAAAACCTCAGCAGAGGGCACCCTTAACTGTTACTACATTCGGAACACTATTTATACCAAACCCTTTTGGTAACACCGACAAATTTATAGTATCGCTCTTTGCGGTTTTAATAATAGGGGTAAATATCTGTTCTTGAACATTAAAGTTCAAGAAATATACAAGTTCTTGAACTTCAATACTAGTTCAAGAACAGTTCTTCAAGTTCTAGAACAGTTCTAGAACTGACTGTTAGTTCTTGAACTTTTCTCACAGGGGCTGTTATGGCTACTCTGAATTAATATCTGGAGGTCTACAAGCATGGTGCACCTCATCCCAAGTGAATCTCCTCATCACTGTCAATACTATCACTGTCATTTTCACTGTCTGAGCATACATCATCCACATTTTTTGCACTTGTTGCAGCAATTTCTGCATTTTCAACTTGGAGAAGACGGGACAACTGCACTTCATTTTCCTCGCTCAGATCTGTGCCATTATCATCAAAATCATTCAAGGCTTCTGCCTGATATGCAGCCTGCAGTTGCCCGAGCTTCTGCTGTTGTTTCTGTTTTTTCTGTAGTTTCTTGGATGTGTGAAGCTTCTTCTTGTGAAGTGATGTCTCCACTGCCTGTGTCAAAATCTGGTCACATTCAGGCTGGTGACATCAGGACCATTGATCGAGATGGTGAGAAGACTGTTCAACATTTGGCCTGTTAGTCTTGTCCTCAATCTCATTTTCATCAGCTTTGTCCTGCTTGCTCCCCTTTCTGACCAAGCATTCGAGACTGGTAAGATCAGGGCAGCTTTTGCTATGTTAACAAGCAGTGGATAGACATATCCAAAGGCACTTGTCATCGGCCTCTAGACACCACTCTGTTGTTGTCTGTTTGCCCTCCAGGTCAGGAAGCTTTTGTCGGAAGTTCAAATACAAGTCAAGCTTGAACTTCCACCACTCGGACAAGAGGCATCTGACTGAACTAGACTGTTTTCAGTTTCCTGAAAGTAGTGGCCAGCCAGGATTTTGATATTCTCATCTCCAAAGACAATTTCGGACAGGGTGAGTACAGGTTAAGTTCACAGTGTCTTGAAACAATTTTACTATTTTATTCCACGAGTTGTCCTTCCTGTTTGTCCATAGATTTCAAGTTTTGTTGTGCGAGTAGGAATTGCTTACACAGTTTCTGATTGTTTTGAGGAGGTGAGCAACATCAGAGATGAAAAATATACTTCTGGGTCATAGGGATTGCCAGTTTTAAAATTGAGCTGTTCCTTTCCGACTCGATGAAGATTAAAAAAAAACGTCTGTATGGTGATGCCTCATCATAGGTGAAGAATAGCATTTGCAGGGATATTTGAAGCTCAAGTATTGACACAGTTTGCCATAATATTGGATAAAAAAATCGGCTGTTTTGCTTCTAGTTGCATATCCATAAATGGGAAAGGTAAAATTACAAGTCAAACTTCTAAGCATTACCACCAGCATGTATTTCGCGAGATTTGAACTGGATGTGGAGCAACTCTTATTCATAATATTTTCAAACTCCAGCATTTCATTCCCAAGGGCATGCCAACAAGCTCAACAGTATCTTTATCATAAACAAGGTCTTCTCTTATTTTGATTTCATCAAAAGTAACACACAGTATCTCCTCCAGTCGGCATCAAACATGCTTTTTATGAGCTTCCTCTTGTAAAGTCTGCAAAATATCTGACTGGAGATCTAACTCACTTTCAAATAATGAGAGTATGTTCTGTAGAGACACCAGCGAATTATCATTGGATGCCACCTCATACTCTTTGGATTGTTTGAATTTCTCTTGGACTGTTGATCCCAAAAAAGTCATTGAGGGGAGTTGGGGTCAGGAAATGACCTCGAATTCTGGCTGGCAGATAGAATAGTCATTAGATCTGTTATCTTTGAATTTTTGTGTTGTTTTAAATTCAGTTCCATCCTTTGCTATCATTCTATCACACTCTTGTCTGATTTTCCTTTCCTTCATCTTGCAACATCTTTATATCTTCTCTTTGTTCATTTATCTTTACAATGAATTCAGACGAGGTCATGTCTTTGTGCTTAAATGTAGAATGGCTGTATGTTCTGTTAGAATTTTGTCTGTATTCTATTCACTCTCTATACATCTCAGTGCTCTCATGTACTTAGAACAACGGACACATCGATTACCGCTCACTAAAAGACCACAATGGACTGTATGCCACACACATTATGTGTACAATATTGGGATGTCTTGTCCTACTGATGGCAGCTACCTGTCGCATGAAACACCTAGCTTGTGTCTTCATTTTCTTTATAGCTACATCAGTTCCTTCCCAGCTTCCTTTGTAAACTTTCCCAAAACCATCTTCTGCAGAAACAAACGATTTATCTATAAAAAACACAAGAAAATAATGTGTTTTCAAATTCACTCACACATGCCAGTACAAGTTCAGATCTATCGCAACCCAACATGGTTGTTGGTTCCCATTTAAGTAATTGCTCGTTGTTTATTGTGGTGCATATGTCCCCAAGTAAAAATACAGCCAGGAATCCCACGGGATCCCGACCCGGGATCCCATCAGAATCCCGGTGGGATAAAAATGCGGGATTCCCGACTGGGATTCTTGCGGGATCCCGGCAGAATCTCAACTGGGATTTTTTGGGATCCCACCGGAATTCTACAGAATACAGTTGGGATCCCGCCAGAGTACATCGGGATCCCACCAGAATACAACCGGGATCCCGCCAGAATGTATTCAAATATAACATCACACAAACTCCATAGACACATTCCTTTTAACATATATATATACACAAACAAATTGTCCACATTTGATTATTATAACAATTGATTATTTTTTTGATTTATATTTTCCATTTTTGATTCCTCGAATTTTGTCGTTTAATTTATACACAATTTTGTCCATCGAAAACTTTGTTTTCTCTTCCTCTGTTTTATCCTTCATAAATCGGGCAAATATCTGGCCTAAAATTGATAAAAAAAAATAAAACATGAAACATACATGATCTAGAGAACATGAGAAAAACAGGCTTATTGCATCTGCGTTAAGTATCAACACGCAATCCGAACAGGCTAATCTGGTTTGAAACTGTCCGCCTTCTGTTTCAAAAAGAATTACTCTACATACCTATCCCACAGAGATGGAAAGTGTCAACCCAGATTAGACTAATCGATTAGACTAATCCGGGTCAATACTTTACCAGGTGCTTTAAGCCTGGTTTTCTGGTGACGATGCTCATATTAATTCCCCAATTAAAATTACCTTGTGGCTAGCTATCATAAACTGGCTCAATTTAATTGCTTTACCTATATAAATTTGCTGCTGTTTGGGGAGTGGAGGGTTGTGGTAATGTTGCATTAAAATGTTATTTCTAATTTAGTGATTCATTTTATTCTATTTAATAAATTTTAAACTGTATTTTACAAATCGTCGGCTTAATAAGTGCAGTAAGTCATATTTTGTCATTATTGAGATTTTGGTATAATTCTCTCCAAGCCCTTTCTGATGATAAAGTAACACTCTTTTGAAAGATATGCCTATTTTGTAGACGAATACCCATACAAACAAACAATATTTCATTATTCTTACTTCTAATGGCCCTTCTAATGTTCTTGGGCATCTCCTTCTTCTGCTTGCCTTGTCCGTACACCATCATATTTTGACAGTCTTCCACAGACACCAGAAATTGCAACAAATGTAGAGCCAATTTTTCTGGGGTTCCGCTTTGCTCCATACAACGGTTGAAATCGACTTTGCGCATCTTCACCCCATATCCAGTCTCTCCAAGCTATACCAAATCTAGAAATGATAATTTGCCATGTCTTAAATAAAATTGATAGAAGAAGTTACCTATATAAATAATCAACACACATTTCTAAGAATCACATTGGATATAGATCTAGATATTCAAATGCTGAAGATTTTAATTATTATTCTGTGTTTTCTTAAACACCTTGTTCAGTTTGTCGTAAATTTCAATCAATACATGTATAACTTATCTATATTCAGACTTTCACAGATCCCTTTTCAATACAAGTTTTGTATTAATTAAAATTTAATTAGAGCTCCCCATTTTCATGTATAAAGCCGAGCCCGGATAGCGCATCGCAGACTTTGAGTAAAGAGGTCACGGGTTGGAACCGCGGCTCAGCCAACATTCTTTCCTATGTTTGATGAAATTTGTCATTGTGACCAGTTTCATTTGTCTCTCATCTGGATTCATGTGAGAAAGCTGTCAGTGGCTTGGGAAGAATCTTGGTGTACTGGTGAGAAAATGTCAGGAACACATGGATAGGTGCACTGACCACCATGATACAACATGTATATAAAATGAAATTCTGTTGAAAACAAACAGCATTAAATCCGATTATAATTTTAATACTATTTTTAGCACCTAATTTCTCATTAAGTACATTATGCCAATAACATTTTCCTTCCCTAAAGAATTAAGTAACATACCGTCAGAATTGTCTATAGGAGGCAGTTCGTTTCCTTCTTCTGCTAAAAATGAAAAAGAAAACTGATATACAAATATGACAAGGCATTATATGTATACCGTACTGAATCTCCGGAAAGCAACATTATTTCCGGTTCCTTGCATTCCATATCTACATAACTAGAATGTAAAACATTGTGAAAAAGAAGCTTCTTTTTCCACAATGTTTTCAAAAGCTTATTTACTTAAATTTTCGGTTCTTTGGTAGTTTGAAACCGTTTTGCGTTTATTTTGTGATCACGGTGCATTCCGGTTACGGTTCAGTTCAGAGGTCGCTTTCCTAAGTTTCATTACTGTATAAGCTGCATCTTTGGAAAAGGAGTCTAACGCCGCTGCGTTCTTGAAACAGAAAATACCCAAGAGGCGAGAAGTATTGGCCTGTGTGGACTGTCCAGGATGACTCTTTACGCAGAGGCATTAAGACCAAAGTTCACTTCACCCAATAATATATATATATATATGTATAGTCAATAGCTCACGGTAGTTTACTGATTATAGTTAATCACTACCTTTTACAATGTAAAAATTTCATTATTGGGTTTACATATTTTCTTGATCTAATCTTTATAGTTAAAAGTTGTTAACCAAATTACCTCCAACATCATTTTCCTCCATTATACTCATGTCAAACACTTCTAAATCTTTTCCAACCGACTGTGACGGAGACTTGGACACCGACTGTAATGGAGATTGGGAAGGTAATGGAGATTGCAACACCGACTGTAATGGTGCCCGACTGAAATTTGTTTGCGTCATTAAAAAAAATTAAAATACCGAGATATGTTAATTATTTGTTTGATTTTTTTTTACAATAACTTTTAGTATAATATTAATGACATTAATTAAGGAAAGTGATCAAACCTGACACCGTTTTTTTTTAAGTCGAACCGAAATTGTTTGCGTTAGTCGTAACATTTGGTATTAATTAAGCCTTGACGTCGCGTAGAGGCGAAACACTATGATATATACGAGCTGTTTGGTAATTTGTACGTAGTGGCTAGAGCTGCAGCACAACGCATATCAAAATATACAAGTAAAATTTGATGCATGGCATCAGTTCGCCGCAAAAAGATTTTGGTCAAAGATGTGAGAGTGTTAGAACCGACAAATGAACTTCACGCGACTTCCGGTTTATTAGGCACTTCCGGTTCAATTCCTCAAATGATCAACAATTTTAATATTGAGTGAAAATTATTCATTCAGTAAAGCGAAGACATGATGTCAGTCATTAAAATGTACAAATTGTGATAAAGTAAGTTATAAATAATACAAATATAATACAAACATACATTTTAAATAGTTCTCTATATCAATGACTAAACGGAAAAAATGCATGGTGCAGCTGACATGGTGGGTGGGGTACGGCGATTTTAGTGATTTTTTCAAAATAAGTGCGATTCTTACGGCAGTAAAAAACCTGTACCGATTTGCATTTTAAAATTTTAGAAGCCCTGGTTCACATCATATGTTCACTGCCTTGTAACGACACAATCACTTGTTTACCTTTTTTATGCACATGGCACTTGACAAGTACCTATTGTCAAGTCCACATCGTGTTCAGTGCCTTCGAATGTTTTTAAAGCACTAGCTGAAAGAAGAAATAAAAAATATTTTCAATAAAAAATGCATCCTGAAGCTTCAGTAATTTTAAATTTAAAATACATTAGAAATAAAAAATGTAAGGGTCCTATAGGAAAATTTGCAGCGACCAAAACAGAAACATGAAATATTCCAAAATAAGTACATAAAATATTGTTAATTTAAACAAAACGAGAAACAACTTAATGAGCAGAAAAGTTTAATATCATAGTTTTGCATTTGTGCATATCATTTTACTTTTTATGAGTAACTATTGTTAATTCCTATTTTATCAATCATTTACGTGATGAAATTTTACAATAAAAACAAAACCTATGCGGGTCAGGGACCATATGCTATTTAACTGTTATGGATTCTGCTGAAAAAGGGGACAACTCCACTAAAAACAATTTGACCAAAACAGTGAAATATGCATCTCCACTTCATGTTCTTATTTCTCTGAGACTTTGTCTCAGTCGGATGCAAACTATAGGTTATCTGTATGAGATGAATTAAACAGAAACTCTGCAAAACATAATCGGCCTAGAATACAGTGACATATCCACATCATGTTCTAATTTTCTATGAAGTTTTATCTCAATCTGACGAACTGTAGGAGTTGCCCAAATAAGAAAAACTTAACCGACAAAATGAGTCCTGTTGAAGGCGTGCTATATAAAAATGAGTCGTATATGGGTCCTTGACTTTTTATTATCTTACCTCGAACAACTGGACAAAGAGCAGTGTATACAAATACTAGCTTGCCTTTTTTCCCCTTCATATTAAACAGTGCCATCAATTCATTGTCCATCAATCTGTTAAAAACAAAATAACTTTATTACACAGTTACAAGTACTTGGATAGTAACGGTAACTCTTACTGGACTCAGTCTGTGAACATGCGCACTTCGGAACGGTCAATCGGTGTATTGACCAACGAAGTGAATTAAGATTAAACAATCGGTATGAGAACTTACCGTTGTAGCATCCAAAATAGTATACATTCTGTGATGGAGACAGTCACGTCGTTTTCATCTGGTGTTTTAACAATCCTTTGGAAAATCAGGATCATTTATTGATAGACCCTGGGAAAAGGCACGCTTTTTGAAAGCCTGTCATAATGTACACATTTTCATTGTGTCTATTGTTGTTAACGCCAAGCGTTAACCCTTCGTCAGTCGTAAGCTTGACATAAACGCGACACGTACGTTTCTGCTGACATACTCCCCACTTACAAGATTTGTCTTCAGAATGGCTCTAAGGCAGTGGTTCCCATCCAGCGCCATGAATTTGCAAGACGAGACCCCTTCACAGCCGTTTCATTAATTGCCAAAACAATCATTGGTGCAGCATTAAATGGAATAGACACATTTTTTAAGACTTCCCCTTTCTTTCTTCATCAGTAAACAGAATTCTGAATGCTTTTGCTGTGGCCTTTTTGAAATCAGAGCTTATATCGAGATCAGCGAAAACTTGGCTCTAAAAGAAATTAATATATGTCAGTTTTTTCCTGCGTACATGCTAACTCAAGGTCTTTGAAGGGCTTTATAAAAAGAGATAAAAATTAAAAAACACATTCAGTTGTAGCTGGAAACAATTAATACAAAATAGGTACATGGTTAGCCCAATTGAAATAATATGTGTTACATTGATTGGGAAACAAATTTGGGACGATAGTTTAGTAAACATTTTTAATGGAGACCGATTAATTTTTTCAACTGGTAAAACAAGCTTTGGGTTACCGTGTTACTTCCTCGATCATGCTAGCGTTTATTTCTCTGAGGAAGCCAACAATTGCTGCATTGAGATCAGTGTCGTCGACATGTATAATTTTCTACATTGTACTGATAATGGTACGTAACAGCTGAAAGTGTCTCTGAAACTGAATTATCTTCACCAGGAGTTGCGTCCCTTTCTGATTATGAAGATTCACCTTACCACATACTTTCCTACTATTTACCAAAATGTCCGAGAAGATGACCCAAAAGTCTAGTGTAGGTCGGTTTACTCGGAACCACACGTTATTTTCTTTGATTTTATAAACTGTACACATTTATAAATATTAACATTTATTCGAAATAGAACATAATTCAGTGATCATTTTAGGTAAGATCTTAAATATACCTAAATCTATATACATAATATTAATATAAATAAATACTGAAAAACAAGAAATCAGCTTTATTGATTTTGTTCATGACAGCTAATATAAGATGCAACCCCTCACTCAACCCTTCATTAGACCCTTCGTCAGTCGTAAGCTTGACATAAATGAGCACGTTATGTTTCTGCTGACATACTCCCCACTTATAAGCTTTGTCTTCTGAATGTCTCTATGGCAGTGGTTCCCATCCAGCACCATGAATTTGCAAGAAGAGACCCCTTTACTAATAACAGACACAGCCGTTTCATTAATTGCCAAAACAATCATTGGTGCGGCATTAAATGGAATAGACACAATTTTAAGACTTCCCCCTTCTTTCTTCATCAGTAAACAGAATTCTGAACGCTTTTGCTGTGGCCTTTTTGAAATCTGAGCATATATCTAGATCAGCGACGATATGGCTCTAGAAGAAATTAATATATATCAGTTTTTTCCTGCATACATGCAAACTCGAGGTCTTTGAAAGGCTTTATAAAAAGAGATAAAAAAAAAAAAATACACATTCATTTGTAGCTGGAAACAATTAATACAAAATAGGTACATGGTTAGGCCATTTGAAATAATATGTATTACATTGGGACGAAATTTGGGACAGTAGTTCAGTAAACATTTTTAATGGATACCAATACTGGTAAACAAGCTTTGGATGCTTGTTACTTCCTCATGTTCATGCTAGCATTTATTTCTCTGAGGAAGCCAACAATTGCTGCATTGAGGTCAGTGTCGTCGACATCTATAATTTTCTACGTTGTACTGATAATGGTACGTAACACTTGAAAGCGTCTCTGAAACTGAATTAGCTTCACCGGGAGTTGCGTCCCTTTCTGATATGATGATTCACCTTACCACATGCTTTCCTACTATTACCAAAAGGTCAGGGAAGATGACCCAAAAGTCTAGGGTAGGTCGGTTTACTTGGAACCACACGTTATTTTCTTTGATCTTATAAACTGTACACATTTATAAATATTAACATTAATTCGAAATAGAACATAATTCAGTGATCATTTTAGGTAAGATCTTAAATATACCTAATTCTATATACATAATATTAATATAAATAAATACTGAAAAACAAGAAATCAGCTTTATTGAGTTTGTTCATGACAGCTAATATAAGATGCAACCCCTCTCACTCTTCCTAGCACCGGCTTAAGAGATATTTTACTTCAACGCCACAAAGATTGGGCTTTATGATCCCAAAGGACAAGGAGTAGCACTAATGGTTTTCAGTCGGGGCGACTTTAAATATTTGTAACTCAGTTCCGCGGAATAGGGACCTTGCTTATCATCTGTTAAAACAAGACATTTCCATTTCCAACAATTAACCTTTTTTAGATTTGAAGCCCACTTAAAATGGAATAATGCAGAAATTAAACGCGCATTAGTCATACACGGCACATAAAGTTGCACGAAGATCACTGTCTATAATAAACTTAAAAGGATTCATGCAGTAAAATATTTAATACCTTGATAAATCCATTGTGTCTTCTCTTCAGTGCAACTCAATTCTGTTGTAGATTGTCTGGGATCTAAAGCAACTAATAATAACAAGAAAAGTCATAGTATACAATATATACTATTTGTCCTCAAGTAAAAGAACAGGAAGTACAAATAGTAGTTGTAGATTGTTAATTTAGTGTGCAATATGTAAAGTGCAATAATGTAGAATGATAGTGAACATGTGTGCGAATTTTGAAAGCTTTCTGGCAGTTGCTCTTTTAGGTATATTCTACATTTTAAGCAAAGACAGATGCATAATCCAGGAATAAAATGACAGTGTGAAGGTCCAAGTTTAACGCATGTTTGATATGATGTTGAATATGTCTTAGGTTTGAACTGTCTTGGACAACTTGCAGTTTGATTAGAAGGCAAGGGTGTGTGTGATAGTGTGCAATGCATGTGGTCATGGTATGCAAATATGGTCAATGGTGCAAGAAATGGAGGTCGCAGAAACCCTGAATTTGGCAAAGATTACAATTAATATAATTGTTAAAGGTAATACTGTTGGAGTGTCATCTGGATATATAGCAATGCAAACCCTCTGAATCGTCCAGGAAATTATACGTGAAACATTCGCCCAGATTGGCGAAATGACCAAATGTTTCAGTCTACTTGTTTGTGTCAAGTAAAGAGGCATCTGTGACTCTGATTGAGGTGAAGGCAAAGCTGCAAATGCAGGAAGCGCAAGTACTGGTATAGGGACATTTACATCTTGAGACAGTCCAGAAGCCTGAAAAAGTGCTCTTGGTGTGGATGATGTGGTCGTGCACATTCCTGGCCTGAAATGCGGTTTCGTTGGCACAGGCATTGTTGTATGTATTTGCGGAATTGGATACGCGAACTGTGATGTTATATGCCCACGAGCAGTGTGTGCTGCAACAGATGCAGTTGGCAGGGAGTACTCTTCGCTATAACCCACAGATGTCTGGGTACAAGTCACAGCAGGGTGAGTAGAACCATGTGAATTTGGCGGCGAATAGAAGAATTTGCTTGTAGATGGTTGATTTGCAAGACTTGCTTCATTCGAGGTAGTATGAACTTTCTCAAATGCAGAACACAGGAAAGCGTCAGCATTGCGCTGTGTGAGTGTAAATTGGTATGTTTGCCCATGCAGAGCGTCACAAATCATCCTTTTCCCCTTCACCGGCGAACAAAGGCTTCTGCAGTGATCTGAACAAACTTTTCAGCTTTTTCATTGAACAGCATGACAGTGCCTTCAGCTCCAACGTCATCCTGCGCTATTACCTGCAGCTTGTAACCATTAGCTGCAAGCAGGTAGTCGACCTGACATTTATCACACTACAATACTGTACACGGAACGCCGACAGTTACGTGCAGGGCACCGCAGGTAAGTTGTTTCCTCAAAGGGTAAGTTGTTTCCTCAAAGTCAATAGCTTTGATAACGACTTTTTACCATCACATGGAGAAGAAAGACTGCCTTGGTCAACGACACCTTTTGAAGGTGACAAGCATGTAGATGCCTCAGCTTTGACATCTATACTCTCAGTCGAGGCTGTATCCATGTGAGTGGGCTTTTACAGTGAGCGTGCCTGAATTCATCGACACACAATGGTACTGTCCATAACATTTCACAAGACCGTGCTGTATAAGGATGATATCTCCAGGTGAGCACAAGACCTTTTTGCAAGAATCTCCCCAGAAGGTACAGTCTATTTTGCCTGTGTTGTCCCTGACCCGCACTTGAAGTTTAGTTACTGGTTTACCATTATTTCTTCATCAAGAATGCCGCTGTTCGACGGGCATTTTCCAGCTATATTACCAGTCATATTTACACTGTCTTTCAATGAAGAGATGTCGACAACTGAGACTGGTGCAACCATGGCTTCAGCAATGATTGGTTCAACCAGAGTGTTAGGACAGAAACGAATCTGGCATTCATGGCCTGTCTTACTGTAGCTTTTGCAATGCCGACTTTGCAGTTGTGGAGTTTGTAAGATGAACCTTCAATTAGCCTGCTGTCATAGCGTTCAGCCATGGCATTCCGCAAGCTGAAGTCCATCTTTCCAGTCGTGTCGGAGACAATCCCAGATATGCGGAATTGATTGTTTCCCCATGGTAGCAATGCTGAGTGGTGTGTGACGTTGAAGTTTAGTTACTGGTTTACCATTATTTCTTCATCAAGAATGCCGCTGTTCGACGGACATTTTCCAGCTATATTACCAGTCGTATTTACACTGTCTTTCAATGAAGAGATGTCGAAAACTGAGACTGGTGCAACCATGGCTTCAGCAGTGATTGGTTCAACCAGAGTGAAAGGACAGAAACGAATCTGGCATTCATGGCCTGTCTTACTGTAGCCAGCTTTGCAGTTGTGGAGTTTGTAAGATGAACCTTCAATTAGCCTGCTGTCATAGCGTTCAGCCATGGCATTCCGCAAGATGAAGTCCATCTTTCCAGTCGTGTCGAAGACAATCCCAGATATGCGGAATTGATTGTTTCCCAATGGTAGCAATGCTGAGCTGTGTGTGACTGTGACCTGCAAATCTATTTCTTGATTGTTCATAGCAGGCGTGATCTCTGCTATGGCCTTTTACCTGCATATATAATTCTAATATTTTTTCTGTGGGGTGATCGTTTGCCGATACTATTGGTCGACCGGGATTACCTGGTTTGTGAATCTTTGGTAAAAGATAAAATCTGCCTTGGGATTAGGAACTAAGAGGTAGTCCATATTGGACTGACTAATATGACCTTGTTCAAACAGTCTGTTACAGCATTGGTCACTTCGGCAGCAAACTCTAAAGTTGGGTCATGGTCAAGAGGCGTGTAGTAGGTTGAGTTATTCAATTGTCTTTCCGCTTCAGAGATATACTATCCATAACGACCACTGCTGAACCTTTATCCGCAGGTTTGATTATGATATCTGTTCTCTTTTTCAGTGAGTTGAGCGCAATTTTTTCTGCTCTAGATATGTTCTGATGGTGTGAGTTAGGTGGCTGGAATGCTGTGATATCTGCCTCTACGTTTTGAATGAACGCTTCGAGTTTACCTGACTGTCTGGGTTGGGTGGTTGCCAGTCACTTCGGAGTTTAAATTTCTTTTAAAACATCGGCTTGCAGGTCATCTGGAATAACCAGTAACTTAGTACTTAATGTATCCTTTAAAACCGTCCAATTTCGGTAAAGAATGCCATTTTCTAATACCAACTGATCCCATTGTTGTACATATTGTTTAACTCTTGGGAGAAATGTCTGAACTACTGGCAATGGCTGCCTTTCATTGTATTCATTGTACAAGGTAGGTTTGGGCCTTTAGAATTTCATCTGAACTAAAACCTTGTATGTAAACCGCGTTCACTTGTGTCCCAGGATATCGGCATAGCGCATCAGCGTTGCCATGTTATCCTCCTACTCTATGTTTGATTTCAAAGTCGTAGTTAGAGAGAAATTCTAACCATCTTGCCACTTGACCTTCCGGTTCTTTGAAGTTATATAACCAAGTAAGGGAAGCATGATCACTTCTTACTAGAAATTTTTCGACCATACAAAAACGGTTTGAAATGCTTGATGCTTTTGATCATAGCTAAAAGTTGTTCCTTGTTGTACTATAGTTTCTTTCAGGAGGAGCATGAGTAATGCTATAGTAAGCAATAACTTTCTCCACGCCCTCAACTTCCTGTGACAACACTGCACCTGTACAATAATCACTACTATCGCAGTCTAAAATGAATGGCTTGGTGAAATCGGGATATGTCAATACGATAGAGCTGCATAGCAAGCTCTTCAGTTGATCAAACGCTTCCTGTTCTTTCTCCGACCATTGAAATTTTGAGTACTTCTTTGTGAGGTTGTTCAGTGGAGTAGCCGTATCAGAACAATTTGGAAGAATTGGCGATAATAGGAGGCTAATCCTAGGAATTGTTTATCATTTTTGGCCGATTTAGGTGTAGGCCAGTTTTTAACCTTCTCCAGTTTTTCTGGATCGCAAGAAACACCCTCTTCGCTGACAATGTGAAATTAATTTTCCTCTGAAATAGGTTATATTTTTAGCTCAACTGATCAGAGATCAGCGGAGCTTATGCCGTGGTGCGTCGTCCGTCGTCTGTCTGTCCGTCTGTCCGTAAACTTTTATTTGTAGCGACTTCACAGCTGAAACTACTGGATGGATATTCATGAAACTTTACAGAAATGTTGCCCATAAAGTCTAGTTGATCCTAGCAAAAATTCATGTTGATGTGAAATCCAAGATGGCCGCCAAAGCTAAAAATAGAGTTTTAAAATACAAGTTTGTAGCGACTTCTTCTTGAAAACTATAAGTGATATTGATATGGGACTTTTTCTAAAATGATCAGCATGACATGATGTTGATCCTAGTCAAAAATCGTTTTGATTCAACGTTAAACATGGCTGCCAGCGGCCATCTTTGTTTACATAGAGTTATATAGTAAAAACTTGTAGCGACTTCTTCTCTGAAACTACTTGGCGGATTGTCATGAAACTTTACAGGAATGTTGCTCTTGATGTCTAATTGATCCTATCAAAATTTCAGGTCGGCCGGAAATTCAAGATGGCCGTCACAGCTAAAAATAGATTTTTAAAAAATAAGTTTGTAGCAACTACTTCTTGAAAACTATAAGTGATATTGATATGGGACTTTTTCTAAAATGATCAGCATTACATGATGTTGATCCTAGTCAAAAATCGTTTTGATTCAACATTAAACATGGCTGCCAGCGGCCATCTTTGTTTACATAGAGTTATATAGTAAAAACTTGTAGCGACTACTCCTCTGAAACTACTTGGCGGATTGTCATGAAACTTTACAGGTATGTTGCTCTTGATGTCTAATTGATCCTATCAAAATTTCAGGTCGGCCGGAAATTCAAGATGGCCGTCACAGCTAAAAATAGATTTTTAAAAAATAAGTTTGTAGCGACTACTTCTTGAAAACTATAAGTGATATTGATATGGGACTTTTTCTAAAATGATCAGCATGACATGATGTAGATCCTTGTGGAAAAATATTTTGATTCGACGTTAAACATGGCTGCCAGTGGCCATCTTTGGTTACATAGAGTTATATAGTAAAAACTTGTAGCGACTACTCCTCTGAAACTACTTGACGGATGTTCATGAAACTTCACAGGAATGTTGCTCTTGATGTCTAGTTGATCCTAGAAAAATTTCAGGTCGGCCGGAAATTCAAGATGGCCGCCACAGCTAAAAATAGATTTAAAATAAATAAGTTTGTAGCGACTACTTCTTCAAAACAATAAGAGATATTGATATGGGACTTTTTCTAAAATGATCAGTATGACATGATGTTCGTCCTTGTCGAAAATCGTTTTGATTTGACCTTAAACATGGCTGCTTTGTTTACATAGAGTTATATAATGAAAACCTGTAGCGACTACTTCTTTGAAACTACTTGACGGATTTTCATGAAACTTCACAGGAATGTTGCTCTTAATGTCTTATTGATCTTAGCAAAATTTCAGGTCGGCCGGAAATTCAAGATGGCCGCCACGGTTAAAAATAGATTTTCAAAAAACAAGTCTGTAGCGACTACTTCCTGAAATCAAAATCAATCAGTAGAGCTTCAAGGTCATTGACCTCTTGTTTAGCTTTGAGCTTCAGTCCTGCCTGAATCATGCAAGAGAAAACTTCTGCTAGCCTTTCGACATGCTCCTCAAAATTTGACGCAAAAACCAGTATATCGTCTAAATATATGAGCACTGTTTCCCAGTGTAAACCGGTCAAAACCAATTCCATTAATCTCTGAACAGTAGTAGGTGCTGAAGACAGACCAAAAGGCATAACGTTATATTCATACAAACCTCCATATCCAGTATTAAAGGTAGCCTTCTCCCGATCCTTAGTTTCCACCTCTAACTGATGATAACCTTGACAGAGGTCGAGACTAGAAAAACATGATGCACCAGTGAGACTCTCTAGAGATTCGTATATAAGTGGTAATGTGTATGCATCTTGTCATGAGCTACACCCATTAACTTTTCTATAGTCTACACAGAGTCGGAATTCTCCCCCCTTTTTTACGACCAACACAATAGGGGATGCCCAAGGACTAAACGATGGACTGATGATTTTGTGAGAAAGTCGATTTTCATGAAGTCTTCTTGATATTCCGTAAGTAAATTTTTTACTTTAATGGACTGTCTCTGATCTAAATTCCTACATGAACGTTCACATAGGTCTTCTAATAAAGGGTCCATTTCTGGATCACTTGTTATGTCGCTGTCTTCAGCAACTTCCTGTACCGAACATATTTTTCCCACATAAGCATGGTTTTCCAAAAATTGAGGTTCATCGCTTACATTTACCAATCAAATTGGGATACGGTCTTAAACTGGTCTCACTAAAGACCGAGCTGGAAGAATATTGCGATCTTAGCACAAAAACTTCATATCGTTTTCCAAGAAACCCTCGCTTTTTAATGGTTTGACAGTACTCCATTTACAACCATTTCACTTTTGGGCGAAATTCTGATACTATCAGAGAGTGCTATGCGGCAACATTTATCGCGACTTGCTGAATGGAGTTTTATTGTAGTATTTTGAAAAGTGAGAATAGATTTTCCATGATCCACAATCATGTGAAACTTCCTAAGAAAATTGGCACCTAAAATGGCCGGTTCTGCAACATCTAAAACTAATACTGTTATTGGCAGTGTCCGGTTTTTAACAGTAATAACAATATCAACACTGCCATGACAGGAAATCGTATTCCCATTTACATCCGCAATGCTTCGTAGATGTGGTTTTAATTTTTCATTGAGCCCCAATTGTTCGCAAACTAGAGGGGAGATAATCGACACTGCCGATCCACTATCTAACAGAAAATCTAATTTGACCGCTTCTACTCTTGCAAACATATACATCATTGATTGGGCCTTTTCCTCCCTTGAGCAAATATTGGCCCCATATTCAGTCCCTAACGAAAATCCGAAACATTCCGGTTGCGTTCTGCGTTTGTAGGTGGATTTGTGGGATTAAAGGGTGAAGGTGGGACATGTAGATGTGGGCTACCATAGAATGGGTAACCAGGGTCGTAGCGGTTGGGACCATAATTTGTACCAGGATTGGATGGGTTTGGACCATAATTGGGACCTTCGCTACGTGGATTTGGGCAATTTGGACCCGTGTTATGTGGATTGTGACCACCACGTTGGCCCTTACCCCGGTTACCATGTTTCGAGTTAGTATACTGGTCCAATTGACGATTGAGGTCTGCAATTTTCTTTTCTAGTTGCACATACCTATCGTCTGTTTCTTTAACCGTGGCAATCCTACCTCTATTTTCCAACTTGTTAAAAGTCTCATCCGCTAGGGCAAACTGTTTTGCTTCTTCTAGTGATTTTGGGTTCAAGAACAGTTCTTTAAGTTCTAGAACAGTTCTAGAACTGACTGTTAGTTCTTGAACTTTTCTCACAGGGGCTGTTATGGCTATTCTGAATTAATATCTGGAGGTCTACAAGCATGGTGCACCTCATCCCAAGTGAATCTCCTCATCAATCTCAATACTATCACTGTCATTTTAACTGTCTGAGCATACATCATCCACATTTTTTGCACTTGTTGCAGCAATTTCTGCATTTTCAACTTGGAGAAGACGGGACAACTGCACTTCATTTTCCTCGCTCAGATCTGTGCCATTATCATCAAAATCATTCAAGGCTTCTGCCTGATATGCAGCTTGCAGTTGCCTGAGCTTCTGCTTCAGCTGTTGTTTCCGTTTTTGCTGTAGTTTCTTGGATGTGTGAAGCTTCTTCTTTTGAAGTTATGTCTCCACTGCCTGTGTAAAAATCTGGTCACATTCAGGGCTGGTGACATCAGGACCATTGATCGAGATGGTGAGAAGACTGTTCAACATTTGGCCTGTTAGTCTTGTCCCCAATCTCATTTTCATCAGCTTTGTCCTGCTTGCTCCCCTTTCTGACCAAGCATTCGAGACTGGTAAGATCAGGGCAGCTTTTGCTATGTTAACAAGCAGTGGATAGACATATCCAAAGGCACTTGTCATCGGCCTCTCTAGACACCACTGTGTTGTTGTCTGTTTGCCCTCCAGGTCAGGAAGCTTTTGTTGGAAGTTCAAATACAATTCAAGCTTGAACTTCCATCACTCGGACAAGAGGCATCTGACTGAACTAGACTGTTTTCAGTTTCCTGAAAGTAGTGGCCAGCCAGGATTTTGATATTCTCATCTCCAAAGACAATTTCGGACAAGGTGAGTAATAGGTTAAGTTCACAGTGTCTTGAAACAATTTTACTATTTGATTCCACGAGTTGTCCTTCCTGTTTGTCCATAGATTTTAAGTTTTGTTGTGCGAGTAGGAATTGCTTACACAGTTTCTGATTGTTTTGAGGAGGTGAGCAACATCAGAGATGAAAAATATACTTCTGAGTCATAGGGATTGCCAGTTTTAAAATTGAGCTGTTCCTTTCCGACTCGATGAAGATTTAAAAAAAACGTCTGTATGGTGATGCCTCATCATAGGTGAAGAATAGCACTTGCAGGGATATTTGAAGCTCAAGTATTGACACAGTTTGCCATAATATTGGATAAAAAATTCGGCTGTTTTGCTTCTAGTTGCATATCCATAAATGGGAAAGGTAAAATTACAAGTCAAACTTCTAAGCATTACCACCAGCATGTATTTCAAGAGATTTGAACTGGATGTTGGGCAACTCTTATTCATAATATTTTCAAACTCCAGCATTTCATTCCCAATGGCATGCCAACAAGCTCACCATTATCTTTATCATAAACAATGTCTTCTCTTATTTGATTTCATCAAAAGTAACACACAGTATCTCCTCCAGTCGGCATCAAACATGCTTTTTATGAGCTTCCTCTTGTAAAGTCTGCAAAATATCTGACTGGAGATCTAACTCACTTTCAGATAATGAGAGTATGTTCTGTAGAGACACCAGCGAATTATCATTGGATGCCACCTCATACTCTTTGGATTGTTTGAATTTCTCTTGGACTGTTGATCCCAAAAAAGTCATTGAGGGGAGTTGGGGTCAGGAAATGACCTTGAATTCTGGCTGGCAGATAGAATAGACATTAGATCTGTTATCTTTGAATTGTTGTTGTTTTAAATTCAGTTCCATCCTTTGCTATCATTCTATCACACTCTTGTCTGATTTTCCTTTTCTTCATCTTGCAACATCTTTATATCTTCTCTTTGTTCATTTATCTTTACAATGAATTCAGACGAGGTCATGTCTTTGTGCTTAAATGTAGAATGGCCGTATGTTCTGTTAGAATTTTGTCTGTAATCTATTCACTCTCTATACATCTCAGTGCTCTCATGTACTTAGAACAACGGACACATCGATTACCGCTCACTTAAAGACCACAATGGACTGTATGCCACACACATTATGTGTACAATATTGGGATGTCTTGTCCTACTGATGGCAGCTACCTGTCGCATGAAACACCTTGCTTTGTCTTCATTTTCTTTATAGCTACATCAGTTCCTTCCCAGCTTCCTTTGTAAACTTTCCCAAAACCATCTTCTGCAAAAACAAACGATTTATATATAAAAAAATGTTTATCATTACTATCAACAGCTGGTGTATTTGACTCTTAACTCATATCAATCTTATTTATTTAGTCAGTTTCAGAATTCATTATGGTGCAGTCAATATTTACTGATCTTGATATCTGGGAATCTTCTTTATTTGATGTAATGCATTTGTAACAACCTTCCTTCTTCACAGCAATGTAATTTGTTTGGACCCAATGCAGATTTGATTGTTCTCTTAATAACACCAGAAAATAATGCGTTTTCAAATTCACTCACACATGCCAGTACAAGTTGAGATCTATCGCCCAGCATTGTTGTTGGTTCCCATTTAAGTAATTGCTCGTTGTTTATTGTGGTGCATATGTCTTCATTGTTTGGTTCATTAGGATTTCTTATGAAATACTCTTTATCCCCTAATTCTATGCGGAATGCTTCAAATCCATGCTTCATTGGACAAAGTTTTGAATTCTATCTTCTATCACATCTTGCAAAACAGTAGACACAAGATAAATTGACTGGCTGTGAGTAAGCTTGTCAACTAAGTCTTTCATATTTTTTTAATTTTGTCGTTATATCTTAGAATCCCCTTAAAGAATTCAGTGATGCATCACACATACATTCACTTTCATATTAACAACTCAATGACGCGTGCCATAATTCTGTTTGGCAATTAAGAGGAATTATGCCTTTCAACTTACTTTCCCTAAGTCCAGACTCTATTGTACCCATCTCGGTGAGATACCGAAAGGCTTAGCGAGTATGTTGGCGGAGGGACTATAAACCTTAGAACTACACACACACAAAACTTACTTTCCCAATAAATAGACAGGGCCTCGAAAGTCGAGCGTCTGCACCGACAGGCGGTGCTTCTTGTTCACTTTTTGGTGACATTTCTTTCAACACTTATTTTTTTATTTTTTCATCTTTTAATTCTCAACAAAAGTGCTTGTGTTTTGCTGCATTTTCCAGTGAGAATTGTCAGTATTTATATAGACATCTAATTTCATCGAAACCTATATCATTGACACCAACTGTACTTGCATCTATAAATGGAAATTCTGGCAATAACAGTAAAACCGACTCTACTACTTTTATACTATAGCCATCTATGTTAAGTTTGTTTATGTATTCATTAAGAGTCCTTCTTTCTCTTATCTTACCCCATTCAAGTGCATCTGTGGTTTTGCTTTTGTAGTATCCCAAAACAGTATTCACTGTTGATATATGCCACTAGTATGGTGTAGTGGACGGGATTTTTAGGCCCGATCTCATGTCAAATATATAATAGGGAAATTTGATGCTGCAAAAAAGTAGATATTTTTGGACCCATATCATTTCCATATTTATCTCCTCGAGACTCGAGATATTTTCAAATTTTGCCTAATGACAGAATCCAAAATGCCCCTCTACACCGGTAGACGGGGGAGTAAATGAACTTTTTTTCAATCATCTGTACCTGGACCACATCGTAGAGTTTGAGCACTAGATTGTGTGTTTTCTGTGGCTGCCATTTTACTGCAATTTTCAACAGATTATTCATTGACTCTGTGTTGGAGTTAGTCCAAAGTACATCAGGTTGATCAAAACAGTGCTTTGATATTATTGTTTCCACATAATTGTCGTTATACTGTCTTACTATAGATCAAAATAATAAATTTAAATTAAGAATGGGAAAATGAAAATTTCTATCAGATAAATAGAACAGGCTGCTTGTGAATACTCCTGGCTTGCCGAGCATCCAACCACAGATGTGTGTACTGTGATTGGGTTGCCGAGCATGTAGACTCCAACCATAGATGTGTGTACTGTGATTGGGTTGCCGAGCATGTAGACTCCAACCATAGATGTGTGTACTGTGATTGGGTTGCCGAGCATGTAGACTCCAACCATAGATGTGTGTACTGTGATTGGGTTGCCGAGCATGTAGACTCCAACCATAGATGTGTGTACTGTGATTGAAACATAAAATATGAATTCACAAATTCACACTAGATCTAAAATCAACCTCTACCCTTTTTTTAACAAACCATTTTAAATTAAACAAGACAAACCTTTAATTTTTATCTTTGCCAACTTGTTTCTGTTTTATCCCTCAGATGTTTGTCCGTTCCAAAGATGCAGGCTCTTGATCACAAACCGTATACAATCTAATAATGGTGTAGCAATTCCTTAAAAAAAAAAATCTCATTTATTTCTGGATGATTAAACTTATACAAATTTCTTAGAACATACACTTTAAAACACACTGCATAACTGCCTTAAATATAACAAACCAAATAGCAACATGTTTATATTTCTTCAATGTCAGCACTGGTATGGTGTTAGAGCATCTGCTGTCTTTCCTTGGGAAAAAGTCCAAACTGACCAGGCCTCTACACCAGTAGATGGGGAAATAGATAAATTATGTTTTTAGAAGCCAACATTTAAAAATAATCAATCGCAGATGGGTGGGGTTATGGTCAGTTGCTTCAGAAATAGAATGACCTCCTTTTGTTCCATTCGCGATCCGTAGTTCAAAGTACCCAAAATTTGAATTCACAGTAGATCTTAAATCAACCTCTAGACTATTTTTTACAAACGGGTCATTTTAAATTAAACTAGACAAACCTTTAATTATTCTTCTCTTTCGCCGACTCGTTTCTGTTTATCCTTGCCAAATATGCTGGCTCTTTCGTAGGTGCCCACGACCATAAAGGGTACACCATCTGTAATAAGGAATTAGGTCGATTCCTTATATTTGTTCTTCTTCCCTTTTTCTAGACAACACAAGTTATACAAGTTACTTAGAAAGTACACTTTAAAAGCACACAGCATAATTGCCGTAAATATATACATCAACACAGTAGAGATCAAATTTCGGTAACCTCTGTTTGGCACTATAAAACACTTACCAACTTGGTTATTTCTTCAACAGCAGCTCTGGTCTATTGGTAGAGTGTTGAGATCGTGGGTTTGATCCCCAGCCTGGTCATACCAAAGACTTCAAAAATAGTAGCTCCCTTGCTTGACATTCAGCATTTAAAAGAGTAGTTCTAGGATTGATGGGCCCAGTCTACTGATATATCATGAACTGTACCTAATTAACTTGATACTGTTATATCATGAGCTGTACTGAATAAACTTGATACTGTTATACCATGAACTGTACTGAATTAACTTGATACTATTATATTGTGAACTGTACCTAATTAACTTATACTGTTATATCATGAACTGTACTGAATTAAATTGGTACTGTTATATCATGAACTGTACCTAATTAACTTGATATTGTTATATCATGACCTGTACCTAATTAACTTGATACTGTTATATCATGAACTGTACCTAATTAACTTGATACTGTTATATCATGGACTGTACTGAATTAAATTGATACTGGTATATCATGAACTGTACTAATTAACTTGATACTGTTATATCATGAACTTTAACTAATTAACTTGATACTGTTATATCATGAACTGTAACTAATTAACTTGATACTGTTATATCATGAACTGTACTGAATTATCTTGATACTGTTATATCATGAACTGTACCTAATTAACTTGATACTGTTATATCATGAACTGTACCGAATTAACTTGATACTGTTATTTCATGAACTGTACTGAATAAACTTGATACTGTTATACCATGAACTGTACCGAATTAACTTGATACTGTTATATCATGAACTGTACTGAATAAACTTGATACTGTTATACCATGAACTGTACTGAATTAACTTGATACTGTTATATCATGAACTGTACCGAATTAACTTGATACTGTTATTTCATGAACTGTACTGAATAAACTTGATACTGTTATACCATGAACTGTACCGAATTAACTTGATACTGTTATATCATGAACTGTACCGAATTAACTTGATACTGTTATTTCATGAACTGTACTGAATAAACTTGATACTGTTATATCATGAACTGTACTGAATTAACTTGATACTGTTATTTCATGAACTGTACCGAATTAACTTGATACTGTTATATCATGAACTGTACTGAATAAACTTGATACTGTTATATCATGAACTGTACCGAATTAACTTGATACTGTTATATCATGAACTGTACCGAATTAACTTGATACTGTTATTTCATGAACTGTACCGAATTAACTTGATACTGTTATTTCATGAACTGTACTGAATAAACTTGATACTGTTATACCATGAACTGTACTGAATTAACTTGATACTGTTATATCATGAACTGTACCGAATTAACTTGATACTGTTATTTCATGAACTGTACCGAATTAACTTGATACTGTTATTTCATGAACTGTACTGAATAAACTTGATACTGTTATACCATGAACTGTACCGAATTAACTTGATACTGTTATATCATGAACTGTACTTAATTTAGTACTGTTAGATCATGAACTGTATTTAATTAACTTGCTAATGTTATATCATGAACTGTACTAAATTAACTAGCTACTGTTATATCATGACCTGTACTTAATTAATTAAATTCTGTTATATCTTGAACTGTACCTAATTACTTAGCTTTTGTGATATCCGGTACTGTATTTAATGAATTATCTACTGTTATATCAGAAACTGTACATAATTAATTAGATTATGTTATAGTGTGAACTGTAATTAATTAGCTACTATTATATCATGAACTATACTTAATTAACTAGCTACTGTTATATCGTGAACTGTACTTAATTATCTACTGTTATATCATGAACTGTACTTAATTAACTAGCTACTGTTATATCATGAACTGTACTTAATTATCTACTTTTATATCATGAACTATACGTAATTAACTAGGTACTGTTATATCATGAACTGTACTTAACACTCCCCGTGTGGTTGCCGGGGTAGAATACAACCACTGCAAACACACCGTCACATGCAGAGGGGTAGGACCACCCCATTCATATTCATTTTGTCATTTTTTGTTCATGCTCATTAAATGTCTTCATCATGACCCCTGCATTGTTTCAGGTGCCATCTCGCTCACATCACAAAGAGCAGTGGCAGAAAAACAATGACTTGGCTCCAGCATAAATGGAGATTCTACGATAGAATTTGCAGCAACTCTGCAGTTCAGGGTGAGAAGGTTCTAGGCCCATTTTCCATATTTTATCTCGATGTACATGGAAGATGAGCCTGGCATGTTCATGCCTTTTAGGCACCATATAACCTTTTCATGTGTTGGTGCGCCTTAAAACCCCAATTCAATTCAATTGTACTTAACACTGTTATATCATGAACTGTAGTGAATTAATTAACTTGATACCGTTATATCTGTACTTAATTAGCTACTGTTATATCACGAACAGTATTTAACTAGCTACTGTTATCTCATGAACTGTAGTGAATTAACTTGATACTGTTATATCTGTACTTAATTAGCTACTGTTATATGATGAACAGTACTTAACTAGTTACGGTTATCTCATGAACTGTAGTGAATTAACTTGATACTGTTATATCTGTACTTAATTATCTACTGTTATATCATGAACAGTACTTAACTAGCTACTGTTATATCATGAACTGTACTTTAATAATTTCCTCCCATGCAAGATTAGAAATTCTACTTATCCAGGCAAAAGTGTAAAGGGTGTTTATGACAGAATTTTCAGTTCTGCAGGTGAGAAAGTTCTAGGCCCATTCTGCATAGTTTTATGTAAAAGCCCCGTGTGGTTCCCGGGGGCCCCGTTTGGTCACGGTGCAAAGAATAGGGCCACTGCAGATCCCTTTGGAGGGGTAGACAGAGGGGTAAAATCCCCCCAAATTCATGTTCATTTTATCATTTTTTGTTCATGTTCATTAAAGGTCTTCATCATGTTCCCTGCATTGTTTCAGGTGCCATCTCGCTCACATAAAAAGAGCAGTGGCAGAAAAATAATAAACGTGGCTCCAGCGTAAATGGAGTTTCTACGATAGAATCTGCAGCAACTCTGCAGTTCAGGGTGAGAAGGTTCTAGGCCCATTTTCCATATTTTATCTCCATGTACATGGGAGGATGAGTCTGGCATGTTCATGCCTGTTAGGTGCCATATAACCTTTCATGTGTTGGTGCGCCTTAAAACCCAATTCAATTCAGTTTATGTAAATTGAGAGTGGGTCTAGAATGTTCATACCATAGCGTTTTTGTGTTGATAAAATCCAATTTAACTCAAATCAATTATCGATCCTTTTCAGATGAAGTTTTTCCAAATAAATTTTGAAAAATCTTTTCGGCCTTTTAATGCCACATCTAGGCATTGAAAGGTTTGAAAAGTGAAATGTTTGTAATTAGCATGATAACGATTATGAGCTACGGCTGTAGCCTGTATTTTAGGTCTGAACATATAGAAACTACGGACATTCTGTAGAAGTAAACAGGTCTGTGTGACATTACAATATATATAATATAAGTTCAAGGTCACAGTCAAATTCTGAGTTCAAAGGTTGTTGTTACCCATGTGGTTGCTGAGGTAGAATACAATCACTGCAATCTCACAAACACACTGTCATGTGCAGAGGGGTATGAATCCCCATTCATATTCAATTTGTCATTTTTTATCATGCTAAATCAATCTCTTTATCATGACACCGCGTATGCAAATGTGGCTCCATCGTAAATGGAGTGTCTACTATAGAGCAACTCTGCAGTTCTGCAGGTAAGAAGGTTCTAGGCCCAGTCTCCATATTTTATCTTGATGTAAATGGAGGATGAACCTGGAACATTCATTTCTGTTAGGCGCCTTTCGTGCGTTGGTGCTCCTAAAAACCCAATTCTATTCATAGGTTGTTAGCTTGTTCACCTTTCTGTCAAGCCATGAGACATTGAGATGAAACTCCTTATACCCCCGCTTTTACAAAGTGAAGTGGGGGCTGTATAGGAATCACGCTGTCCGTAACCTGTCACGTCCCATCACGCAACACATTTTTGTCCTGTCCGGTCGCGTTTGTCCCGTCGTGTCACGTAACACATTTTAATTACTAACATTTCTCAAACATTTTTTTGAATAAGTTGTTCCCAAACTTCATAGCATAACAACTGATGACCTTATGTCCCTGTACATCACCCATGGTTGATTGCCTAATTTATTACAGAAGATATGGCCCTTTGTTTGACTTGGAATAAAAAAAGCGGGTATTCATCACCGTCAGTGATAGCTGTAGTTTTTCCAACCACTAATCTATTCAACATAATTTATTTAGTTATACAAATAAAATGTCATATTCGTTATATTAGCCCTTAACCCGCTAAGCACGACTATAATAGCCTTTGCGTCCATTGTAAACCCAGATCAACCTGTGAGTAACTCACAAACTTATCAAGATTTACAATGTATGGCTGCTGATCAGTCATTTTCCCCAAAGCACCCTTTGTCACATAATTGGAATGGTCTTAATCCAAAAAAAGAACAGTCTATTATATATATGTAGCGGGTTAAGGGTTAGATGATGTTGTGTTGATGCACTGATGTAAAATAGATAACAAATAAAACAGAATCACCGTTTTAATCCTATTCTTGTTTTGTCTTCCATTACTGTTTATATTATATTCAGTATTCCATCTGCTTGTAGTAACAGGATGCAGCCAAGGCTCAGGTGAGCTATTATGATCAGTCCGTCTGTCGTTTTGTAAATAACATCCCGTCTAAAACCGCTTGGTCAGTTTTCACGAAACTTCACATGGAAAATTCTGAGGTATATGGTTTTCAAATGTGTTAAAATAAGGTCAATGCAACATTCAAAATGGCAGACATTTCTATAAAAAATTACAACTTCTTCTCAAGAAACCCAGCAACATATTTCGACAGTTTTTTGTCTCGCCCACGATAGTGGGTAGCGAGACATAGCAGTTACTTTCAACAACTGCTGCTCGAATTGTACTGAAACTTTGCTCAGGCTTGGTACTGATCATTCCTGCCAAGTTTCATTGAAATCCAACCAGAGGTTCGGGAAAACTATTCCGGATAAAGTGTGCGTATAAGTCTGTCAAAAATCATTAAACTGGAACATTGCAAATGACTTTTGCAACTAGGCTTGGTACTGATCATTTCTGCCAAGTTTTGTTGAAATCCTGCCAGGTGTTCAGGAGAACTAGTCTGTACAAAGTTAGCGTATTAAAACCTTTAAATAACTCCGCCAAAAGTCATTCAACCGGAACACAGCGATGATATGCACAACTAGGCTTGATACTGAAGACAGGGTATGAAATTGCAAGGGGTAAAAATAATGTTGACCTTTGACCCGGTGTTAGTATACACCTGAAGAAATGTTTCTTAGAAGGTATTAAACCACATATTTCCTTGTTGATGTTTATTGGCAGACATGTTTATTTGCATGATAAAGTAAGTTTCCCAGAATTCAAACGAGGTTTGAGATTTTAACAGGTTGTCAACATTCTAACTTTACTATTAGAAGAGACTCATTTACACTATTATAACCTACTAAGGATGCAAAATGGAACGCTAGAGTATTGACAAGCAAAATATAGCAATTTTCGTTTATTCAATGGCAATATAAAAACTCCGGCGTGACTGGTACGATCTGGCTGGTTTTCGTCCTAGCTTTCATTGATATTAATAATCTTGTGTAGTATGATTAAGATCGGATGAAAAATGAAGGCTAGAGGCGCTAGTGTTGGTAAGACCAAGTATAGCAAGTTTCCTTAAGTCAAGGGCAATAACTCCGGTGTTACTGGTCCGATCTGGCTGGTTTTCGAACTCATACGAGCTTTCAATTATATTAATAATCTGGTGAAGTTTGGTAAGGATCGGATGAAAAATGGAGGCGCTAGAGTGTAGACATCAAAATGTTAACGAACGACGGACGCACAATGACCATGGCATAAGCCCTACTGGTCTTTGGCCAGCAGAGCTAAAAACGAACCTACTGTCTACAGACGATGCCGACGCCGTGGTCATGGCAATAGCTCCCCGGACTTCCGTCACGTAGAGCTAAAACCTCCCCGGACTTTCGTCACGTGGAGCTAAAAATGGGGGTTACTAGAAAGACCGGAATACACCGAATCACCGGAATACACCGGAATACACCGAAATATATATAATAAAGGCATTATTTATGTAATTAATGGATAATAAATGAATATTTATGATTTAAATATTACTATATCCACACAGAAGAGTGATTTATGTGTTTGGGGGCTTATATACGCACACTAGTCACCACTATATACACATATATAGCAAAACTACATACTTATCTCCCTTGAAGGAAAACATCATAATGCACAAGTTTCTTATTTGTGTTTTTGTCCTATGCTTGCATAGACTGGCATAAAAATACAAATAACTATTTAAATATTTTAATAATAAATTTATTACAAGCACATGTAAGTGTATAGATCTGTCATAATGTTGTTGTTTAACAATTTATAAAGCAAATCAAAACATTAAGCAATATTGCATGCATTCTAAGTACAGATAGCACTAACACACATTTAACACATGTATAAGATGGACGTTTGGACGAAATAATGAGAATATATATATGAATAACAGGTTAACAGAGTAACATACGAATGTTTATTGATAAAAACCGTTGCATCTGTAAAGTGCAAGTAATTTGTATAGATTATTAGAAATTGCAAGTAAGTATATAATTTCTTAGATTATAGATATATGTAAAATTACACCGAGTTGACATATTCAACAATAGGCTATACAGCAACATAAATAAAATGTAAAATTTGTAATAGTATTGTTATACAGTATAAAACATTTTAAAAACTTCGTATATAAACCCGAAACGTTAATTTGAAATATACGGTGTGCTGGTTGCGGTCGTGCTGTTTGCGTCATATATCGTACTAGAGTAAGCTATATACAAATATATACAAACTGAAAAGTAATGTTAAAAAAACATTTTCAAAACGAAAGAAATGTAAGTTCAACTTAATGTTCCAGTGTTTTTGAGATAAGATAAAGACAACTTATTTACATTACAAATATAACATAAGTGTTATGAAAAGTGACAGTGACACGCACGCACACACACACACACACACACTATAAAGACATCCAAAACTTATACAAAATATATACATAAATATACACAAACTGCTTGAACTACATGAGTATTCACTCACGTACACACACACACATGCGCACACTTACACATTATGAAGTAATCTCCAGTGCTTGATTATATGGACATGAAAGGGCTGCGACAACTACATGGTTAATCTTCATGTACAATCTTTGGTCTCTTTCCGTCAACCGTCAATGTCCTTACGTTTATATTACGTTTCCTTTGACCTGGTTTTTTACCGTCTGTCCTTGGTGCGACTACAGTCGATTTTCCGTCAGCTGAAGTTACGTATTTAGCATCATTGGCCACATAACGGCGATAGCGGTGAAACAAATTCGTCCGTTGCTGGTCGGTCATTGATAACCAGTTAGTCTTTGAGGTCTGGTACTGTTTGTGTGTGGACGCTAGGCGATATTCGCCGGTCCCGATCAGTGCACCACGCAAGTCTGTAAACTGTCCATTGACCAACTCATTGACTAATCTAACAAATTCTGTCAAACCTTTAGTCTTCCATTCTACAGTCTGCTTCAGGATATGATTGACTGACTCGCAATTGTTATTGGTCCAGTTGCGTTCAATCATGTGTAATCTCGTCGGTTCGTTAACCTTAACTTTTAAATGTCCCTTCAGTCTTTTTTGGAAGTACTGCACAAATTTAATGGATATATTTGTACAGTAAGATTCGAGTTGGTCGCATTTGTTTTCAAAGCAAATGCTGTCCATTGCGTCTGTAATGCCGTCGTCGCCAATTATTTTGTTCAAGATGACCTTGCGTTCCTGCACATTTACACCGTCATCAGTCAGGTGGTGTCTAGCGTTTTCTTTTAAGTGTCTCGTGCATAGAACATGAGTCGATTCAGGGAATTCAGTGGTAATGGCCTTCACGAATGCTTGTTCGTCATCCGAGCCGATTACAAGTTTCGTTAAATTTGACCCCAATAGTTTCAATTTCAAGTGATGAAAGAACTGGCTGTATGTCTCAAAATCGCTATTGTCGTGGACAAACATTGGTCCTAAGAACAATGGCGGCTCGTCAGTCCGTTGTCTTGTTACTGTTACCTGCTTATAGCAAGTCACGGTCACATGCATCTTGCATAGCATAAACGTCTTGTCGACACCAAGTACAGTCTGTCCTGTGCAACACAAGTTCTTCAAGTCAGTCATTTGTTCGTCTGTATAGAGAATTATGCAAGGTGACTTTCCGCTATTTCGTATAATAGACTTTACAAATCCATGACCTTCAGAAACCTGATTTTCAAGGTGCTTTATTTGGTCTGAAATGTTATTCGATAGTAAGTTTCCAGTTAACTGTGCATGTTTTGACCTTTCATATTTTTGTTTGTCGTAGATTTGTTGCAGTCCTGTCGGTCTGGTTACCTCGTCATATTTTGATTTTAGATTGTTATAAATTTGATGCGGTTTTTCTTTGTCTGTCAAGTCAGCAATTTCATTGATTACATATGCTGGTGTTCGTATGTACTCAGTTTGTTCACGAGAGTTACCATGAGAAGCTAGACCCGGGAATTGCCCAACATATTCCACCACAGCCAATGTACTCTCAAGACCACCCACACCTAACCATGTGACCCTTTTTTTATAAGTTGGATTAATCTTCAAATTGGTGTAATACCTATGAAGCACCACGACTTGTTCTTTTTGCGGTTGTGGACTCATTGGAACATATTCTGTTTTGCGTTTGATTTGTTTTTTAAAGCAAAAAACCCCATTCTTTAGAAAGATCATAGACAGGTCTCCATTATCATTCATAAAGTAGTATGACTTCGGTGATGTACCCTTGGAAGTATCCCAAATGCCACAATCATCGGAAAATGTGCTTTTTTTCTTGTTTGATCTATTTTCTAAATTGTTTGAATTGTTCAAAATGAAATATACATTTTCTTTCAGACCCCCCGGGATTTTAGACAAGCCAGATTCATTTTTCAGAAGATGTGTCACCACTGTGCTGGTGTCAAGGAATCCTGATTCTAGTGACCCCCGAAACTCACCGGAGATTACTTCATGAGAAGAGGGGCATGGCTCTGAATTATTTGACAATTCTCGTGCTGAGTCATTACACATATTAATATCGGCTTCAAAAGATAAATCTTTTAAATCGGACAAATTCATACAAATATCCATTGATTTGGGAACTGAATCGGAAATCTTTGGCGATTCTTTTGCCGACGTACTATGTGTCATGATATCAGCATGCGACATGTTGTTTAAATCTGATAAATTCACCGAAGTAGACAATTCAACTACATCAGAGAACTGATCAAGTGTGTTTTGTTCTAACAAATGGCTGTCTGATGTGCCTGCTTTAGATTTAGGGAGAGTGTTGTCATCATAATTGTTGACAAACTATTATTTTTGATGTTATACATGTATATTCTACACAATATGTATTATACCGTTTACGCTTATATCTGATCATAATGTTGCAGTATCAAGAATAAATTCATTTATTTCAATGACTTGTGCATTATGATGTTTTCTTCAAGGGAGATAAGTATGTAGTTTTGCTATAGGTGTATGACAAGTGTGCATATATATAAGCCCCCAAAACACATAAATCACTTTTCTGTGTGGATATATTACTTTTTAATCATAAATAATCATTTAGTATCCATTAATTACATAAATAATGCCTTTATTGTATGTATTTCGGTGTATTCCGGTGTATTCCGGTGTATTCCGGTGATTCGGTGTATTCCGGTCTTTCTAGTAACCGAAAAATGGCACTGAATCGCTCACCCGATGATTTTTGCAATGATGGGGAAAAAACGTCAAACAAGCTTATAAGTTCATAACAGATTACGATCACGTATGGCTCGTCATCGCAAATTCCCGCACCCGCCTTTTTAAAGTAACAATCCTGCCAACAACAGCCAAATTTTATATCATATGTACACTGTTGCTAAAGCTACTGACGATGAGTTAAATGAATCGCTTTATCCAAACTCTATATACAGCCAGGCCAAACCACAGGTACCGGTTTAAAAAAAAAAAAAAAAAAAAAAAAAAAGTTATATTCTATTAAATACTGAAGGTCAGCATCGAGGAAATCCCAAAATATAGGCATGCATCTCTAAACAACAGCTGCAGTGTTAGTTTTTGAAGTCCCACAGAGCTGTCATATGCTGCAATCAACTCAGGAATAAATTATCTTTCCAATAACATACATTTTCATATGTCCACACCACATAAGAAAAGCTCTGGTGCTCGAAAAACACAGAAAACGTACCTGTTTTTAAAAATCGACTCTAAGCCAGTCCGTATTATTCGCCTATACAGACCCCGTAGACCGCCGTTTAGCCTTTGTAGAAGCTCCCGCGGACATAACAACTCATCGACACTATTCCTTACGCACAATATGTCTTTATCCATGCAATAAATAATGTCCAAGTACCTTTCCGACGATCAAAAGTACACGTTTTAAAAAATCTCAGTATCCCACGACGCCATTTGCATTGAGAAGCCGGAAGTTGATAGCAAAGCCGCAGAAATACTTGTTAAATACTTGTGATCGTCGGAAAGGTACTTGGACATTATTTATTGCACGGATAAAGACATATTGTGCGTAAGGAATAGTGTCGATGAGTTGTTATGTCTGCGGGAGCTTCTACAAAGGCTAAACAGCGGTCTACGGGGGTCTGTATAGGCGAATAATACGGACTGGCTTAGAGTCGATTTTTAAAAACAGGTACGTTTTCTGTGTTTTTCGAGCACCAGAGCTTTTCTTATGTGGTGTGGACATACGAAAGTGTATGTTATTGGAAAGATAATTTATTCCCGAGTTGATTGCAGCATATGACAGCTCTGTGGGACTTCAAAAACTAACACTGCAGCTGTTGTTTTGAGATGCATGCCTATATTTTGGGATTTCCTCGATGCTGACCTTCAGTATTTAATAGAATATAACTTTTTTTTTTTTTTTTTTTTTTTTTTAAACCGGTACCTGTGGGCCAAACCCCAAAACTGGAGCGTCGAATGAAGAGTTCCGTACCAACTCATAATTTATTTTACGCATATTCAGTCAGGGATATTTTCAGAACTCTCGAATAAAAACTTTGCTTTTTATTGGTACATAACACGTTATTATATGATGAATATTCTTACGAATGGCAGGAGGTGTACAGTTCTGATTCTACACAGGAAAAGTGGGTGATCTGCCTCCGCCACAAGCAAATCGACCGTCATATATAACCTTACATGTGTTGAAAATGACTAAAAACACCAAACAAAACATTATTATATGACCTGAACACCTAGGATAGAGTTTTGTGTAGTGTTATTTTTCCGGGTTAGTTTCTTATTAGAGTTGCAAAGGAACATTTCCACATTTCCTACCTCACCTTACCTCCGCCTTTTTTTAGGGTGTTTCGAGGGGCTGGGGTTTTGGGGAGAGGTCAGGGTTCGACCTTTAGTTCAAATGAACCCCGAAATTGTAGCCCGGAAGTGTCTAGGAACTAAATTGTGAGCTCAGGCCAAAGTGGAGGGTACCATGGGTTTACATTGACCCCTATGGGAAAATGGAAAGTGGGTTTGGGACGGGTTTTGCGGCGGAAAGCAAGTATAACTGTCTTTCCAAACCCAGAAAACTATTTCCCAAACCCTTGGATTTAAATAGGATATTAAAAAATACCCAAAAAATGAGGTGAACTTGGGATGACAGTCAGTAGACAATAAAGTTAAAAACCTTAGTTAACTTAGAGTTGTTGGTTTTAAGGGTTTTACTGCCTCGATTCCTTCAATACCTTTGTAAGCTAATCTCGCTAATCCCCAACGAATGCCGCAGGTTTCATTGAAATCGGTTGGATATTTCTTCCCGTACGGACGTGTGAACATTCGGGTCCCAGGTAAAAAAAAAAAAGGACCACGACCGCAAATTCTGAACCAGAACCGCATGGTTACCTACCCCGAGAACAATATGCGGCCATATTGTTATTTCTCAACGGATTTCCATGGTACATACATTAATGGTTAGAAGTTTTAGGCTAAACACGCTTTAAATGGATAAGTGGTTCATAGGATCCAACCAGGTCAGAAATATCGACTCTGATGGTGTATACGAGGAGCGTTCAAATATGAATGCAATTCGGTGCATTTTGATTGGTAGTAAACAAACAACGCCAAAATAATTATCTCATTCCTTCAAAATATTCACCACCATGTGATATACATAATTTCAGTCTTCTAATCCAATTTTTAAAGGAGTTTTCATAATCTTTTCTAGGTATACTGTGCAGATACTGGAAAATAGCTGAACCGAGATTTTTACGTGTTTGATATTTTCTTCCGGCAAGGTATTTTTTGAGTCTTGGAAACAGAAAAAAGTCACAAGGGGCAAGGTCTGGCGAATACGGAGGGTGGGGAAGCTCAACAACCTTTTCCTGTTTCAAAAAGTCGCGTACAATTGCCGCCTTGTGTGAAGACGCATTGTCATGCAACAGCCTGACACCCCGCACATCCGTTGCTGGTCGGCGTTTGTTAAAGTATTTCTTCAATTTGTGAAGGACCTTGCCTTTGTAAAATTTGGCATTTACGCATTTTCCTTTTGGTACGGCAATTTGAATGGCAGGACCTTGATTTGTAAAGAAAATGGCATACATGACTTTTCTGACGCTCATGGTACGTTTTGCAATGCAAGGCTCTTTTGCTTTCTTTGGTGGCCCATATTTTGTTCTGGATCTTTCGCTTGGGCTCATAAAAATGAACCCACGTCTCGTCACCGGTGACGACATTTGCAAAAGATCGAGTGTCGTATTTGGGGAACTGTTTCAACATTTGTTTGGCCATTTTAACACGGGCAAGTTTCTGGTCTTCTGTAAGCAGATGGGGGTATCCATCTTGCACTTATCTTCCTCATTTTTAAATCTCGCTTGAGAATTGTATGAGCAGCTCCTGCTGAGATGCAACGCATCGAGCTATTTGCCTGGTTGTAAATCTTGCATCAGTACCTACAATTTCTTTGACTTTTGCAACCATTTTTGAGGATGTTGCAGTTTTTGGACGGCGTGCATGAGGCGCATCTTCCAATGAAATTACACCACTTTTAAATTTCTTACACCATCGAGTAACTGATGAATAAGACATTTCATTATCTCCATAACCACCCCCCCCCCCCCCCCCCCCCCCCCCCCCCCCCCCCCCCCCCCCCCCCTTATATGGTATAAAGAGTAGGATTTTTTTTTTTTACATAGAAAACCAAGTAGAACAGTTTACAGTATGTCATTGAAAACATTTGTATGGGGGGTAGTAGAGAAACAGATGGGAAGTGGGGTAGTAGAGCGGGGGGTAGTAGAGGGGGGTAGGGTGTGGTCGGGGTAGGTTACGCGCCGTCTGCCTGTGATTTGATCAGTGAAAAGTGACCTTTTCCCAACCATTTTAGCATTAGTGTACACGAGTAGACAGTGTTAATCGAGCTATTGTAACAGCTAGACTGAACGGATTTAAACATGTTTGGTATCAATTGAAAGATTACACAGGCCTCTATGCGATACAGTTAATTATCTCGTGAAAATCGTGGGTACAAGCGAGATATAACTCCAGTTGCATTCATATTTGAACGCTCTCTCGTATATGTGAGAGAGCAGTTATTAAGGCGGAAATCAGCATATAACCTTTTTTATGAACAATGTATAGGTTAAATGCGAGCTATCTAGATTAAATTTAGAACCTTTAAAAAAGAGATATTGTTTTAAAAGAACAAAACAGATTCTACGTGTTATATATAAGGTTCTAGTCATCCGATCTTAAAAATATAAGGTGTCTTGCGCATGTGCAAGTGAAATTTGTTCTAAAAAATCCTAGATTCACAAACGATACCACAATCTATAGGTCTCAGCAAATCCCGAAAAATGGCATTGGTTGTACTGAGATGAAAGCTCGGGCAGGTTCGAACACCAGCTAGATCGGACCAGTAACAGCAGGGTTATGGCCCTTGATTTAGTTAAAAATGCTATATTTTGACTCGTTAAAACGATAGGACCTTCATTTTTCATCTGATCTTTACCGAACTTTATCAGATTGTTAATATCAATGAAAGCTCGGACAACTTCGAAAACCAGCTAGATCAGACAAGTAACAGCGGAGTTACCAAACTTTACCCGATTGTTGACATCAATGCTTTGCCGATTGTTGACATCAATAACAGGTTGGATAAGGTCGAAAAACAATATTCTTAATTTACTATATTTAATATATGTAGTCCATCAGTGTGTCCGTAATGTAATGGCTGCCATTCCTAATGACAGCAAATATTTTCTTTATATTGTGTATATGTAATGGTTATGACCCAAGTGGATGCGGCAAGGTCCTCAGTTTTTGGCTTCACCCTCTGGGCCGTCTTTGGGGTAATCGGGTAAAAAAAAGAGAAAAAAAGGCATATCTTGCTCGAGTGTGAATGGATTTGATACTAGTTTTGTATTGACATTTATTGACTTGAGGCACAAAATATTTAAAACAGGGTTTGTCCTTCTGTGTTTAGGGGCCCCTCGACGGGGTACGTGGTACAATTTAGGGAGCTTGCAGTAAATTACTTTTGCAGAGTTTTGTCCTTATGACGCTAACTCATTCTATACCCTTTGAGATCTCAAGTTCATGTGTGGTGTATTTCTTAGTTAGGTTGTGTGCCTTCATATTTCATCTGATGTTTACCAAACTTTGCCAGATTGTTGATATTAATGAACGCTCAGATTAGTTCAATCACAGATTTAAGAAGTAGTGATTGAGCACTTACTCAAATATGTCATAATCTCGCATGACACAAGGTAAAACTTCCATATATATTCTTATTTTTAAGGCAGAAAGAATATAATGATATCACTACACACAGGATATATTAATAAATTCTCTTTACTTTGAGACGTGGATTGAGTCGCAGACTCCTGCTGTGAAAAATTATGAATTCTATACAGGTTCAGATTTCCGCAAAACAACAACAACAACAACAGGAAGTAACACAAAATAGGCCATAGTCTTTTTATTTGTTGACATTTTCAGCAAACATAGAAATATTCTAAAAATACCAGTACATTCTTAACATAATTGTCTTTAATTTGAGATCATTTGCAGACTGTTGTTGTAAGAAATGACAATTTCTGTAGAATTACCAATGAAAGTGCATAGTCATGTACACGGATTTTCAAGTATTTTCTATCTGAAAGCATCAGTGCAAATCTTTGGTTTATGACAATATCTATAGAATTACCAATGAAAGTGCATACATGACATTTCGAGTATTTTCTATCTGAAAGTATCAGTGCAATCTATGGTTTATCACATCTCTGGTTCGAAAACCAGTGAGATTAGACCAGTAAGACAGAAGTTATGGTGCCTGATTTAGTTAAATATGCTATTATTTTGTCTCATTAACAGGATAGGGCCTTCGTTTTTCATCTGATCTTTAACAAACATGGCCAGAATGTTGATTTTTCATCTAATCTAATCTTAAGCAAACTTGGCAAATTGTTGATATCAGTGAAAGCATGGACATTCAAAAAACAAATCAGATCAGACCCGTAACACTGCAGTTATGGCCCTAGACTTTCTTAAATAGGCTATATTTTGCCTTGTTCAGACTCCGACAAAGGTGTCTTTGTTTTTCATCTGATCTTTACAAAAGAGGGGAGTGGGGGATGGGGGGTGGGGGAGGGGTATATTTCTTTTAAAGGTTAAAATTGTTTTAAAATGATCACAATGTGTTGATGTTTTTTACATTAAAATAAAATGCATTGCACTGGAAAGATCCTGTGTACACAAAACCTAGCCGAGTACTGCTCCTTGAGCCAGAAAACAACATTGAACCACATCTTATTTACAGATCATACAAACAGGAAATCAACAAAATCATATTTAGAAATTAAAAAGTTCCAATCCTGGCAATGTAAAATCGAATTTGTCAACAAGGGACACTTTTTTGCTGCAGTAAAGTGAATTCCGGTCAGACTTTCGGTCCTTGGTGAGGCTTGTTTTTTGAAAATCTATTTTTAACCGTGGCGGCCATCTTGAATTTCCGGCCGATCTGAAATTTTGCTAGGATCAATTAGACATTAAGAGCAACATTCCTGTGAAGTTTCATGAAAATCCGTCAAGTTGTTTCAGAGGAGTAGTCGCTACAAGTTTTCATTATATAACTCTATGTAAACAAAGATGGCCGCTGGTAGCCATGTTTAACGTCAAATCAAAACGATTTTCGACAAGGACCAACATCATGTCATACTGATCATTTTAGAAAAAGTCCCATATCAATATCTCTTATAGTTTTGAAGAAGTAGTCGCTACAAACTTATTTATTTTAAATCTATTTTTAGCTGTGGCGGCCATCTTGAATTTCCGGCCGACCTGAAATATTTCTAGGATCAACTAGACATCAAGAGCAACAATCCTGTGAAGTTTCATGAACATCCGTCAAGTAGTTTCAGAGGAGTAGTCGCTACAAGTTTTTACTATATAACTATATGTAACCAAAGATGGCCACTGGCAGCCATGTTTAACGTCGAATCAAAATAATTTTCCACAAGGATCAACATCATGTCATGCTGATCATTTTAGAAAAAGTTCCATATCAATATCACTTATAGTTTTCAAGAAGTAGTCGCTACAAACTTATTTTTTAAAAATCTATTTTTAGCTGTGACGGCCATCTTGAATTTCTGGTAGATCTGAACTTTTGCTAGGATCAATTAGACATCAAGAGCAACATTCCTGTAAAGTTTCATGACAATCCGGCAAGTAGTTTCAGAGGAGTAGTCGCTACAAGTTTTTACTATATAACTCTATGTAAACAAAGATGGCCGCTGGCAGCCATGTTTAACGTTGAATCAAAACGATTTTTGACAAGGATCAACATCATGTCATGCAGATCATTTTAGAAAAAGTCCCATATCAATATCACTTATAGTTTTCAAGAAGTAGTCGCTACAAACTTGTATTTTAAAACTCTATTTTTAGCTTTGGCGGCCATCTTGGATTTCACATCAACATGAATTTTTTGCTAGGATCAACTAGACTTTATGGCCAACATTTCTGTAAAGTTTCATGAATATCCATCCAGTAGTTTCAGAGGAGTTGTCGCTACAAATAAAAGTTTACGGACAGACGGACGACGAACGCCGCACCACGGCATAAGCTCTGCTGATCTCTGATCAGTAGAGCTAAAAACTACTGATGGGAATTTTATGTCGACAACACTTGATATAAGAGCCGTTTTTGCAAGTAGAGCATCCACAGCCCCTCTTGGGCCTCTTGTTTTATCATATATTGAAATATCTTATAGTATCTCGCATCATATCAAAGTACAGAATATAGACGTTGTCATTATATTAGTTAAGCATATTGTTGACCGAAATGTTGTAGATGCATCAGTACTTTGCTTAAGGCAGCTGTGTGACACGTGCGTGCATTTAAGTTGGTCAGTTACATAAATACAGCCAAATAATTAATATCTGATGTGCTGTTTACTATATTATATGTCCAACAATCTCATTAAAAAGACCGGTAACGCTGACTTTGTTGTCATGCATAAGCCATATGGCTGCTATTTATGAGCATAATTTGTGTCTGATCAAAAGCTGAACCACATACTGGTGTCACAAGAGATTGAATGCTGGCCATATTAGCGGCAATAAGTCAGGAATCGTGTGGCGGTTTTGACAGATTCTCACGGCTGTTACCGCGAGAGATCTCACGACTGTTACCGCGAGAGATCATGTATAAAATGGGCCCGCTCCGTGTTCCTAGTAGTCTAGTCTATATGCAAGTCTTGAGTTGAAGTCATGTCTATGTTTTAGGCACTTTTAAGCTTGCAATAATCAGTCCGTTAGACTCATATTTATGGCAATTTGAATTCTGTTACATTTAACTGTTAGAATTAGGACACATTTAAATAGGACTGTACTTTGATAAGAGATACGTTTTCTGTTGATTTAGTTTGAATTAGTATATACATGTACAATTAAATTGGTGACTGGAAAGTGCGTGTTGTGATATTTATAAAGTCCTGACTATAACACACAGGTGAATTGGTACCATGTTCCAGAATTAATTGTGGCACAACCTGAAGTGCCAGAACCAAGTTCCATACCTCGTTGAACTTGGAATGAAAAGTTATTTCAGATAAAATAAAAAAGTAGTTCGACATTTATCCGCTAGTGGGCGCTGTAATGCATTGAACCAGGGACTAGGTCCAGGGCACAACCCCGGATCTGAACTATGTATTGCTATTTGCAGACCTTGTAGACCTAGTCATTTTGAACAAAACACGATCTTACACTTAATGGATTATACGTACCGTTTTGCCACAATAAATGCCCCCGCGGAGGCCTGTCAATCCGCAGAAGCAGGGACTAGTTGTGGGGCAAGACGTCTGGTATCAGCTTTAAAATTAAGAACTGAAACTCATAGATCTGGGAGACCTATGTGATTTCAATCGAACGTATATCTCGTAAATTTTATTTCACGTCCTGCTACGCCGATACGACGAAGATCCAGACGTGGGGAGCTACTTTTGTCTACTTTTGGCCGAACCCGAAGGCGTAACAATCGACTGGGAAGAGCTAGAAAAAAACTGTGCAACTTTTGTTCTTATATTATTTTCAGTTTTTGCAAGGTTAGGACGCGGCACCTTCTTTTTCAGTTTTTGCAAGGTTAGGACGCGGCACCTTCTTTTTTTTTGACAGACTTGTACAGCTGGTATATTATTTTCAGTTTTTGCAAGGTTAGGACGCGGCACCTTCTTTTTCAGTTTTTGCAAGGTTAGGACGCGGCACCTTCTTTTTTTTTGACAGACTTGTACAGCTGGTATATTATTTTCAGTTTTTGCAAGGTTAGGACGCGGCACCTTCTTTTTCAGTTTTTGCAAGGTTAGGACGCGGCACCTTCTTTTTTTTTGACAGACTTGTTCAGCTGGTATATTATTTTCAGTTTTTGCAAGGTTAGGACACGGCACCTTCTCTTTCAGTTTTTGCAAGGTTAGGACGCGGCACCTTTTTTTTTTTGGACAGACTTGTACAGCTGGTAATTTTTCAGTTTTTGCAAGGTTAGGACGCGGCACCTTCTTTTTTTTTGACAGACTTGTACAGCTGGTATATTATTTTCAGTTTTTGCAAGGTTAGGACGCGGCACCTTCTTTTTCAGTTTTTGCAAGGTTAGGACGCGGCACCTTCTTTTTTTTTGACAGACTTGTACAGCTGGTATATTATTTTCAGTTTTTGCAAGGTTAGGACGCGGCACCTTCTCTTTCAGTTTTTGCAAGGTTAGGACGCGGCACCTTTTTTTTTTTGGACAGACTTGTACAGCTGGTAATCCCCCCCCCCCCCCCCCCCCCCCCCCCCCCCCGACCGGTAGCAGCTGACACCCACCTAGGACAACCGGCCGGTAGCAGCTCCGATCTCACCGAGTTTGCCGGACAGTGCACCACTGGCAACCAGTACGCTGGCAACCAGTACGCCAATGAAGACCGCTCGAACCCCACTATGCATCGTGTAATACCCGAGGATATATACAGCATATGTTAGTTATTGTTAGTTATTGTGGTACAAATACAACAGAGCAGGAGTCGTGCACGTGTACGGACGATAATGCACTCGCTAACGCTCGTGCATTATCTCCCCGTACACGTGCAAAACTCACGCTCTATTCTATACATATATATAGATTATGGTTAAAGCGAAGGGATCTCAACGGTTTTCAAGTTAATATCCTTGGGCTATATCCCCAGGGGTGGGACGAACCCTGGGTCGATCCTGGTAGGATAGTCGTCTGTTCATGCCCAATATGCTTTTATATGGTTATGGGGTGAGGATCTCAACGGTTTTCAACTTATGGTCCAGTGGTGAAGATAGATCACAGGGCTGATGCTGGTTGGATGGTTGTATCCGTTTGTTCATGCCCAGTAAGTATATATATATATATGGTTATAGGGTGGGGATCAACGGTTTGCACGAGTACACTTGCCTGCAAAGCATGAACATAAGGCACGCATAATTAGTCGGAGCTGAAATCAAGCGGAGGCTCTCGCAACTGCAAATGCTAAAGGCTCTCGCCATATAAAGTGCAAATAAACGCAATAAAATGATCATAACAAGTCACAAGTGTTTACCCAAACTCACCGCAGTGGTTACTTTCCCTTGCTGTTACGGTAATCACTGCCACCACACACATTTATAGCTGAAATTCAGCTAAGTTTAATTTTTTGGTTAAATATTTTTAGGCCATTATTTCAACTTGCTTTGTTCATAATATAGGACAATAGTGTGCAAAACGGTATCTGGATACAAAAATAATTTATTTATATAAAAAACAAGAGGCCCAAGAGGGCCTGTGGACGCTCTACTGGATCAAGATAAAGTTTATGTATAAGGGGCCATAAGTCTTTCAAAAATCATCCAACCATAACATGGCAATGACAGGTGCAACTAGGTTTAGTACAGATACAGAAGAGACTTATCTGGACAAAGTTTGTGTATTAAAACATTTAAAGGGTCACAACTCTGCCAAAAATCATTCAACCGAAATGTTGCGATGATATGCACAACTAGGCTTGATACTGATCATCCTTGTCAAGTTTCGTCTATATCAAGCCAGGGGTTCAGGAGAACTAGCCCGGAAAAAAATTGTGGTATCAAAATACTTTAAAGGGCCATAACTCTGCCAAATACCTGCAAACCAGAACGTGACAATGACATGCACAACTAGGCTTGGTGCTGATCATCCCTGCAAAGTTTCATTGAAATCTGGCGAGGGGTTCAGGAGAAGTAGATCAGACAAAGTTTGTGTATTAAAACCTTTAAAGGGCCATAATTCTGCCGAAAAAATCATTTAACTGGAATACGCCAATGATTTGCACAACTAGACATTGAATTGATCATCCCTAAAAAAGCTTCGTTTAAATCCGGCCAGAGGTTCAGAAGAACTAGTCAGAACAAATTGTGTGTATTAAAACCTTTAAAGGGCCCTAACTCCGCCAAAAATCATTCAACCGGAGCACGGCGATGATGTGCACAACTAGATATAGAATCGATCATCCCTAAAATGTTTTGTTTAATCCGGCCAGGGCTTCAGGAGAACTAGTCAGAACAAAGTGTGTGTATTAAAACCTTTAAAGGGCTATAACTCTGCCAAAATCATTCAACTGGAACACGGCGACTATGTACAACTAGGCTTGGTACTGGTCATTCCTGCAAAGTTTCAATGAAATCCGGCCAAATGAAGGCCCTTTCGTCTTAATGAGGCCAAGATATAGCATATTTCAGAAAATCAAGGGCCATGACTCCGATGTAAATTGTCCAATCTGGATGGTTTTCGAACTCGTCCAAGCTTTCATTGATATTAACAATCTGGTAAAGTTTCTTAAAGATCGGATGAAAGATGAAGGCCCTATCGTCTTAACGAGGCAAAATATAGGATTTTTAACTAAATCAAGGGCCATAACTCCACTGTTACTGGTCCGATCTGGCTGGTTTTTGAACTTGACCGAGCTTTTATTGATATGAACAATCTCGTAAAGTTTCATTAAGATCGCATGAAAAATAAAAGCCCTATCATCTTAACGAGGCAAAATATAGCCTTTTTAACTAAATCAAGGGCAATAACTCCGCTGTTAATGGTCCGATCTAGCTGGTTTTCGAACTTGTCCGAGCTTTCATTAATATAAACAATCTGTGCAAGTTTGGTAAAGATCAAATAATAAATGAAGGCGCTAGAGTGTTCACAAGGCTTAATATGGCATTTTTCAGCAAAACAAGGGCCATAACTCCGGTGAACTTATTTCGATCTTGCCGGTTTTCGAACTTGTCCGAGCTTTCATTGATATAAAGACACTGGCAAAGTTAAGTAAAGGTCCGATTAATACTGAAGGCCCTAGAGTGTTCACAAGGCAGAAAATAGTATTTTTCAGAAAAAAACAAGGGCCATAACTCCGTTGTTACTGATCCGATTTAGCTGGTTTTCGAACTTATTTGAGCTTTCATTGATATTAACAGTCTATGCAAGTTTGGTAAAGATCAAATAATAAATGAATGTGCGAGAGTGTTCACAAGACAGAAAATGGCATTTTTCAGAAAAAAACAAGGGCCATAACTCTGGTATTACTGACCCAATTTAGCTGATTTTCGCACTTGTCTAAGCTGTCAGTGGTATTAACAATATGTGCAAGTTTGGTAACGATCAAATAATAAATAAAGGTGTTAGAGCGTTCACAAGGCAGAAAATAGCAATTTTCAGAAAAAACAAGGGCCATAACTCCGGTGTTACTGATCCGATTTGGCTGGTTTTCGAACTTGTCCGAGCTTTCATTTATAATAATATTCTGTACAAGTTTGGTAAAGATCAAATAATAAATGAAGGTGCTAGAGTGTTCACAATGTTTAATATGGCATTTTTCAGAAAAACAAGGGCCATAACTCTGGTGAAATTTATCCGATCCGGCTGGTTTTCGAACTTATCCGAGCTTTCATTGATATAAAGACACTGGCAAAGTTTCGTAAAGATTCGATTAATAATGAAGGCCCTAGAGTGTTCACAAGGCAAAAGTTAACAGACGGACGACGGACGGACGGACGACGGACAACTCGCCATCCCATAAGCTCTGCTGGCCTTCAGCCAGTAGAGCTAAAAATCAATCTTAGCGAACGGTGTCAGACCGGTGAAAAATCAGCCCATTGAACACAATGCAATATAGGCTATATTTGGAGATTAGTCACAAGTTCCACAACATTCGTTCGCTTAAATACACTTTTATTCTGCATGTGTATTAAAAACACATTTGGCCAGAAAACGGTCCCATATCTGGAATAAAACACCGATTCAGTTTTTCAACATTTCGCGTCATTCATTCACACGTTGCGTACTTTGAAATAAACATCATCTCTGCCTAACCTCTGAGCTCATACTCTCCAAAGAAATAATCCTGAAAAACACAGTAAAATACTTACTTTGGACAAAAGACATACTACTTTAACCTCAGGTTAGAGTTAACAATGAAATAAAAACTAATCTTGGGAAAAACACATGCAAACTAGAAACTTTGGATTATTTCAAGGAACTATTTGAGCCCCTACGAACCGGAAGTACTTCCTGACTGGTCTGACGCGAACATGCACACCGCTTACTGAATTACAGTACTTGTAAACAAACACGTATTCCGTCGAAAACATTACAGAAGGTGTGCGTAAATTTAATAAAGAGATTACACCCAAGCCAAAACTAGGTTGAATGTTTTCAACATCTTCACGAAGGTGATGATCGATGTTATTGTCAACTGCCTGTTGGTTACGACAAGAGTTTGCTGTACCAAGCATTACCTGGCGTATCGCCATTTTTTTGTAATCACATGGCCTCAGCTATCGTCACGTGATTTGTGTTGTGACAGGGATTAGTGGCTACAATATCCCTGCGCGGAGGTTGGTGTTTACCTGTCTATCTTCAGATACTGCAGTACACCCTCTCGAGGATTATATGCAGGTGCGTGTCAGTGCATGTTGTACAACTTGCCCAAATTGCGGTCCAGAACCAAGTAGACACAGGTAGGCTATCTCCTTCCTAAGTTTAGAAAAAAACATCAGTAAGTATACCATTATGCCAGACATTATTTCAGACAATGGAATCCTGAAATTACTTAAAGATGTAAACCCCCACAAGACCGCAGGACCAGATAGGCTAAAACCACTAGTCCTTCAACATCTCCGTGAGTCCATTGCCCCCATCATAAAGGTAATCTTTCAGCGTTCTCTTGATACAGGTATAGGTACCCAAGAACTGGAAAGATGCAAATGTATGGCCCTTATTCAAGAAAGGCGATAAAGGTCTAGCCTCAAATTACAGGCCAATTTCCTTAACATGTATCCTTTGTACGGTATTAGAGCATATAATCACTGCAAACCTTGTTTCACATCTAGACCAGAATAACATCCTCTATGGTTTGCAACATGGATTCCGCTCTAAGCGGTCATGTGAAACCCTACTGGTAATGCGGGTTGAGGAACGCCATAACTGGCAAACAAACATGTGCAGACCTTATATTATTAGTCTCTAGTAAAGCATTTGATAAGGTAAGTCACGAGAAGCTCATATTTAAGCTGCACCAGTACGGCTTCAGAGGTTATATCCTTCAATGGATTAGGGAATTCTTGTCCAACAGAACACAAACAGTCATCCTGGAAAATGACAAGTCCTCAGAAGTTCCCGTCACTTCTGGAGTACCGCAGGGATCAGTCCTAGGGCCAATATTATTCCTTGCATACATCAAAGACCTGCCAGAGAACATCAAATCAAAGGTGAGGCTCTTTGCTGATGATACAGCACTCTATTTAGCAGTGACAAACCTCCAAGATGCTGAAGTCCTACAAAACGACCTTAACCGCATGGAACAGTGGGAAACTGATTGGGACATGGAGTTCAATCCGGGTAAGTGTACCACGCTCAAGAACTCCAATACCATCCCAGTATATCCTCCACGGCCAGATCCTGGAAACGGTAAGTAGTTCCAGGTACCTTGGAATTGACATCAGCAGCAACCTCACCTGGAATGATCACATCCAGAGAACGACATCCACTGCAAATAGGACTTTAGGTTTTGTAAAGCGAAACATAAGATAACAAAATAAATGTATACGGGAAATAGCATACAAGACCCTTATGCGCCCCTTACTTGAATATTCCTCCCCTGTATGGAGTGCATATACCAAGACAAATATAAACAAGTTAGAGATGGTACAGTGCAGAGCGGCTCGCTGGACGCTAAATAACTACCCGTATTACGCCAGTGATTCATACATTCTCAGTGACCTAGGTTGGCGATCATTCAAAGACCGACGTAGTGACTCCCGATTATGTCTCCTCTACGACTTGTTGCCATAAAAATGCCACCATATGTCACGCAACCCACGAGAATACCACGACAGTCCCATCCACTGGCTTATAGAAAGATTCACACGTCTGCTGATTACTATAAGTATTCATTTTCCCCGCTCGCCAATGTACAGTGGAACAGACTGCCAGCAGACATAGCAAAGCTTCAAAGTTTGGATTCATTCAAATTGGCCGTTTGCACCGTCTCCCACTCCATGCCTTAAACAAGAAACGCTGTTTTTATCTTTTAAAAATCACTTTGTCTTGATCAGACTTTTTAACAGTTAACCCTATTATCTTTATGTCACCTTCACCTGTTTTTAAGACATCGTTTAACCATTTGATCTTACACTGCAGAGACGCGCACATGCACATAATCTTCGAAAGAGGGTGTTGCAGTATCTATAGGTAGGTAGGTAGGTAGGTAAGTAGATTGTTGCTGTCTACGGCAAGGGGTGATCTAGAGATTTTACCGCTACCTTGAATGTGTCTAAGGTTGGCAGCATGACCACGCTGGATGGAAGCCGGCTAAGTTGAACTACAGCCAGTGGGAAGAAAGAATATTTATAGAAGTTAAAGTTGGTATGGATTTGGCAGTACTAGGGTGGCTGTGTCGTGTCGGTCTGAGTGCTTGAAGTATGCTGGGACATTAACTGCATCTAAGCCATGGTAGATTTTGAAAAAACATGATTAGCCTGGTATCAGCTCGTCTCTGCTCGAGGGCTCTCCAACCTAGTGATTTTTGCTATGATCAGTAACACTATCATAGGTAGAGAAATTGTTTAGTGTACGGCGAACGGCCCTTCGTTGGACCATCTCGAGTTTGTTTATGTTAGTTTGTGTGTATGGGCTCCAGGCTGTTGAGGCGTACTCTAGCTGGGGTCTTTACTAAGGTTGTATAGGCTGTTTCGCGTACGCCTTGGTGTTTGACCTTTATAATTCGTTTCAGAAAGCCTAGAGTTTTATTAGCCATGGTAGAGACTTTATCAATATGGTGGTTGAAACTCATATTTGAGGACAACGTGACACCGAAATATTTCGCATGATCAAGGCTTTCAATGGTTTGGCCAAGGAGGGAGTAGTTGGTTGGAATAGGGCTCTCCAGTAGAATGATTTGAACCCCTCTCGGGTTTTGGACCTTGTGATGTGCATAACTTGACATTTGTCAGGGTTGAATTCCATATCCCACTTTTTCTCCCAAACTTGTAATGTGTTAAGGTCCCTTTGGAGAGTGGCGCCATATTCTGGGTTAGAGATGGTAATATAGACGGCTGTATCATCCGCAAACAGACGGACCTGGGATTTGATATTTTCAGGGAGGTCATTGATATAGAGAAGGAATAGGAGAGGTCCTAATACCCCAGATGTCACGGGGACTTCCATCGTTAATGACCGTCGGCGTCCTTCCAATATAAAACAACTCGAACCCAGTCGAGTGCCTTTCCCTTGACTCCATGCATAAGTAGTTTGTGCAGTAACTTAAGCGTGTCACTTTATCAAACGCTTTACTGAAATCTAGTAATATGAGGTCAGTCTGCTTTCCTTGCGAGAGTTTCTTGACAAGGTCATCAGTTGGGTTTCGCAGGATCGACGATCACGGAAACCATGCTGGAGGTCATAAAGTATATTTTGATCTTTGAAATGTTTAGATATATTGGAAGCATTTATGTGTTCCATAAGTTTACAAAGAATGCATGTCAATGATATGGGTATATAGTTGCAAGCACGGCCCTTGTTTCCCTTTTTGAATTAAGGGACATACCATTGCCTTTGACCACTCGGATGGGATAGTGCCTTGATCTAAGCACCGTTGGAAAATAAAATGACCTGTATTATTGGCGCGATTTGGCATCTCAGTTCTTTTACTTCTTTTAGAACAATTGGCTTGATGGCATCTGGGCCATCTGCTTTAGATGGATTAAGGTTAGCAAGTAAAATTTCAGTATACCATTTGTGGAGATAGTGATGTCTGGTATATTTGGGAATTTACATTTGTCTTCATTTGGGATTGTTTTGGGATCAATTTTCCCATTGTCGGATTCATCGGAGACTACCTTTTGGCATAGCTTGCTCAAATCAAGGGGTGCAGTTGGGGAGAATACGAACTGGAACTGGGAGATTAGAATATTCGCATTGTCCTTGTTGTTGGTGAAAAGGGTTACCATTTTTCTCAAGTGGGGCGATTCCTCGTGAGTCCTGTTTTCAATTCTTCAGTAGCGAATATAGTTTTTTCCTAGAAAAGGTTGACTTATTAGTGTTATCATCTGTGTTGTTGGAATTTATCCATAAAATGTCTTGGAGGTAGTTGTTGTTTGCTTTTTTGATCTTATGTTTAACTGTCTTTTTATTTTTTATAAATTCGTTTTTGTCTTTTAGCTTCTTTGAAGTTATTTTTATTTTTTTTATATAAGCTGTCTCTATTTCGTATGTGCCTTTTTATATCTTGCGTGATCCAAGGTAAGTTTCGTTTAGTACCTATAGTCTTAGTCGGGACAAACTTGGCCTGATGTTATATATTGTTTAAACTCTGTCCAGAGATCCTCGACCGATTTGTCATTTTGGTTGGTTATGAAGGATTGCTGAGCTTCCTCCATATATTGTCTAGAGCCATCCCAGTCGGCTTTGTTGTAGAGCTCTATCCGTCTTGGTTTCTGTCTATAACGTCAATAATGCATTTTACAATATCGTGGTCTGCTAGGCCGGGGGAAACTGTGACTTGCAAACAAGCGAAGGCAGTCGTGATTGTAAATGCTTTTATAAATTGCGCATGCCTGAACAGCGGGAAATAGAAATACTGAGGCCCGACTGATAGGCTTAGTAATAGTAACTTCTTAGCAGTGCTTATTTAAATAATTAACACATAAATGAACACATGAATGAACACATGACTGTATACATTAAATGAATGATTGAATACGTGTAACAATTACAGCAACAGTAACACACAGTTATATGGCCGACACTATCATTATATTCAGACAACGTAATACAACTCACATACCCCTTCGACATGTGCATCAATATAAAAAACGTGAATGGCACATACTCAGCTATCAAGGTCTGTGTCAAATAAATGAAAACATTTCTTGTGGAGTACCTCCACAGGTTGCCATTACGATGGTACAGAAGGAAAGATAGTGTTATAGAACAAGTATCGTCTTGAATTTCAAATCTCTGTTTTCGACCGCCATGTGATTTAGGCCGATGGCGGAAATTACGTCTGCGCCCGTTTCTTGTGCAAATTTCGTCATCAATTTTTATAACCGTCTGCTTAATGAATAGTTCTAAACAAAAGAAAGAAACTTGCAAAGAGACTGACTTTTTCAAGGCTACGGGTATTTGATTTCTTTACCAGTCGTCATTAAATCGCCAACTTATACAAAATAAAATATTTTATGACGCAGTGAAGATTTAATCCTTTGCCTTTCATAAGATATCAACACGATTTATTTAATCGTAAAATGAGAATGGTAATTGTTGGGGTACCAGCATAAAAAATGATGCAATTTTGTTTTAAAAACATTTAGTGGTCGTAAACTATTAAAGAGGTCGATGCTATATGTCTATAAGGCCAGAATCATAACACACATTCGTTCCCCACCACCCCCACTTGACTATATACATATACTGTCGCCGTAGCCTATCTAGGAGTTTGAATCGAGGTTATAGATTTTAGTATGTGTACTTAACATGTCCATGAATTACTCCCCCTGTTACTTATATGCCATTTGCAACTCGAAGGGAAACGTTTTCCTCAAAAGTCGTTTTAACAAAGGCACATTGGTATACGTTTTCTAATTAAATAGACTACAATGTTTAATAATCATTCCTTAATTGAATTTTACTTTAATTCAGGTTATAAATGCTTATTTCGTCTCATTTTCAGTTACTGATAATTGTGAATTCGTACCGGCATATATTCGTACTTTATCTGTTCGTACCTAAACATGTTCGTATTTTTTTGTATTGTATAAGTATCATTTGTATTCTGTAAACTAGTTAAGATATAGTGCTAATTTACATCAAAGTAACTGTCTAAGATATTAGTTATTTGACATCAAAATGTGATGAAAAAAATTGTACTGCGAATTTACATTTACTAATGCGTATTCTTAAAACAAGTTTTGAAAAAAACATTAATTTTACATGTTTACTCTTACTCGTTACCATAAAACATAACCTTCTTCCTCTTCCGCTTATATATATTTATTATTGCTGTCTGTATTTTTAAAATGGTGTTAATTTGTGTCGAATAGCTGACTTTTTTTTTTTCTTTCTTGCAAGCATCGACTAGTAATTGCTTGTCATTCAGTACCTCAAACTTCAATAAGTATTGAGTATGATTGGGTGCACTTGATTTTTGAAGTGTGTACGCAGGTATTTGGTTCTCAATAATTAATGACGATTTTTTAATGGTTTTTGATGAAAAAGTATGCGTAATTACGCAGATACGCGTCTTATCTGGAGCACTGAGGTTTATTACGTCTCTGGTAAATAGTAGATAAATGGTCTACTAACCCACAGATCTAATAAAGTCTGTGACTAGCCTTAGAGTGGTGCTCCAAACTTGTCATACTTCAGGAATAACAGAGCTGTTAAGCTCATCTGTATAGGTCCGTACTGTACGCATGGTAAAAGTTTTTGAGACTGAGCGATGCGGAGGGTGCACGCTTGGTGAGTACTATCGCTGAATGGCCGTGGTAATTATCGGCAGAATATAGGTACTCACCGTAGTTACACAGGAGTTGATGCTAATTTAAACGTAACAATTTATTTTTGTTAATTCCAGTTCTTATACATATTACATTTACATTGGTTTTCGGTGATAAAGAATCTATATCACTGGTTCAGAAGCGAACATGCTTTCTTTGTTGGCAACTGCCATTTTTTCTCATAATTGATGTCCAATGGACTCATTTTCTCAGTAGTCTAACCATTGTTTTGATATTATTTCAGAAGTTTGCAGAATGAATCCTATTGGCTACGTTCGATCACCATTTAAGTTTAAAAATGGAACCCCACGGCAGCCTACTGTATGCAAACAAGCCAGAGGAATGATTACGATAGAGAAATCTATCTTTAATAATCCAGAACATTCTCTGGAGGGACTGGAAGAATTCACACATGTTTGGTAAGACTTGAATCTCATGAAAAGGCAGCGATTTTTTTCCACCCTTTTAGGAATGGTACTAGTAGCCATTCACTTGGGAAAATTCACGTTGATTTGCCTGAAATTGTGAATTTTTCACTATCGAACAAAAGCAATAAACACATTACCATGTGTACATTCTCTAACTTGTAGTATTTCATTACCCTCACCTAAAAGAACATAATTATTATGTTCCCCCTCCTTCTGTTTAAAGTTTCACTCAAAATATTTAAAAAAATAAAAAATTGGGGATTGGGAATTTGTTCACTTCACTTAGGGAAAAACCATACTTTTTGCCATTGGGAATGGTACCATTTCGGTATCACTTATATAAGAAAAAAAACACTGAAAGGATATTAAAATATATCAGCTCTTCAATTCATATTTTCTATGTAAATGTATATATATTGCCTATTGATTTTGGGGACAAAGGTCAAGGTCACTGCTCTACCTATATCTTTATGACCCCAAAATTAATGATATCTTTTACATGGTCATAAAATAGACCATGGAAAAGATCAAAGGCAATTGTTTCCCCCTCATGTTAAAGTTATACGGTTTACCCAAACGTAATGTCACCCCTGGATATCCGAGAATGTCTGAATGTTTACTGTGCCGTCAGGTAAACCCCTATTGACATTGGGGTGAGTAGGTCAAAGATCAATCTGAGTTCAAGGTCACTGTGACCTTTACTTGAAATTGTGAATTGGCAAAAGATTTTCTATTTCCATTATATTTTTCATTCAGACGTATGAGGGTTGAATTTTGTGTCAATATACCACTCTTGTTTAAAGGGAACACGGCATTCTTGATATTTGAAAAACTCATGGCATCCCGTTAGTTTTTTTCTTATCTTGCATTTGTTCAATCATCAATATTGATTTTTAGAATAGTTCAAAGCAAATTGTTTTTACATATTACTAACTTTTTATAATATTGCACCGATAATATATTTAAAAAAAAGGTAAAATAATGAAGAAAATTGAAATCTCAATTTTTAGCTCGACTGATCAGAGATCAGCAGAGCTTATGCCGTGGTGCGGTGTCAGTCGTCAGTCTGTCTGTCCGTTTGTAAACTTTTTTGTAGCGACTACTCCTCTGAAACTACTGAACGGATTTTCATGAAACTTTACAGAAATGTTGCCCGTGAAGTCTAGTTGATCCTAGCAAAAATTCATGTTGATGTGAAATCCAAGATGGCCGCCAAATCTAAAAATAGGTTTTTAAAAAACAAGTTTGTTGCGACTACTTCTTGAAAACTCTAAGTGATATTGATATGGGACTTTTTCTAAAATGATCAGCATGACATGATGTTGGTCCTTGTCGAAAATCATTTTGATTGGACGTTAAACATGGCTGACAGTGGCCATCTTTGTTTACATAGAGTTATATAATGAAAACTTGTAGCGACTACTTCTCTGAAACTACTTGACAGATTTTCATGAAACTTCACAGGAATGTTGCTCTTGATGTCTAATTGATCCTAGCAAAATTTCAGGTCCGCCGGAAATTCAAGATGGCTGCCACAGCTAAAAATAGATTTTTAAAAAATAAGTTTGTAGCGCCTACTTCTTGAAAACTATAAGTGATATTGATATGGGACTTTTTCTAAAATGATCATCATGACATGATGGTTATCCGAGTTGAACATTATTTTGATTCGACGTTAAACATGGCTGCCAGTGGCCATCTTTGTTTACATAGAGTTATATAATGAAAACTTGTAGCGACTACTCCTCTGAAACTACTTGACGGATTTTCATGAAACTTCACAGGAATGTTGCTCTTCATGTCTAATTGATCCTAGCAAAATTTCAGTTCGGCCGGAAATTCAAGATGGCTGCCATGGCTAAAAATAGATTTTGAAAATACAAGTTTGTAGCGACTACTTCTTGAAAACTATAAGTGATATTGATATGGGACTTTTTCTAAAATGATCAGCATGACATGATGTTGGTCCTTGTCAATAATCGTTTTGATTCGATGTTAAACATGGCTGTCAGCGGCCATCTTCGTTTACATAGAGTTATATAATGAAAACTTGTAGCGACTACTCCTCTGAAACTACTTGACGGATTTTCATGAAACTTCACAGGAATGTTGCTCTTGATGTCTAATTGATCCTAGCAACATTTTAGGTCGGCCGGAAATTCAAGATGGCCGCCATGGCTAAAAATAAATTTTCAAAAAATAAGTTTGTAGCGACTACTTCCTGAAATCAAAATCAATCAGTAGAGCTTCAAGGTCATTGACCTCTTGTTTATTTAATTATATGCAAGAAGTTTTAAAGTCAAAATGACGCAGGATAACTAAATCGATGAGCAAATTTCAAATATTTGAATAAAACTCAAGATTGCCATGTGTCCCTTTAATAATACAGTTGTAAAATATTATAAGTCTAGATCAAGTTTACATTCTCTTTCATTTGTATTTGATAGGGTTCTGTTTGTGTTTCACATGAACAACAATCCCTACACAAAAGCAAAAGTAAAGCCGCCACGACTTAATGGCAGAAAGATGGGACTTTTCTCCACAAGATCACCGTACAGACCCAATAATATTGGTCTCACTCTGGCCAAGATAGAGTGTGTGCAAGGTAGGTAATGGTAGGGTTAATTTTTGCCTGCAAACCAGCCAAACCAGCCAAAACATTACCCATGGGTTAAGGGCGATTCCAGAAATAACTCTGTGGGGATGGGGTTGGGGAGCAAGCGGCAGCAGTTATTTGTTATGCCTGTCGGGCCTTTGATGAAAAAAAGGGAATACAAGATAAGTGTTGGATGTTTTAATGGAAGTCTTTATAAAGATATTTTTTAAAAACAGGATAAAAAGAGTATATATGGGCAATTCCAGATTATATCTGGAACTATTTATTAATATTTTTTTTATAGCAAAAGTGGATCTATCCTTGTACGCTGTTATTCATATACTATTATACCTACTGTCTTGTAATATTATACAAATAAGAGTCATGGTGCAACAATGCAGGACGTTTTGAGTTTATTGTTAGTAGGTCAAAGGTCAGTATCACAGTTCAGTCATTGTGATCATGAAAAGTCCTTTTCTGGCTCTTGTTCATGAACTGTATGTTTGTTTGTTAGCTTGACTGATCAAAGATCAGCAGAGCTTATGCCGTGGTGCGGCATCGGACGTCTGTCTGTCTGCCCGTCCTAAACTTTTTTTGTGGCGACTTGTCCTCTGAAACTACTTGACAGATTTTCATGAAACTTCACAGGAATGTTGCTCTTGATGTCTAGTAGATCCTAGCAAATAGTCAGATAGGCCGGAAATTCAAGATGGCCGCCACAGCTAAAAATAGATTTTAAAAATGCGAAGTCGTGGTGACTACTTCTCAAAAACCGTACGTGATATTGATTTGGAACCTTTACAAAAATGACTGGCACAACATGTAGTTGGTCCTAACCAAAGTTCATTTTGATTGGATGTCAAACATGGCCACCAGCGGAAAAACTTGTGACGACTACTCCTCTAAAACTACTTCATGGACTTTCATGAAACTTGACAGGAATGTTGCTCTTGATGTCAAGTTGATCCTAGCAAAAATTCAGGTTGGCCGCCACTGCTAAAAATAGATTTAAAAAAAAAAAGTAACTTTGTGGCGACTACTTCTCAAAAACCATAAGTGATATTGAACCTTTACCAAAATGACTGGCACAACATCTTGCAGGCTGATCAGGGTTTACACTGGGTGCTCATCAGTCATTTGACCGAAACACCCCTTTGTACTATAAATGGACTGGTCCATATTCAAAGAAAAGACAGTCCATTATACATTCATAGTGGGATAAGGCTTAAGTCTCCTTTGTATTTTTGGCTCTCAGAAAAAGACTGAAACACAAATTGTAGAATTTAAGATTTTATTTTGATTCTGATTTTCCAAATATAACCACTGAGACAAGAGCGAGTCTACTTTTACGAGAGGTGCTCAACTTATAACGTAACACTTTTGTTTAAGATGCTATTTATCAGTGGAAGTGATTATCATCAAAAATGTGTGATTTAATTATGTGAAACTGTCATTTAGAACATATTTATTTAAAAATAATCTCCAATTTCACGCGGTTCGTTTTAAATTACATTTTGAATTTGGTGCATGCTATTTTCCAGTTTTAAGCCTATATGTTTCTATTGCCGTAGAGTTTTACCTTAAACCAAATAATTCCACAAAATGCATATCATAATTGTTTAAAACTGTGTTTGCAATTTAAATACGATTGTATGTTTCATTTTAAGACAAAAATATAAATGTTGAATTAAAAGTTCGAATTTTATCGCAATATTAAGAAATTAAAAAATGATAGAACAGTTTGCTCCTATGCTAGCGATGACTTTATAAATTAAGCATTTTATTCATATTTTTTACGACAAAAAATCAACGGTTATTTTTGCTGTATTATCACATACCATATAAAGATATCTTTGGTCATAATCTTTTTTGTTTTCATCATTATTTGCAAATGCGTGTGTTTTGCCCTAAATCTTAAGTTATATATTTTTTCTTTCTTTTGCTATAAGAAAGTAATGAAACTTATTTTTTATAGAGGAGGAAATCATAACAAAGCATGCAGCTGATGTTTCAAACTAGAAGTTTTCAAAAATTCAGTCATTTTCAAAGTCAAATTTCATGTTAATTTTCGTTGAAATATTGAAAACCGTCGAATAGTAAACACGTAAAAAAAAATGCATATTCCAAATGTTTACCTTCAGACATGGGCATTATCATATCAGACTACTATAACCTTAAACGACAACTTACAAGCATTTTATTTTTTAAATTGTATTGCAGTTATTTTTATATTTGAAGATTTTTGCTTCAAAACATCATTCTGTACCCTTATTTAAAAATATGGATGCAGCAACATTAGGAAGCACATAAAAGTTCATGTCATAATGTTTTATATCGAAGGAATCATTAGACTTGCCATTAAAATAAACATATTTGACGAGAATGTCAAGATATTTGATACAGTTACAAAATGAAAGTGTTACGTTATAAGTTGAACACCTCTCGTACTGGTGAGATAGTAACCTAATTTTCGGGAGAAATTGCATAACACATCACACACCTGCTATATTTATGAATACGGATCATTCCATTTATGTTACAAAAGGGTGATTTGGAGCAATTACTGTTGAGCAGCAAATAGGATATACTACGGTTGATGTTGTAAATTGAATTTGATATAGCTTTATAATTAAAATTTGTGGTTGCATTATGACATTTTTATAAGCTGGAAAAAGATACAGTCTTTAGACTAGGATAAAATTGAATGAGATTATAATGTTGCATAGGTAATGTTTCATAATAAATGATAATATTTAGGGATATAGGAATGTTGCTGTTGATGTCTAAATGGTCCTACGGAAAAATCAGGTTGGCCTAAAATTCAAGATGGCCACCATGGCTAAAATAGATTTTAAATACAATTTTGTGGCAACTACTTCTCAAAAACCATAAGTGGTATTGATTTGGAACCTTTACCAAAATGACTGGCATGACATCTAGTTGGTCCTAAACAAAATTCATTTTGATACAGGAACTGGACCACTATTAATTTCCCATAGAATTACATTATAGCCTAATTTGGTGTCACACATGCCATCATACTCTGTCATACTTGAAACTGTCGGTAAACCATCTTCAAAGCCAGCACAACACAGACATAGCAAAAAATCAAGCTCCATTTTGGCTTAAAACTTCAGAATTTTGCTCAAAGTGAAAGTAGGTATCGTTTCTGACAAATTCAGGTAAAATCTTACCTCACAAAAAGTAGTGCCATTCACTTGTCTCAGCTCTGATTAACCTGATTCTTGCAGCAAAATATCTGGGAATCTACTCTCTACACAAAAATATTAATCGACACTACCTGTGGAGTGCACTTTCATTCACACAGCATCTCAAATAACACTACTGTCAACTGTATATACATGTAGGACTACTTTCGGCAACTACCATTTTGAGCCCCTGGTTCCCGGTCCAAGTCCTATATTATGTCAAACATGGCCACCAGCAGCCATCTTTGCTTACATAGAGTAATTTAGGAAAATCCTATGGCGACTACTTCTCTGAAAGTGCTGGTCTAATTTCCATAAAACTTCACAGATCCCCATAAGTGATCTGGCTATCAAAATCTATCAGAAGACCTTCAAGGTCATTGACCTCTTGGTGTTTTAAGTCATTTTCAACACAGTAAGGTTATATATGACTGTCAATTTTTTTGTGGTGGAGGCAGACCACTGGTGACCCACTTTTCCTGGGTAATACCAGTACTGTACACCTCCTGCCATCCGTAAAAATCGACACTTCCGGTCTTACAAGTTAAGCTCCCAGTGGGTATTAGAACCTGCATCAGTGAGAGGTGAGAAGGTTTACAATGCAGCGTCGTTAACCACTCGGCCAAGGAGATGCCTGACCTGCAGTCTTAAAATTTTATACAAATAGTCCCGTATTCATGTCAATTTGTTTGCAGTAAGTCGAAGGTCATGGTCCCTTCCTAGTAAATGATGACATGTAATGCCTCGTTACGTGGTGTTGTTGTTCTAGTTTACTTTCATTAACATTTATCACTATTAATGCAGGTGCAACATTGACTGTGTCTGGTATAGATATCCTAGATGGTACTCCAGTTCTGGATTTGAAACCATACATACCCCAATATGATTGTCCAGAAGCTATAGGAACAACCCAATATGGTGAAGAGCAAACAGTTGATGCCATGGAAGATCTCGGTAGTAAGCAGGAATTTGATGATGAAACTGAGAGCAGCAGCCATGGTCATTCAAATAAGAATTCAATAGCTCCAGGACTTACTACGGTATTGACTACTTTGGACGATTCTAGTGAAAAGGCAGGTGGTGATCATGTTCTTTTAAATGACAATTTAACAGCAACTGGGCCGGATTTAAACATTGCTGATAGGGAAGACTCATGTCCAGTTGATACTGATAGAGGTGATGAAGCTGTCAATGTTCATAATGAAGAAATTCACAAGGAGGGAAATCCAACAAGTGCAACAACTTTTTATAGCAAAAAATGTGCCCAGTCTGTTGATACTCCCAGTAATGTTAAATTAGCTGAAAACGGTGAAAATCTAGGTCAAGAAGCAAATAAAAACATTGTCATGCCAAATCAGAGTAGTCCTACAAAGGCTGTTGATAGTTTTGGAAATGAAAATAATAAGTTCAGCATTCAGACCATTTCTAAATTGTCTAGTGTCGAGACGTTAGATGTTAAACGGAGTATGAGTAATACTAGCACGACTGCGGCCAGTTGGATTGACAGACCACCAGTATGTCCTCTCACTGTTCGGTTCACACAAACAGTGGAGGAACAGTTACAACATTTTACAACAACAACAACTGATGCAAATTGTAGACTCCAGTATCTAAAGAGTTCCAAAGAAGCAAGGGAGGCAATTGTGAATATTCTTCATGAGGACCCAAGATCCACGTACAGAAGGAAGCAATGCCAGGATAGTTTATATTATTTTACTATAGATATTATCCATGTGACTTGTTGGTTTGATGAAGAAGAGGTGGAAGTTGTCCGAGTAAAGCCGGCCTGTCTTGTAGACCAGTGTAAACATAAGTTTTCCAACTGAACTAATTCATTTGTGAATTAATAGGTTATATTATAATAAAACGTAGCTTTTCAACAGAAATATCTCTTTGTGAATAATAAAAGTAGAGTGAAAGTTTTAAAAACATAACATTTCAAACTGAAATAACTCTATTTCTTATGAAAACATTTGATACCATACAGGCATAATGCTTCTTGTGTCATCTGGTTTGTAAACAATAACAGAATTGTACATGTTTGTATCGTTCCTAAAGGTAGTGTCAACAAACGACTAGAAAGTATTTAATTTAATCAAACGTACAATGAATACATGATTTCTTTGTATAAATACGCGGTATGCTAAAACTGTCGAGATTGTAGTGTTTATTTTATTTTAAGCACTACTGGCCGAAAGTTAGACAAGCTTATGTCATGGCATGTTGTCCGTCGTTGTCTGTTTGTTCGTTAAGTATTGTTGTTCACATTTTAGCACTTTCATCATTTTGCATTTGATCTGAACCAAAAAACAAAAAGGGTTTTATTATCAAACAAATTCCAATAACACCAATATCAGATAATAAACAACAGAGTTATGGTCCTTGTTGTCGAGCCCATTTATGGATCTGGACTTAGCTATCTCAATGTCGTTCGGGTGTATGTGTGTCAGTAAGTCTGTTCATTCGTTCGTCCGTTCAACAGAGTTATGGCGCTTGTTGTCGAGACCGTTCATGGTTCTCGACTTTGCGATCACATTGTAGTTCGGGTGAATGTGTGTCTTGTTTGTTTGTTTGTTTGTATGGTGTTTTCCGTCATTTTCAACACATGTCAGGTTATATATGACGGTCGATATTCTGTAGTGGAGGCAGACCACCCACTTTTCCTGGTTAGAACCAGTACTGTGCACCTTCCCGCCATCCGTAAGAATCGACACTTTCTCACTTACAAGTCTATGTGTGTCCGTCCGTTCATTCGTGCGACTTTCATTTGTTGATATCCTCTTCATTACTAGAGGATTTTTACCAAATTTCACCAGATTGTTCCTTATATGTATCTAACATCATGTGCAAAAGTTTGGGTCGCTGTGACCTAATTTGGATGAAATAAAGGTCACGTCTGCTACGATTTAAATATCTTGATTCTTTCTTGCAGTATTTTCTCCAAACTTCACCAGAATGTTCCTTATATGCATATAACACCATGTGACAAACTAGTTTTAAAGTTCTTCAGCCATGTTTTGTGTCATGAACATGTTTATGTTTATTTAAATCTAAATCAATACACAACAATAGATATTTACAAGTCACACATCGCAATATCTGTGAAAAGCGAGAATACGATTTTATTTGATGATGTAGAAAATTTGAACAGGTAAATTAGTCCACAGGTAAATGTATTTATCGTTATCTGGCAATAGTTGTGCAGCTATACAATTCAGATTTACCTCATTTCCCTGTGCAGTTGCGCAGTGGTAAAAGTAGTATCTATAGTCCATAAAACGTTCTAGGTCTGACTGCCCAGTCCATAAACTTCATATGGACCGAAGCACCATACATTATTTGTTATATTATACCGAATCTGATCAACAAATTAAATCAATACGTTGTATGATTTATTTTGACGTCGTTTTTTTCACACGTCCGTTAATATAGCTATCGGACGGGGCGACCGGTCAATATGCAACTTTATGGACCGGATGACGTCACATTAAACAAAGAGTGGAATATGCAAATGAGGTGTAATATATCAGGATATGGTCAAAATTTCCTAGAAACCCTTCTGGTTTAATATCAAGTATTTGGTTTATTGATAACTTATATAAATATTACATACATTCCGTACATGAATATAAATATCGGATCTGTGCGAGTTGTTCATTGACAGTTTACTAGTACTCGAATGGAAGATCATTTCTGAGCCCTTTTGTGTAATTTATTTCAATGTGTTATTTCCCTTCATATTTGAAAATAAAAGGGCTGTAACCACTAGTTCTCTGTGTAGTTCATTTTAATGTGTTATTTCCCTTCTAATACTTTTTGCATGAATAAAAATGCTGTAACCTCTATTAGCTGGCGGATAAATAGTTGTGACAATACGTGTCACACCAAAATAAATTTTTCCATAGGGTCCCATTGTAATGTTTTTGTTTGTGGCATAGAGATAAACAAAATTGTATTTATGCTTAATTTCTTCATTGATCCAATATCTGCAATTTAAAACACAATTAATAGATATTTACCAGATTGAACTTTTTTTAATTTTATCAAAATCTAGAAAAAAATGCAACCCTGTGGTGATTAGACCCATGATGTGTAAAAAGAAGCAGACTTATATCAACATGCATTTTTCTGAGATCTCTTCCTGTAGAACCTGGTAAAGATAAATTAATGTGTCCTGTAAAATGTAGAAAAGCGGACTTGTTTTTTTTAAATCTACCTCCTTCATCTGTAGGGCATGAGTATTCAAGGGAGATAATAGCGGTGTGAGTCCAATAGAGTCTGTGCCCAGTTGACTCTATTAAGTCGAATGTTCATCGTTGTTGAATTACTAATTGTCAGTGTGGTTTTAAAGGAGCTACTAAACCGTCAAATAACGGCAAAATTACACCTCAAAACCGTTTATCAAAACTCTATCCAGGTGTTCAGGTTATATAATAATGTATATGTCCCGATAAAAAGTATAGTTTTTATATTCACGAGAATGAATATACATAAAACGAAATTTGACTTGGCAACCCATTAATTTGTCACTCCAGTTTTGAGGTTTTGCCTGACTGGTTAAAGCCGTTTATATTGTGTCTGCAGAGTTTGGATTCTCAAAATATGTACGTTGTATATATGCCTCGTCGTCAGTTGGTTTGTATGTCAGTTGTACATACTTTGTAAAATTTGCTAAAATTTGCTGTTGATGGTAGGATAGGGACTTGAATAATGATTTAAAACACAGAACTTTGCACTCAGTAAAATACAAATATTAAGGCCAATTAGTAAAAGAAAATAACAAGAATCACCGAATATTTTTTCTGTTTTCAAAGAATGCTGTTATTGCCCTATTATGGGACTTAAAGGGACTGGAGGCGATCTGATAGAATTATGGGTGTCAATCCAAATATCAATAAAACCATCGTAATGTGTTTAAAATTGTTGTTTTCAATATGCCATATATGGTAAAAGGTGAGGCGCGATGACATCATCGTTCCAAGATGGACGCCTCCATTTACCTTCTTTGCAAATTTTCAATCGGTCATATCTCCTTTATTTTTCATGATATTTTTTCCGGATTAACTTGTCTGTACGAGATTCTCTTATGATGAAAGTAATACATTTGTAAGTTTTCATTGAATTCCCTTGAGCGGTTTCTGAGATGTGAGCTTCACATAAACGGTTAACCGATGCCGGGGCGACTAGTATAGCTTGCATTTTCTTCGAAAAGTCGAGCGAATAATTACATGCAACGTGACGTTCTAGAGATATATGATTATACCCCTGCTTCCACAAAGTGAAGTGGGGTCTATATAGGAATCCCGTTGTTCGTCACGTCGAGTCCCTTAACATATTTTGTTGCGTCGCATAAACTAGTTTCATTACTTGCATTCCTCAAACAGTTTTGAATGGGTTATTCCCAAACTTCATATACAAATAACAACTGATGACCTTATGTCCCGCTACATCACCCATTGTTGATTGCCGAATTTATTACAGAATTATGGTCATTTGTTGGACTTTAAAATTGAAGCGGGGGGTATTCATCACCTTCAGTGATAGTTTTAATTTGTAATACGGGATATAAACATGGACAGGCTATATCCATACAAAGAACTATGCTGTGTTTAATACAAATATTTGTGAATAACTTCTCAAGTTCTACACGACTCACCTTCATCAAAATTCATAATATTTGTCACATGTAATTGAACAACGTTTACCTCGTGCAAATGCCGTATTTCTGCAAACGGTAATTGGCTTCTGGTTGTTATACAACTGTACTTGCAAAGTCCAAGTGTAAATCGTCATATTAGTATGCATAACTCCCTGCTGCTTTCATCTGACGGTACTGCCGTTATAGCATAATATCGTCATTAACTTCGTCCGTAATTTCTGAACAAGAATTCTAAGTTCCTTAATTAGAGGATGGAAGCTTTTACTGAGAAATAATTGTTTGAAGTTATAAATAATGAAGGATTTACTGGCAATTATTGCGATGAATAAAAGGATTAAAATTTGCTGTCCTAATTATTTCAACTATCGCAACATGAAAGGTCTTGATGATCGTAACATTATGGGCATTTAAGTTAATTCAGGTGTAGGCAAATGCATCATAAGGTTGTAAGGTTGTAAGGTTGCTGTCGTATCAGGTTACCTATATTCAATTATCGTCTTGAATAATCACGGATCAGAATGAAGAAATTATTTCCTTTAGGATGTGTCGCATAATAATTATAATTAATTTTCTTCAATGTTAAATAATTAATATAGAAGTATAATGTTCTGACAATACAATTATTTCATATTTCCGATACGAAACACATATTAATTGTTGTTTAATAGTTAATCGACTTCTGTTTCGCTCGAATAGATTCCTAGGGTTCGATTACATGCTCAAAGGATAGACTCTGACACACAGGACGAGGCTAGCTCTTCCCTAAGGACACACAGCAGTGACAATTTTAGTGTTAAATAAAAACATCTTACTTTTCAAATTCAGTTGAGAAATAAAAAAAATGTCAGGTACGAAAGTAGGTTTTTGATAGAGCATTTTTAATGCACAATTTTGTTTAATGAAAAATTAGAAAAATATTTGTTTTCAAAATGTGTATCCAAAAATGGTTTTAATGTGTCGGACACCATTAAATTAAGCTAAAACACCCTGAAAGTTTTATATAAAACGATTAAGGCTAAATAATTCATTTGAGATTTCTTAAGTTTCTGCTGTCCCAGCAACAAGGAGTTTACGTGGGAATAGTCCCATCAAAAAAGCATTTTGGCTGTAAAATATTTATTTCTCAACCATTTTTCAAAATGAAGGTATTTTTATTTACCTCTAAAAATTCCAGTTCCAATGTTACTTGCTTTATTTAAGTTTTGTTTAAATTACCCTATGACTGAAACCACGGCCACAGCAATATATACTTGTGTATCTTTTAACCTTGACACGCCCCGTGTGGTTGCCGGGGGCCCCCGTTTGGTCACGGGGCAAAGAATAGGGCCACTGCAGATCCCTTTGGAGGGATAGGCAGAGGGGTAGAACCCCCAAATTCATGTTCATTTTATCATTTTTTGTTCATGTTCATTAAAGGTCTTCATCATGATCCCTGCATTGTTTCAGGTGCTAACTCGCTCGCATCAAAAGAGCAGTGGCAGAAAAACAATAACGTGGCTCCAGCGTAAATGGAGTTTCTACGATAGAATTTGCAGCAACTCTGAAGTTCATGGTGAGAAGGTTCTAGGCCCATTTTCCATATTTTATCTCGATGTACATGGAAGATGAGCCTGGCATGTTCATGCCTGTTAGGCGCCATATAACCTTTTCATGTGTTTGTGCGCCTTAAAAGCCCAATTCAATTCAATAACCTTGACACGCCACCCCTCCCCTCCACCTTGCACACACACTCCCTACACACCTAAATTATTATTTATTTATTTTTTATAAATATTTGTTCTACTCTTTTTGGTTCCTCTTCAATCATTATCTCCAGTTGCCCCCAACCATTTGTTATTTTGTTCTCTTCCTCCCCACCCACTCGCCCCCACTTCCACTTTTTCAAAAAATAATTGTTTTTCATTATTTCTCCAAATCTCTATAAACAAATTCAAATGAAACTTGACACATGTATTCACTGTCATAAAAGAAACTCATGCAGACACGGTCCACAGCTCTGTTATACGTGTAAGAAGAATTATGCCATTTTTGAGTCGCCTTGCCTGAAGTCGACTCATTGTTGTCGCAACACTCAATAGTTGAATCTTGCAATACGATTGGTCAATTTGCCTCATTACATATTCACCGAATTGCTCCAGCGTGATAGTAAACAAAAAGTCATCCGTGACTGTATTACTGTAATGGTTCATCGTGTGAATATACATGTCATGTATTCATCATTTCTGTAAAAAATCTCTACCATTTCGTGTGTACATATGTACATTGATTATTTTGACTGACGATGAGTTTAATTTGCTACATCCCTAATGTACATTAATGTTGAACTGTGCAGTAATTCTTATACTGCCATGGCGACTAGAAACCCTGTACTGATGTAGTATTTCGCAGCGCATGTTTTTCTTTTACAAAAACAAATTTATTACATTTTGTTTTATGTAACTCGTAATGAATTATCATTGAGCCGTGACATTTTAACTCATTGATGTTTTCTATTTTTCACCTTTATAATTATCAACAAGGTACGTTCTCTAACGGACCGGACACATAGACACATTTCTATCCACTCGGACATGTAACTCCCAATGTTAATGACATTAATTAAATTAAATATTAACTGTGTAAGAAAGAATATGGTATTGACACTGATGTTGGTCATATTAAATTTCTGGACTACTGCACCATAGAGCTCGACATGCAGACTGTGGCCTTCTAATTACTTAGGAGCATTGACGCTACGTGTTCATGTAACAAACCATTAATGTGCATATTAATAACATTTTAATACCACCTCAACTTTTAGATCCCCTTAAATAATTCAATATTGGATATTATTAGAGAAAGTCTATGACATGTTCGCTGTAATTTATTTGTATTGTTGCAATAGTGTGTTGCAATACAATTTGCGCAATGTTATAAAATATATTGAAGAACTCGCATAACACTATATTTTATATATTTTGAACATGTTCAGTGTTGGAAATACATCACATACATTTGCTTTTATAAAGATAAACATATAGAAATTGTCTTGAACTTCATTAGCTCTACTGATCAGAGATCAGCAGAGCTTATGCCGTGGTGCGGTGTCCGTCGTCCGTCCGTCTGTCCGTCTGTCTGTCTGTCCGTAAACTTTTTTTTTTGTAGCGACTACTCCTCTGAAACTACTAAATGGATTTTCATGAAACTTTACAGAAATGTTGCCCATGAAGTCTAGTTGATCCTAGCAATAATTCATGTTGATGTGAAATCCAAGATGGCTGCCAAATCTAAAAATAGGTTTTTAAAAAACAAGTTTGTAGCGACTACTTCTTGAAAACTATAAGTGATATTGATATGGAACTTTTTCTAAAATGATCAGCATGACATGATGTTGGTCCTTGTCAAAAATCGTTTTGATTCGACCTTAAACATGGCTGCCAGCGGCCATCTTTGTTTACATAGTGTTATATAGTAAAAACTTGTAGCGACTACTCCTCTGAAACAATTTGGTGGATTTTCATGAAACTTTACAGGAATGTTGCTCTTAAGGGTGGCCACTGCTGAGGTTTTGGATTTTTGCACTTCCGGAAATTTACATTTGTTATATTTCATAAATTATAATAAAACTGGAAAAAATAATTATACAGTAACAAACTAATGGCCAATAGGGATATTATAGTGCAAAAAAAAAAGAAAATTGTTTAGAATTTTTTTTGACCTCACATTTTGTGCCCAAAATTGACAATTTTTAACATAAGCCAAAATGGGAGGTAGGGGTACAAAAGATGGTATTTCTCAAAAACCGTTTAAGATATTCACTTAATTTAAACTTTATTACAAAGACATGTGTTAGGATATACAGAGACAGCAATAAAAAGTATTGTTCCTATTATTTGTTACAGACCTATGCCGTTATATGTCAGAGCTCGTCGAAATCTAAAAAAAGCACATTTTTTTCTCAGTTTTTATTGAATATCTTTCTTATATGCACACCGACCGCCAATTTTTATTTTTTCATTCTAAAACTCAGGTCTTGTTTATATTGTAGACAAAATATCTCAAAAAGTTTACTGTTCCTTTATCATGAAAAATTGATTGATCACAAATTTAAAAATGCAATTTATAGTAAACTGGGTGGGGTCCTACCCGACATCCTACCTGCGGAAGCTGACCTGCCCATCAACTGTGGACCACCAACAAGAGCAGAAATCAGGAAAGCAATAAAACAGCTGAAAAGTGGTAAGGCAGCAGGGCCAGATGGAATTCCAGCAGAGGCTATGAAGGCCGACGTAGACCCATCAGTAGAGATGCTTTACCCTCTATTTGGAAGGATCTGGGAGGAGGAGGAAATGCCAGAGGATTGGAAGGAAGGATATCTTGTCAAGCTCCCCAAGAAAGGAGACCTCAGCAATTGTGCCAACTACCGAGGAATCACACTACTCTCAGTACCAGGAAAAGTATTTAATAGGATTTTACTGGACAGGATGAAGGATGCAGTGGATCCTCAGCTAAGGGACAATCAGGCAGGCTTTAGAAGGAACCGGTCATGCACAGACCAGATTGCCACATTGCGCATAATAATCGAACAATCAATAGAGTGGAATTCCTCAGTATACTTAAATTTTGTGGATTATGAAAAGGCATTTGACAGTGTGGATAGGGCAATTCTTTGGAAACTTCTTCGACATTACGGAGTCCCTAGCAAGATAATCGGTCTCATCAAAGCCTCCTATGAAGGAATGTCCTGCAGGGTGATTCACGGAAACCATTTCACGGACAGCTTCCAGGTGAAGACCGGGGTCAAACAAGGGTGTCTGCTGTCGCCATTCCTCTTTCTCTTAGCAATTGATTGGGTTATGAAAACAACCACTGCTCAGAGAGGGAACGGAATCCAATGGACAATGTGGACACAACTGGATGACCTCGACTTTGCGGATGACCTGGCACTCCTATCTCACCAACACCAACAGATGCAAGACAAAACATCAGAGCTAGAAACCATTTCAGCACAGGTAGGACTGAGGATACATACAGGCAAGACCAAGCTCCTCAGGATCAACACTGCCAATAACAGCCCAATTACACTTGGAGGAAATGAACTGGAGGAAGTTGAAGCCTTCACATACCTGGGTAGCATTGTGAATAAGCACGGTGGCACAGATGCGGATGTCAAAGCAAGGATCGGCAAGGCGAGAGTAATCTTCCTCCAACTCAAGAACATCTGGAGTGCCAGAGCAATAGCAACCCACACTAAGATAAGGATCTTCAACTCAAATGTAAAATCAGTGCTACTGTATGGATCGGAAACATGGAGGACAACAAAGAAAACCACAAGAAAGGTCCAAACCTTCATCAACAACTGCCTCCGACGAATCCTCAGGATCCACTGGCCAGAAACCATCAGTAATGTGGACCTATGGCAACAAACCAAGCAAGGACCTATTGAAATGGAAATTAGGAAAAGGCGATGCGGTTGGATTGGTCACACGCTCCGGAAACCGACATCCAGCATTACAAGACAGGCCCTAACTTGGAATCCACAGGGCAAGAGGAAGAGAGGAAGGCCTAAGAATTCCTGGCGGCGCGACCTCATGGTAGACATAGAGGAAATAGGTTACAGCTGGGGAGAAGTAGAGCGGATGGCCCAGGACCGGAGACGTTGGAGAGCTGTTGTTAGCGGCCTATGCCCTGGTAGGGTGTAAAGGCCTAAGTAAGTAAGTAAGGGTGGGGTAATGACAAGGGATGTAATAATTTTTCAGATGGTGATAAAAATACCACAACCCTTAATTGTTCGTCCTAAAGTATGAACTATTACATTAAAAAAGACGGAAAATCGATACCTGTTCTGCAAACCACACTACACACATATAAGTTGCCATACACAATTTGCAGCTGATTCAGAATTTAAAACCACACTGAGAGTGTATTACTAAAGATTAATTTTGCGAAAAAGTTAAATCACCGACCCATCATTATTTTTCCAGAAACTAACTAGTAATATGTTAGTCTTCATAAAAAACAGGGAAATTAAAAATTCTTACTGTTCTGATATTCACCAGAGGGCACCCTTAATGTCTAATTGATCCTAGCAAAATTTCAGGTCGGCCGGAAATTCAAGATGGCCGCCACGGCTAAAAATAAATTTTCAAAAGACAAGTTTGTAGCGACTACTTCCTGAATTCAAAATCAATCAGTAGAGCTTCAAGGTCATTGACCTCTTGTTTTGTATTTGCCTTAAAGGGACACACGGCAATCTTGATTTGTTTAAAACTCACGGAGTCTCGTTTGTTTTCCTACGTAACTTGCGTTTGTTGGATAATTAATATTAATTATCTGTATAGTTCAAAGCAAACTGTTTTTACATTTTACTAACTGCCGTAAATAATGCACCAATAATATACTTAAACATTTGGTAAAATAATGAAAAATTCATATTTCATTTTTAGCTCGAGTCTGTCTGTCTGCTGTCCGTCTGTCCGTAAACTTTTATTTGTAGCAACTACTCCTCTGAAAATACTGGATGGATATTCATGAAACTTTACAGAAATGTTGCCCATGAAGTCTAGTTGATCCTAGCAAAAATTCATATTGATGTGAAATCCAAGATGGCCACCAAATCTAAAAATAGATTTTTAAAATACAAGTTTGTAGCGACTACTTCTTGAAAACTCTTAAGTGATATTGATATGGGACTTTTTCTAAAATGATCAGCATGACATGATGTTTGTCCTTGTCCAAAATTGTTTTGATTCGACATTAAACATGGCTGCCAGCAGCCATCTTTATTTACATAGATTTATTTAGTAAAAACTTGTAGCGACTACTCCTCTGAAACTACTCGACAGATTTCCATAAAACTTCACAGGAATGTTGCTCTTGATGTCTAAATGATAGCATAATTTCAGACCGGCCGGAAATTTAAGATGGCCGCCACGGTTTGTAGCGTCTACTTCTTGAAAACTATACGTGATATTGATATGCGTCTTTTCCTAAAATGATCAGTATGACATGATGTTGATCCTTGTCAAAAATTATTTTGATTTGACATTAAACATAGCCGCCAGCGGCCATCTTTGTTTACATAGAGTTATATAATGAAAACTTGTAGCGACTACTCCTCTGAAACTACTTGACGGATTTTCATGAAACTTCACACGAATGTTGCTCTTGATGTCTAATTGATCCTAGCAAAACTTCAGGTCGGCTGGAAATTCAAGATGGCCACCACGGCTAAAAATAGACTGTCAAAAAACAAGTTTATGGCGACTACTTCTTGAAAATTATAAGTGATATTGATATGGGACTTTTTTTAAAATGATCAGCATGTCATGATGTTGGTTCTTGTCGAAAATCGCTTTGATTCGATGTTAAACATGGTTGTCAGCGGCCATCTGTGTTTACATAGAGTTATCTAGTAAAAACTTGTAACGACTACTCCTCTGTAACTACTCGACGGATTTTCATGAAACTTTACAGGAATGTTGCTCTTGATGTCTAATTGATCCTAGCAAAATTTCAGGTCGGCCTGAAATACAAGATGGCCGCCATGGCTGAAAATAGATTTTCAAAATTCAAGTTTGTAGCGACTACTTCTTGAAAACTATAAGTGATATCACAGACCTAATATGTCTGTGGTGATATTGATATGGGACTTTTTCTAAAATGATCAGTATGACATGATGTTGATCCTTGTCAAAAATTATTTTGATTTGACATTAAACATGGCCGCCAGCGGCCATCTTTGTTTACATAGAGTTATATAATGAAAACTTTTAGCGACTACTCCTATTAAAACATATTGCCAAGTTAGATTGACATCTGTTGCTAAATATATACATTGGACTTTGTGTTCTTTTCATACAGTATTGTTCAAGCTTGAGTATATGTATAGATCTATGACCATCAATGCTTGAAAACATGCCATTAAACTAGTTTATTCACTTATTGATTCACAACATTTACTTACCATTGCTACACAACCTTTGCCATTGATAGACGATGTTTACTTACCATTGAAACACGTCTTTAAACTGTGATCTCCATAACCTTTACCATTAATACAGGACCTTTACATTGCTAAACGACCTTTGCCATTGCTACACGACATTTCCTTACCATGACTACACGACGTTTACTTACCATGACTACACGACCCATGCCCATTGCTACACGACCTTTACTTACCATGACTACACGACATTTATATTGCTACACGACCTTTACTCACCATGACTACACAACGTTTACATTGCTATACGCCCTTTTCCAATTGCTACACGACCGTTACTTACCATGGCTCCATGACCGTTACATTGCTACGGGACCTTTGCCATTGCTACACGACATTTACTTACCATTTATACATGACCTTTGTCCATTGTTACACAACCTTTACTTACCTACCAGGACTACACCACCTTTTTATTGCTACACGCCCTTTGCCCATTGCTACACGACATTTACTTACCATTGCTACACGACCTTTACTTACCATGACTACACAACGTTTATATTGCTACACAACACATGCCCATTGCTACACGACCGTTACTTACTATTGCTACACGACGTTTATATTGCTACACGACCCATGCCCATTGCTACACGACCGCTACTTACTATGGCTACACGACCTTTACATTGCTACACGACGTTTGCCATTGCTACACGACCTTTACTTACCATGACTACACGACGTTAACATTGCTACACGACCCATGCCCATTGCTACACGACCGTTACTCACTATGGCTACACGACGTTTATATTGTTACACGACCTTTGCCTATTGCTATACGACCGTTACGTACCATGGCTACACGACCTTTACATTGCTACACTAACTTTTCCATTGCTACACAACATTTACATACCACTGACAAAATACATTTGCCTACTGTTGCTACACGACATGCCAATGATGCAGGATGTTTACCTTTGATACACGACTTCGCTATTTCTACACGACCTTTACCATTGATACACGACTTCAAGATTGGTTTACAACCTTTTTTCACCGATACGCAACTTTTAACAGTGATACTACACAACCTTTACCATTCATACACGACCTTTCCATACCATCAATACACGACGCTTTACAATTGAACTACACGACCTTTACCATTACTACACGACTTTTACCATTGATACAACACTATCTTTACGATTGATGCTACACGGCTTTTACCATTGATGCATGACCTTTACCAGTGATACTACACAACCTTTACCATTGATGTACGACCTTTACCAGAGATAATACACAACCTTTACAATTGATGCATGACCTTTACCAGTGATACTACACAACCTTTACCATTGATGTACGACCTTTACCAGAGATAATACACAACCTTTACCATTGATGCATGACCTTTACCAGTGATACTACACAACCTTTACCATTGATGTACGACCTTTACCAGAGATAATACACAACCTTTACCATTGATGCATGACCTTTACCAGCGATACTACACGACCTTTACCATTGATGCACGACATTTACCTGTGATACAACACTATCTTTACCATTGATGCACGACCTTTACCAGTGGTACTACACGACCTTTACCATTGATGCACGACATTTACCAGTGATACAAAACCATCTTTATCATTGATGCACGACCTTTACCAGTGATACTACACGGCCTTTATCATTGATGCACGACCTTTACCAGTGATACTACACGACCTTCACCATTGATGCACGACCTTTACCAGTGATACTACACGACCTTTACCATTGATGCACGACCTTTACCAGTGATACTACACGACCTTTACCATTGATGCACGACTTTTGCCAGTGATACTACACGACCTTCACCATTAATGCATGACGTTTACCAGTGATACTACACGACCTTTACCATTGATGCACGACCTTTACCAGTGATACTACACGACCTTCACCATTGATGCACGACCTTTGCCAGTGATACTACACAAACTTTACCATTGATACACAACCTTTCCGTACCATCGGTACAATACACTTAACAATGGAACTACACAACCTTTACCATTGATGCACGACTTTTACCAGTGCTACCACACGACCTTTACCATTGATGCACGACTTTTACTAGTGATACTACACGACTTTTACCATTGATGCACGACCTTTAACAGTGATGCACGACCTTTGCCAGTTAGTTTTCTATATGAACATTACACTGCTGCATTATCCATACTTGAGTTGAATTTGCAGCAAATCATTAATATGTGACACTTTAACATATGATGTCTATGGGGAAAATAATATCCATGCATATACAGTTTAAAGAAACATTTGTTTAATATAATGTCAATATCACATTAGGACATTTTCTAAAAATAAGTATTTAACAAAATAAAATTGTTCCCCAGTAATTACTTCTCCTTCCTGTGCACTTACCAAACATAAGCGCACATATAGTTCGCCGTTATAGCATTCTAGTAATGCTGGCGTGGCGCAGTCGGTAGCGCGGAGGATTTGTAACCGGAGGCCCCGGGCTCAATCCTCCGTGGTGCCACTGAGTTCCGTCGGTGTGTTCTAGGGCAAGACACTTTTCCTTAGCCTCGTCCGTCGGATGGGGACGTAAACCGGTCGGTCCCGTGTATCGGTCTTTCCTCCGGGCACGTTAAAGAACCATAGGAATTTATTTGATAATAAGAGTAGGGCAGGTTCCCGGATCCTATGTATCCTTCCCTTCTCTCTGGGGCGGCTCTAAATAACCTGTATTGTGTTGATGAGCCGTTAAACAACATTCAATTCAATTTACCAGTGATACTACAGACATTTACCATTGATGCACGACTTTTGCCAGTTATACTACACGACATTTACCCGTGAAACTACACAACTTTTACGATTGATGCACGACTTTTACCAGTGATACTACACGACCTTTACCATTGATACTACACGACCTTTAACATTGAAGCATGACATTTACCAGTGATACTACATGACCTTAACCATTGATGCACGACCTTTACCATTGAAACTACACGACCTTTACCATTGATGCACGACATTTACCAGTGATACCACATGACCTTTACCATTGATGCACGACCTTTACCAGTAATACTACATGACCTTTATCATTGATCCAGGATTTTTACCAGTGATTCTACACGACCTTTACCATTGATGCACGACCTTTCCCAGTGATACTACACGACCTTTACAATTAATGCACGACTTTTACCAGATACTACACGACCGTTACCATTGATGCACGACTTTTACTAGTGATACTACACGACCTTTACCATTGATGCACGACCTTTACCAGTGATACTACATGACCTTTATCATTGATGCACGACCTTTCCCATTGATACTACACGACCTTTACAATTAATGCACGACTTTTACCAGATATTACACGACCTTAACCATTGATGCGTGATCTTTACCAGTTATACTACACAACCTGTACCATTGATGCACGACTTTTACAAGTATAACTACACGACATTTACCATTGATGCACGACCATTTACCAGTGATACTACACGACTTTTACCATTGATGCAGGATTTTTACCAGTGATACTACATGACCTTTATCATTGATGCACGACATTTCTCATTGATACTACACGACCTTTACAATTATGCACGACTTTTACCAGATATTACACGACCTTAACCATTGATGCGTGATCTTTACCAGTTATACTACACAACCTGTACCATTGATGCACGACTTTTACAAGTATAACTACACGACATTTACCATTGATGCACGACCATTTACCAGTGATACTACACGACCTTTACCATTGATGCAGGATTTTTACCAGTGATACTACATGACCTTTATCATTGATGCAGGATTTTTACCAGTGATACTACATGACCGTTACCATTGATGCACGACCTTTCCAGTGATACTTCTACTTCATTAATGCACGCCTTTTTCCAGATACTACATGACCTTTACCATTGATACACGACTTTTACCAGATACTACACTACCTTTACCATTGATGCACGTCCTTTACCAGTTATAGTACACAACCTTTACCACTGACGCACGACTTTTACAAGTATAACTACACGACCTTTATCATTGATGCACGACTTTTATCAGTGATACTACACGACCTTTACCATTGATGCACGACCTTTCCCAATGATACTACACGACCTTTACAATTGATTCAGGACTTTTGCCAGTGATACTACACGACCTTTACCATTAATGCACGACTTTTTCCAGTGATACTACACGACCTTTACCATTGATGCACGACCTTTACCAGTGATACTACACGACCTTTATCATTGATGCACGACTTTTGCCAGTGATAATACATGAACTTTACCATTAATGCACGACTTTTGCCAGTGATAATACATGACCTTTACCATTAATGCACGACTTTTACTAGTGATACTACACGACCTTTATCATTGATGCACGACCTTTACCAATGATGCACGACCTTTGCCAGTAATACTACAGACCTTTACCATTAATACACAACCTTTCCGTACCATCAGTAGGCGACACTTAACGATGTAACTACACGACTTTTACCATTGATGCACGACTTTTACCAGTGATACTACACGACCTTTACCATTGATACTACACGACCTTCACCATTGATGCACGACCTTTCCAGTGATACTACTACTTCATTAATGCACGCCTTTTTCCATTGATGCACGACTTTTACCAGTCATACTACACGACCTTTACCATTGATGCACGACTTTTACCAGTCATACTACACGACCTTTACCATCGATGCACGACATTTACCAGTCATACTACACGACCTTTACCATTGATGCACGACCTTTACCAGTGATACTACACGATTTTTACCACTGATGCACGACTTTTACCATTGATACTAGACTACATTTACCATTGATGCACGACCTTTACCAGTGATACTACACGACCTTTACCATTGATGCACGACTTTTACCAGATACTACACTACCTTTACCATTGATGCACGTCCTTTACCAGTTATAGTACACAACCTTTACCACTGATGCACGACTTTTACAAGTATTACTACACGACCTTTACCATTGATGCACGACCTTTACCAGTGATACTACACGACCTTTACCAGTGATACTACACGACCTTTGCCATTGATACACGACCTATACTACACGACATTTGCCATTGATACACGACCTTTACCATTGATACTACACGACCTTTACCATTGATGCACGACATTTACCGTTGATACTACACTACATTTACCATTGATGCACGACTTTTACCAGTGATACTACACGACCTTTACCATTTATACTACACGACCTTTACCATTGATGCACGACATTTACCATTGATGCACGCCATTTACCAGTGATACTATATGACCTTTACCATTGATGCAGGATGTTTACCAGTGATTCTACACGACCTTTACCATTGATGCACGACCTTTCCAGTGATACTACTACTTCATTAATGCACGCCTTTTTCCATTGATGCACGACTTTTACCAGTCATACTACACGACCTTTACCATCGATGCACGACATTTACCAGTCATACTACACGACCTTTACCATTGATGCACGACCTTTACCAGTGATACTACACGATTTTTACCACTGATGCACGACTTTTACCATTGATACTAGACTACATTTACCATTGATGCACGACCTTTACCAGTGATACTACACGACCTTTACCATTGATGCACGACTTTTACCAGATACTACACTACCTTTACCATTGATGCACGTCCTTGACCAGTTATATACACAACCTTTACCACTGATGCACGACTTTTACAAGTATTACTACAACACCTTTACCAATGATGCACGACCTTTACCAGTGATACTACACGACCTTTACCAGTGATACTACACGACCTTTGCCATTGATACACGACCTATACTACACGACATTTGCCATTGATACACGACCTTTACCATTGATACGACACGACCTTTACCATTGATGCACGACATTTACCATTGATACTACACGACCTTGACCACTGATGCACGACTTTTACCGTTGATACTACACTACATTTACCATTGATGCACGACTTTTACCAGTGATACTACACGACCTTTACCATTGATACTACATGACCTTTACCATCGATGCATGACCTTTACCAGTGATCTTATACGACCTTTACCATTGATGCACGACATTTACCAGTGATACTACATGACCGTTACCATTGATGCAGGATTTTTACAAGTTATTCTACACGACCTTTACCATTGATGCATGACCTTTCCAGTGATACTGCTACTTCATTAATGCACGAATTTTACCAGATACTACACGACCTTTACCACTGATGCACGACTTTTACAAGTATTACTACACGACCTTTACCATTGATGCACGACTTTTACCAGATACTACACTACCTTTACCACTGATGCACGACTTTTACAAGTATTACTACACGACCTTTACCGTTGATGCACGACCTTTACCAGTCATACTACACGACCTTTACCATTGATGCACGACATTTACCAGTCATACTACACGACCTTTACCATCGATGCACGACATTTACCAGTCATACTACACGACCTTTACCATTGATGCACGACCTTTACCAGTGATACTACACGATTTTTACCACTGATGCACGACTTTTACCATTGATACTAGACTACATTTACCATTGATGCACGACCTTTACCAGTGATACTACACGACCTTTACCATTAATATACAACTGTTCCGTACCAAATTTATTTCGGAATCGTCCAAGTAATGCCGGAGTTATTGCCCTTTAATTGATAAAAAATGCTGTCCTCAGCAATAGCTTGATAACCGATTGTTTGATTTTCAATAAACTTGATTATAATGTTTATCCCAATAGTGGGATGTGACGCGGCACATTTATTTCGGTATCGTCCTAGTTACGCCGGAGTTATTGCCCTTAAATTGATAAAGTCTCCTTGAATTATTCAGGTCGTTGGTTCAAATCTCACAGAAGGCATATTTTTCATCTTTTTTTTTATTAATTATTTCCTTTTTTTCCTGAAAAAATTAATTGATTTTATTTTTTCGCATAAGAAGGCTTGGTTCATGGATTAATTTTTTTTTTAATTGGGAGCTTTGGGACCGTTGTTGGATCAGTTTTACAGGAGTTATTTTTCTGTGTTTTTTTTATTTTTATCTCTACTGGCCAAGGGCCAGCAGAGCTTATGGGATGGTGTGTTGTCCGTCGTCTGTCTGTCCGTCCGTAAACTTTTACTTCGTTAAGACGATAGGGCCTTCATTTTTCATCCGATCTTTACCAAACTTTAATAGGTTGTTAATATCAATGAAAGCTCGAACAAGTTCGAAAACCAGCCAGGGCGGACTAGTAACAGCGGAGTTATGGCCCTTGATTTAGTTAAAAATGCTATATTGCTATATTTTGCCTCGTTAAGACAATATGGACTTCATTTTTCATCCTATCTTTACCAAACTTTACCAGATTATTAATATAAATGAAAGGCTTGAACAAGTTCGAAAACCAGCCATATCGGACCAGTAACAGCAGAGTTATGGCCCTTGATTTTGTTAAAAATCCTATATTTTGTTTCGTTAAGAAGATAGGGGCTTCATTGTTCATCCAAACTTTATCGAACTTGATCAGATTGTTAATGTCAATGAAAGCTCGGAAAAGTTCGAAAACCAGCCATATCGGACCAGTAACAGCGGAGTTATGGCCCTTGGGTTAGTTAAACATGCTATATTTTGCCTCGAAAAGACGATAGGGCCTTCGTTTTTCATCTGATCTTTACCAACTTTAACATATTGTTAATGTCAATGAAAGCTCGGACAAGTTCAAAATCAGCCAGATCGGATCAGTAACAGAAGAGTTATGGCCCTTGATTTAGTTAAAAATGCTATATTTTGCCTCGTTAAGACGATAGGGCCTTTATTTTTTAATTTTTGTAATTTTTTTTTCTTTATTTTTTATTTTTTTTTTTATTTTTTATTTTTTTTATTTATATTAATTATCTCTACTGGCCAAGTTCGAAAACCAGTTAGATCGGACCAGTGATGGCGCAGTTATGGCTCTTGATTTAGTTAAAAATGCTATATTTTGCCTCTTTAAGACGATAGTACCTCGCTTCATTGATGTTATAAGAGCCATATTAGCCCTCTTGTTTTATTTTTAGCTCGACTGATCAGTGATCAGCAGAGCTTATACCGTAGTGCGGTGTCCGTCTGTCCGTCCGTAAACCTTTTTGTACCGACTACTTCTCTGAAAATACTTGGTGGAATTTCCTGAAACTTTACAGAAATGTTGCCCATGAAGTTTAGTTGATCCTAGCAAAAATTCATGTTGATGTGAATTCCAAGATGGCCGCCACAGCTAAAAATAGATAGCGACTATTTCTTGAAAACTATAAGTGATATTGATATGGGACTTTTTCTAAAATGATCAGTATGACATGTTGTTGATCCTTATATCGAAAATCGTTTTGATTCGACGTTAAACGTGGCTGCTAGCGGCCATCTTTGTTTACATAGAGTTATATAGTAAACTCTTGTAACGACGACTCCTCTGAAGCTACTTTACGGATTTTCATGAAACTTCACAGGAATGTTGCTCTTGATGTCTAATTGATCCTAGCAAAAATTCAGGGCCGGCCAGAAATTCAAGATGGCCGCCACGGCTAAAAATAGATTTAAAAAACCCCACAAAATTGTAGCGACTACTTCTGGAAAACTATAACTGATATTAATATGAGACTTTTTCTAAAATGATCACCATGACATGATGTTGATCCTTGTCAATTTTTATTTTTATTTGACATTAAACATGGCCGCCAGTGGCCATCTTTGTTTACATAGAGTTATATTATAAGAAATTGTAGAGACTACTCCTCTGAAAATACATGACGGATTTTCATGAAACTTCACCGGAATGTTGCTCTTGATGTCTAATTGATCCTAGCAAAATTTCAGGCCGGCCGGAAATTCAAGATGGCCACCACGGCTGAAAATAGATTTTTAAACAAAAAAATTGTACTTACGACTTCTTGAAAACTATAAGTGATATTGATATGGGACTTTTTCTAAAATGATCAGCAGGACATGATGTTGATCCTTGTCGAAAGTTATTTTGATTCGACATTAAACATGGCTGCCAGTGCCCATCTTTGTTTACATAGAGTTATATAGGTTTACCACCACTAATTACATATAAGCCTCCGAGGTGTTGTCGAATGTAGTTCCTATAATCAAAAGTAATCCCTCCTTTTTTGATGAAAACGGGGAAAACTGCCCATTTCTATTCGATTTTGTGGTTGTATGTATAAGAAGCGTATTAATAAGTTTTGCTGGATCACTGATGAACATTTTTTAAGTTTCGACTCTATGCCCACACTTTGTGAGCAATGAAAACAGCTGTACCCTTGACCTGTTTAGTAAACAAACAAGAACGTTCTTACATGTCTTGTGACCCCACCTTTCAAGTGGAAAATTAGTTTTCTATATGAACATTACACTGCTGCATTATCCATACTTGAGTTGAATTTGCAGCAAATCATTAATATGTGACACTTTAACATATGGTGTCTATGGGGAAAATAATATCCATGCATATACAGTTTAAAGAAACATTTGTTTAATATAATGTCAATATCACATTAGGACATTTTCTAAAAATAAGTATTTAACAAAATAAAATTGTTCCCCAGTAATTACTTCTCCTTCCTGTGCACTTACCAAACATAAGCGCACATATAGTTCGCCGTTATAGCATTCTAGTAATGCTGGCGTGGCGCAGTCGGTAGCGCGGAGGATTTGTAACCGGAGGCCCCGGGCTCAATCCTCCGTGGTGCCACTGAGTTCCGTCGGTGTGTTCTTGGGCAAGACACTTTCCCTTAGTCTCGTCCGTCGGATGGGGACGTAAACCGGGCGGTCCCGTGTATCGGTCTATCGGAGCACGTTAAAGAACCATAGGAATCTATTCGATAATAAGAGTAGGGCATGTTCCCGGATTCCTATGTATCCTTCCCCTCTCTCTGGGGCGGCTCTAAATAACCTATACAATAACCTATACTGTGTTGATGAGCCGTTAAACAACATTCAATTCAATTCTTAACTAATTTGTTTCAGTAAAGTAATTTGCCTGAAAATAATAAGAAACTGAACTAAACTTTGGTGCTCTCACAGCTGATCACAGCTATACTCATAACTAATTAAGCCGGCGAGTATTATTGCGCAATTTACGGGACCTTTATTTTAAGAGATGATGCGTGAAGCGACAGTTCAAGTCTATTATTATCAGTTATCATCGCTCCCGATCCGTACAGATTTCAACTGTAACATTTTATAGCTGAACAATTCATGCGTCATAATTTCGTTCATTTTACAGAGTGCGGCGATTCGTGCGTGGAACTTTCCCCGTCCATGGAACGAATTAATAGAAGTTCAGCGTCAGACAATTATACGATAAATATTTGATTTCGTCGAACTAACATTTTAAAGGTCATTGATTAAGATAAAAGGTATTGGAATGAATCAACCAACATGCTTTCTAATAATGTACATCAGCCAGTCGAGCGAAAAATGAACCTTAATTCAATGATTATGCGGGCATTATGTAAGAATCTGGTGGGTCTAAAAGGTGCGATTCCACCATTGTGTTTCCTTCTCCGTTGCTTATGAGAATTATGTCATGAGACACTTATGTTCATAGTTTTCCATAGACAATTTTAAAACACTTATCTTTCAAAATAGCTACCTTTATCCAATAGAAAAATGGGGTGGTGCGTGTGTGTTGTTGGTGTGGGGTGGGGTATGTATCACGAAAGAAAGTATCTCACTGTTGAATGCATACGCTTTCTATTGTGACAGACTACGAATTGGGAATCTATTGTGGTGTACCAGAAGTAAATCAAATCCCATTGAGTCCAATGCAATATTGAGCAAGCTTTTTAGTTATCCATTTTTCAAAATGAAGTTCAAACTAAGATTCACTTACATGTTCTTAGTCATGAGACCTGCCTCTCTAGAAAACTGCTGAGAATAGTAGGGGTCATGTGGCATATAAGAAAATAAAATTCGGATCTTTGTTGATACCGTGAACAAACTGCGTTCATTCGGCACCTCTTAAATGTGTTCTACTTTCACTTTCAAAACTGTCAAGTTGACAAATAAAATCATCATAAAACCATGCAAATGGTTTTTAGCTATCACAAACAAGTCAATAAAGACATTTCAGCCAGAAAAACAGGCCTTAAATACTCAAAAATGCCTTTTATCACAAAAAAAGTTAGGGATTATATATTTGGGAACTCCTTTCGACTACACCAGGCATGAATACCACAGTGATTTACTTCCTGTATGCCTTGTGACAGACTACGAATTGGTTTACCCCATTCCTACCATCGCTTTCTTATCTGCGTCAATAATACTAAATAAAAAGCAACTTGGATACAAACTAAGAATTGCCCCCAATACATCATTCAAATGAACGAATGATAGCAAGAAATCAAATATGTGCGTTTTGTATCATAATTATTGCAGAGATTTTTTTCTATGCATCATTTGACTCAATACCACGAAGGCGCAACTCTGTTGGCGTATCTACTCCCATTAGTCGCACTGAGTGTAATTCTTAGGTCATGTGATCAGTCTTAGGTCATGTGATCACCTTTTATTAACGGTCATGCGCGGAGCACCATGGGAAGGTCAGGAAACATGGACTTGTACTACTTCATTGTACACACTAATTACAATAACCATGTGACAATTTTAATTAATTCCCTTAGAAGGACATTATATACTTGAATTACTTTATTATAAATATGCAAATGCAGAGTACATGTATTTAACTGAACATGACGTAATAAGTATTTGCAATAAAGTACTGAAAGGCACAACTTCGAGTCGTGCCAAATTGTTATCTCATTACGTGGTCCGAATATTGACTTTCATACCCCATCCAACCCTTTGTCCAAGAAGCGAAAACAACGTTGACTGGGCTATGAAATAAAACATTAATTTTGCTTAGTTGGAATATTGTAAAATTAAAACATTGAATAGGTAATTTTAACAGGTTATCGCATTTTGTCAGTAAAAAAATGTTTTAACGTGTTTTATTGTCGGAAGATCCGTTATAAAATCCTTTTAATATAAACTTTCCCATCGTATAATGAAATTATTTATTAGATTGCAAAATTCCAAAGTTGTAAGATTTACGAATAGTTCGTTAGCTGTCCTTTTTGACGTTTTCATAGCAGGTTGAACGCGAAGCTATGCTAAGTGCGATACTGTAAAAGGACTTAGCGTAGTTTCGGTTTCAACCCTCTTCAAAATTTAATGAGGATATATGTCAGTCAGGATTACGACACGCTCCTTATCGTATAATTTCAATTTCATGGTTCTAACAAATCTAGTGTTGTGTAACGGACGGATGAGAATTTGCGACAAAAATATAATTGAAATGTCACCGTAACAATCGTGAGTAATGCATATACCTGCGAGAACAATTATGTGAGATTGTGTGCAAGAAAAAAGCAATTAAAAGATAGTGTTCATTAGCTTTAGCATCAATGTTTTATGCACCTATTCTTACAATTTAAATTCTAATCCACCAAGCTCATCTTTTGAACGACCCTTGGGTCCATCTACTTATGTATATTTGGTTTCACTGCGGATATCCTGATTATATTTCGCTACCATATCTTTGCAAAACGTAGATACAGAAGTCGAATAGAAAAAGTCGAATTCAAGCACCACAGTCAACCAAAACCCCGCTTCGAAACAACCAACACCTACAAGGTTGAGTGCGAGACAAGGACAGTGACATCACAAACACAAAAGGGTTGACAATGGGACTACCGCCTTGGAAAGATCTGTGACAAAACACCCTCTGGGAGGGTTAAACCAGGTTCTAGGGTGCCCCGAACCTCACACATATCGTATTATCATTACGTGGTCCTATTATTAACTTTCCTACCCAATCCAATTCTTCTCTAAGAAGCGAAAACGGGGTTGGCTGGGGTATGAATAAAACCTTAATTTCGGATTAAAACGTTTGCATATTGTAAAATTAAAACATTTCGTAGGTAATTTTAAACAGGTTATTTTTTTTTAAACGTGTTTTATTGTCGAAATATCCGTTATAAAATCCCGCTAATATAAGCTTAAAGGAATTAAGGCGGGAGCACGTAATGAATAGCAATAATAATTATACTTAAGAAATAGAACATCATTTACGGTGAATTATCGTGTAATAGATCACGGTTTGGAGTTCAACTGTAAACATAATTTCACGAGCACGAAGCGAGTGAAATTATTGCTTACAATTGAACGACAAACCGTGATATATTACAAGATAATTCACCGTAAACGATGTTCTATTTCTATTCTAATACCCATAAAATGTGAAAATAACGCATACATCTCAAATATTTCGCATTGCTTTGCTTACTCTCCTAACGTTGCAAACGTTACAGTGACGTTGCAAACGTTACAGTGAGATATTTCGCATTGCCTTGCGTATTCTCCTAACGTTGCAAACGTTACAGTGATATATCGTTGAATATAACGAGCTATTTTAAACTAGGCTATATAGTGCGGGTGTATTAGAATAATGTATTTTCAGAGGATAACATACTTAGCAGAATATACCAATCTAACATATGGTCCTCAACAAAATAGTAATAAGCACTTGTAACAATGCCTTATTTACATATTTACACAGTTTAAAATGGTAGATTAAAGATATGTCTAGGAACTCGTAAATTGTGTAACTATTATGTTGTCTTTAAAAGCAATCATACATATTCTTTAATATAATTTTTAATTAAATATTGAAACAAAATAAAAAATTACATTGATGACAATTGCATAAGAGAATAAAATGCATATAAAACCCCTTTAATCACAAAAGAGAGCTCGACACTAAGACGGTGACAATTCAAAATGTGTATGGCTTGGAACAGGTGTATATTTCACAAATTGAACATACATATGAAATAAAATACAATAACTATACTTATTTTACTCTCAAAGTTAGTGTTAAGGGGATCAACGACCGTCTTCACCACCCAGTACCAGAAAAGAAGAGTTAGGATATGGTTTATATATACTGAAAGGAAAAAGAAACGCATAATCAAAAAATTGCCTTTGCCTATACTACACTATTACATGATAAACACCCAATTCCACGTACTATTCCAGATATATCTCAACGTGTTTTGTACAAAAAGGACTACAGATAATTACAGAAAGCACAACTCTGTCATGTAGTAGACCTTTTAATCAAAGTATACTTTGTTACACGAAATTCATAAATGTTGAAGTTTCTCTTGAAAACGTCAAGCCATTTTAGTATTGTGTTTAATGTTAAGAGATTGCAACATTTAAAGCCTAAGTTTGCTCACCTGCTTGAGCCAAATGCGTATTCTGTCGATAATAAAACTTTAAAGGGGTAACCATAGGTGTGTTCGGTGCTGTTTAAACATTCTTTCCGAAAGGACGTACCTAATGTCGTCCTGTACCATTCGATTAGCAGTAGCATATTAAACATACAATATATAGCGGAAATACCCATTATGGATTTCTTTTTCTTTTCAGTATTTAAAAAAGATAGTTTTTATTAGCAAAAGCATCATCTCTTTGGTAGTTACAGCGTAGAAGATGTCCAGCAATACGCTGTCTATGCTTCTCATATCACCGGCATATACCAGTAGTCCGGCATATACTCGTAGTGGCAATCGGAACTGCCTCGTCGGATTCCGTCACTCGGTATTACCGAGTACGGAAATTGGCGAAGAGTTCCGATTGCTAGTAGTGGATGTTGTCGAACATCTCTGTTGTATCCTTTATTTCATAACTATTTCAATAATTCTTAGTTTATGAAACATTTTATGTACACTCTACCAGCAGCCAGGCGACATTTTTGTCATTTGTGAAATTGTTATAAGTTAATTGAAAAAACGCTTTTGATCCGCGTCACGGCGGACTAATTCCGAGCGTCTGTATTCCCCTGATAAACCTGGAATTAAGGCATTACGGGATTAGAGCACGCTCCGGTCTTGCTCACAATGCTTTAATAACGAGATGTGAGATATAATAAAATGTCAATACACAGAGGTAATTTGTTATGACAAATTACGTTGATAGACTTCACAAATATTTGATTGACTTCAGACAGCGTGTCCGGTCAAAACAGCAAGCCCCCAAGCCATGTGGAAACGCGTCCATAGAAAATAAGATATACAGAGCTATACGGGTTCCATTACTGTATTAATATTTATTCAGGGACCACGGGTGGTTCCGTGACTGCTTTATGAAATGGCAGAGAGCTATGTAATCAGGTTATTGAACGGACCAGCGCAATGCAATACAGATATTGACAGTACCAATGCGGGATACAAATGAATTCCTCTTGCAAAACATACACGAATGAACAGTTTTGTGCAAAAACTGAAAGCAATATGAAAATGAAGCGTTTTTTTTTTATTTTATAAATTTCTATTTTTTTGCAAACGAAATTACAGATCTTAAATTGGTGTGTTAATGACTGGTGCAACATAATTTTATATTACATGTAATTGAAACGGTTTATGATTCATTAATCTGCTGCAACATAAATACAATTGAACAGTTCATCGGTAGCACTGGGCCATGTCATTTTGTTTTAAACAAAGTTGTAGGACGTCCTGCTGAAAAATCAATTCATTCTGCTTAAACAGAAAGAAAGAGAGAAGAGTTTAGTCTAAACGCATCCAGGGGCGTAGCGTGGTATACTCCCTTACTCCCGGGAGTACCTTGGAAAAATAAAAACATAACACTTTTATAAAGTTGAAAAATGCAATAAAAATCAGAGATGGCGAGGGTGGTCAGGGTGGAAAATGTCTATATTCCTGACATATATCGCTTGAACTAGCACCATTTTGATCAAAAGATGAAAAAAAAACAAATATTGAGGGAGACCCATCAACCCCCGCTTGTGAAAGTGGGGACACCTACTCTCAAACCCTCCCCCGTTCGGCGCTTCGCACCTTGTATTATGAGTATGTTTATTCCGTAAAAGGGGTAGAATTAAAGAATGTGAAAGGTGGTATTATAATGGAAGTTTGTTGGATGTCGTCTATGATTTCAATTATTTAGGTGTGGTTCTTAATTATACTGGCTCCTTTTCGTTAAACCAACAATGTCTTTGTGGAAAAGCCTTAAAAGCAATGAATATACTCTTGGTTAATATACGAAAATATGAATTGAAACCAAAATTATCTCTTCAGCTTTTCGATGCTTTTGTGGCATCAATATTAAATTATGGAAGTGAAATATGGGGGATTACAAAATCAAAAGATATTGAGAGAATACAGTTAAAATTTTGTAAAATTATTTTAGGTGTTAAACTTACCACAAGCAATGCTGGTATTTACGAAGAGCTCTCTCGTTACCCATTATACATTAATAGATATGTAAAAATGATCAAATATTGGTATAAACTATTGCCTACAGAGAACATTATACTAGAAGCAATATATAAGGATTTGTTATCTAACTGTAATAAGGGCGCGAAGAATTGGCTAACTAATATAAGGTTTATCCTAAACAGTAACGGTTTTAATAATGTCTGGGATAATCCCATGAGTGTTAGTTTTAAACTATTTCCTTTAATATTTAAACAAAGATTAATTGATAATTTCATGCAACAATGGAGATCTGATATAGAAGGCAATAGAGTTTTAACGCTATATAAGGTGGTGAAAGAGAAGTTTGATTTTGAAACATATCTAGAAACATTATGCTCCTAACAATTAAGAAGTTGTATAACAAAAATAAGATTATCCGCTCATTGTTTAAGAATAGAAACAGGGAGATACTCAAGAGGGAGAACAGAGAGAAACGAAAGAGTGTGCAAAATTTGTAACACTAACGATATTGAAGACGAGTACCATTTTATTTTGATATGTACTACTTACTCTAACATTAGAAACAAATACATTCCTAAATATTACACAACTAGACCAAGCATGTTTAAATTTGTGGAATTGTTGCAGTCATTAAACAAAAAGATTATTCTTAGTTTAAGTAAATTCATTTCCGATGCACTTGTATTAAGGCTATCTACATCCATTTTAACAGACTAAAAAACAAAAACAACACTAGATATCTTATTTTAGAACATTCTCGTTTATCATTGACATACCATAATTTGTGTATGTTTTTGATTGTTTAAATATGTATGAAACAAAAAAAATCTATCTATCTATCTATCTATCTATCTATCTATCTATCTATCTATCTATCTATCTATCTATCTATCTATCTATCTATCTATCTATCTATCTATCTATCTATCTATCTATCTATCTATCTATCTATCTATCTATCTATCTATCTATCTATCTATCTATCTATCTATCTATCTATCTATCTATCTATCTATCTATCTATCTATCTATCTATCTATCTATCTATCTATCTATCTATCTTTCTATCTATCTATCTATCTATCTATCTATCTATCTATCTATCTATCTATCTATCTATCTATCTATCTATCTATCTATCTATCTATCTATCTATCTATCTATCTATCTATCTATCTATCTATCTATCTATCTATCTATCTATCTATCTATCTATCTATCTATCTATCTATCTATCTATCTATCTATCTATCTATCTATCTAATCTATCTTTAAAGCAGGCCACGCTACGCCCCTGGACCATCGGTTCTATATATATATTTAGACAATGTTATTTGTTTATAACAGAGAAGTACTTGATAGATATGTCGGACTTGGGCTGGAATACTTTGTTGTTCGATGAACAAATAGATACGAGTTATATACCATTTGAGATGGGTGAAGACATGGCGACGCCTTGATGATCCATAGACCCAGTCCCGATATTATATAAATGCTTCGAAGTATTTCCCAATGAACGGTCATTTGAGTGTCATTGAAACCGAGCCCCCTCCCAACTCCTACACGCCCCCTCCCCCTCCACACTCCCCACACACACAACCCACCATCAAATACAGCACTATCCGCGCTCACACTTACGTCCAGTTGCTACATACCCTATCGGGAGGCGCTTATATAAGCCTTAATGTACTTCACCAATTTGAATTGGTGATATGACATTCTGTGACAATGAAAACAAGTTGATGCAATATTCATTTTAAGCACAAGTTAGGGCATTAAATCAAATTTTTTCCTCATTCATTTAATATAAAGCATATACATGTATAGAGAAAGAAAGCAATATAAAATACAATAGTGTATTATTTTAAATTGAAAAATAACCATTTTTGTGCATCAGCCCTGTAACATTCTGATACGCAAATTAAACATTATCATTAGCAATGTACTATTTAAAGTCGTATCTAGAGCAACTAGACATCCATTTGTAATAGTTTAGATATAGAAGATGAATTTCATTTTGTATGTATTTGTCCTTGTTATATTGATATTTGAAAGAACTACTTAAAAAGTTGTTATTACAAACGTCCTTCTGTTTTCAAATATTTGGAGTTACTGAAAACACATGACAAGATAGAAATAATAAAACTTTCGTTATATGTTAAAGAATCAATTATATTAAGAAACGCATTATTAACTATTGAAAGGTAGTTACTTAGTTCAACCTCCTACTCTTATTTACTATACTACATAATAATAATAACAATAATAATAATAATAATAATAATAATAATAATAATAATAATAATAATAATAATAATAATAATGAAATGATTAATTATACCATTTGTATATATTTCACCATTTACTTGTATATATACGTTGACATTATATATGCTAATATGTATGTATTGTAGACGATGTACTTTGTACAAGTCTGAATAAAAAGTCTGTCTGTCTGTCTGTCTGTCTGTCTGTCTGTCTGTCTGTTAAATTGTTATATTTATCACTTAAAACTTGACAACTATTGTACATATACACATTCTCTAAATAATTTTTGATGGACATATATAAGGTAAAATTTAGTACATAAAGTATAGAGGTTTCTGAAGGTTTACATACTATTTATTACAGGTAAATTAGCCTAGCTATACTGCAATGCATGCATGGTCAAGATCAAGATCACACATATTTTCCTACCTGGCACCTCATTTTTCAAGCATGGTCGTAGTAACACATGTATACATATAATGGGTCTCTGCGTCTCAGTATTTTGTATTGAGCCAAAATGATTTGTTTGTTTGTATGGTGTTTTATGTCATTTTCAACTCTTGAATATGACGGTCGATAGTTTTCTGGTGGAGGCAGATCACCAACATTTCCTGGGTAGAAACAGTACTGTACACCTCCCGCCATCCGTAAAAATTGGCACTTCCTCACGTACAAGTCGAGCTCCCAGTGGGAGTCGAACCCGCAGCGGTGAGATGAGAGAAGGTTTACAACGCAACGTCGTTAACCCCTCGACCAAGGAGACGCTTTCAACATGTTGGATTCTAGTTGCCCTTGGTGAGACTGTAAGGACTATGAATTCTATTTGTTTTAATTTAATGTTTTAGATCTTTTGGAGCACTTTTTTATTCTACATTTCGAGGGGTCAGCGCAAAACTATTGTAACTAAATATGAATAAAGAAGGAGATATACTAGTTTTGCACTGAACCTTCGATTTGCTCTCTCTCAAATATCTTTTGTCTAATGGAAATTTATTTGTAGCGTTATTATTATTAATTTCATAAAATTAGTCAAAACGCATTTTCATTTTCACAAGATGGCCCAAATCACTATCTTGAAAAGACACACAATACCATTTGAGTTGTCTGAGCCTCTATTGCCCAAATCACCATCTTGAAAAGACACACAATACCATTTGAGTTGTCTGAGCCTCTATTGCCCAAATCACCATCTTGAAGAGACAAACAATACCATTTGAGTTGTCTGAGCCTCTATTGCCCAAATCACTATCTTGAAGAGACACACAATACCATTTGAGTTGCCTGAGTCTATATTGCCCAAATCACTATCTTGAAGAGACACACAATACCATTTGAGTTGTCTGAGTCTCCATTGCCCAAATCACCATCTTGAAGAGACACGTCTGAGTCTCCATTGCCCAAATCACCAACTTGAAGAGACACACAATACCATTTGAGTTGTCTGAGTCTCTATTGCCCATCACGCGATAATACGTCAGGCATTGATGTCATTGCTCCACTTTTAATTGTATACATCTAGGCACATATTGAGGTGGTGTAGGTATGCAGTAACTTATACTTGCTAAATGATAAAGCAGTGAATTATATATGTTTATTACATGGCTACGTCGGAGTGAAAGAGCAAAGAGTGAAAGAGCGTGATTGCATGGTAAACATATATTTAAAGGTCACTCCGTAAAAAATAACCAGCTGTGCACGTCTTTTGTAGCGACGACGCATCTTTGCAGGGATTACTAACGTAAACAAGCGAAGTATCATCTTCTATGCAAAATTCAATTGGACACGGAGATAGCATTTGATTTGGCCTAAAATTCTAAAGACAAGGCCAATCAGTGGGTGGAATATATGTGCCTTATATGTTACAGGAAAGGTGTATGCCAGTTTAAATCCAAGGTCAGTGTCAATGGACGGCTGGGACTTTCTTATATGTCAGATATCAGATATTATCTAACTATCTATCTATGGATAGAAGATTATGTGCAGGTGCGCGTCTGTGCGGTTGTGAGTAATTTAAAAGATGCTAAAAGAAATAGTAAAATAAGGTGAAGGTGAAATAAAGATGAAAGTGTTATGTATGTTAAAATTTCGATGAAAAACAAAGTGATATTTAAAAGATAAAAGACAGCGTTTTAATTTATGGCATTTGGTGGCTAACAGTGCAAACTGCCGGCTTGAACGAATCGAAGCTAGGCAGCGTGGCAATGTTAGTCGGCAGGCTGTTCCATTGTACCACAGCAAGCGGAAATAATGAATATTTGTAGTAGTCAACGCCTGTGTGTATTTGACGAAAAGCTAATGGATGTGACAGTCTAGATAGTCTCATGGGATGCTGGACATATGACGGCATTTGGATGGCAATTAGCCCATTGACGATTTTGAAAAATAGGCAAAGTCAGGCACCGGAACGTCTGTCCTCGAGAGAGCGCCATTTCAGGTTGTTAAGCATAGTTCTATTATGGCTCTTTAACAGACTTTTTTTATCTGCTTCGAAAATGTTGCTGATTAGCTCGTTTCAAATAAATTCTTTATTATTTTATTTAACTTTTGAGAGAAAAGATCGTAAGTTAAAGTCCGGCGAAGGGTTAATTGTTTATTTTACAGACAATATACCTGATAAGCGTCTTTAAGACCTCAACATAATAATTTAGAGTCAACTTGGATCCAAATTATGTTTCACAACAGTAAACTTGTCCTGCTTAATTGCCGTTGTCATCGCCCAACAGATGAAAGTCAGAATTGTATTGATACGTTTGAAAAGCAATTTGGTCTCTCCCAATTCATAAAATCACTAACATTGGTGGCTAAATGCTCTTCAACCATTATTAACCATATTTATTTTACAAGGAAAAAATCGTAGAAGTGAAGTATTTGTACCATTTTTTTTAGGAGCAAGTGATCATTATCTTGTATGTTTAACAAGATCACGTCACATATTGAAACTAAACACAGCCCGAATAGAACAATTAAATACAGGTATGTTAAAACATGTGATGAAGCATCATTTTATGTGTATAATTTAACACGTAAACCTTTGAAGGTTGTGGAAATTTTATCCGATTATAATATTTCAATTATATTTTGTATGCCAAAACAAAATCGTATTTACAAAAAAACATGCGCCGATAAAATGTAATAGGATCAAATTAAGTAGCCAATCGTGATGTTTCAATATCAATTACTCCGTAACAAAGCGTTATCGATAGCAAAGAAACGTAAAAAATAATTTTGTATAGAAAGGCTGACAAAGACACTATGAATCCTAGTCAGCTGTGGAAAACAATAAATAATGTAAATATAATAACGATCAAGAAGGAATAAAGCTACCCACACGACTCATAAAGAGGGTTATACGGCTCACGTATTTCAGCAGTACCTACGAATTACTCATTTTATTAAGAAACGTATAGTTGACAATAACATTGGCATCAGCTGACATTGCAAATTTCTTAAACGAACATTTCGTAAGTATTGCTGAACGCTCAAATCTGGAAACATTTTATTTTCACTTTAAAGAAATTACTAGACTGTAAACTCAAACACATAACGTTTGCTATAGAGCTAGCTAACAAAACCGTTTGAAGTTAAGTAACTGATTGACAATGTAAATGAATACGAAGCTGTAGGTGTTGATGGTATAGGTCCGAACAGTTTACAACATTGCTGAGATTATTTATCACAACCAATCGCAGCAATTATTAATAGTAGCATCATATGTCTTGTCAGGTATTTACCCTGATACGCTTAATGAATCATGTGTTCTTCCGAGACATACTATGGTAGCAAGAAAGAGCAAAATAATGATCGCCCAGTGTCACTACTATATACAGTAGCCGACACATAACATACAATTTTGTCAAGACGTATAATACAGTATAAAAACTATGCAAATCAGTTTGGTTTTTGAAAGTTCTTATACGACTTGTATATTCTTGGCTCAGTGAAAGTGATTTTAGTAAATGAGCGAGCGCTGTATTCTTAGATTATAAACTGCTTTCGATATATTTGATCATCGGATACTTCTTCATCAGTTAAAACTGTATATTATATATTCTGTGATGAATTATAGAAATTTCCCAGTTTGAGAAAAGCTATAACATATCCCTTCCTCTACTGTGCTATCTCGCCTAGTGTGCAAGATAGCACAGTAGCCAAATGTTATGAACTAAACGATAGACGTCACGATATTACGTCACGAATTGATGTCATGATATTACTCCGCGCTGTCGCTAAAGGAGTGACAGAAGAAAGAATACTTGTGTCAAATGACGATTGGAAAGAAATTCATCACAGAATATATATTATATAGTTTAATTAACATTTGTGTCGTGATACGGAAAATAATTCACTCGTAAGAAATATTCTTGCGATATAGAAACTCGTGCGAAAACGTGCTCGTTTCTATATCGCAAGAATCTTTCTCACTCGGGAATTATTTCCCGTATCACTCCAACAATGTTAATTAAACTCTAAATCATTGTTCTGATAGATCATTAACCTTATTTAAATCATATCTCAAAAACAGGAAACAAATGATGAAAGTTGGTACACATAATGTGTCAAGTAATAACTGGTGTCCCACAAGGGCCGCTTCTTAGTCCCTTTTATTTCAGCTATACGTCAATGGTTTGAAGAAATTAACGCACATGTAGATCTTTATGCAGATGAATCCATGCTATGTGATTCTAAATTATGAAATTATAAATAAACAAAACAGAATTCAAAACAATATATATTTAATAGAAAGCTGTTTTTAACCAAACAAAAAAACATATAGGTAAAACGAAATGTATTGGTACGAAACATACGGTTAAGACTATTCTCCTTTGCGGTTATTGATAAATGGCATTTATACTGAACATGCTACCGTACACTATTGATAAATGGAATTTATACTGAACATGCTACCGTACACTATTGATAAATGGCGTTTATACTGAACATGCTACCGTACACTATTGATAAATGGCACTTATACTGAACATGCTACCGTACACTATTGATAAATGGCACTTATACTGAACATGCTACCGTACACTATTGATTATACTGAACATGCTACCGTACACTATTGATAAATGGCACTTATACTGAACATGCTACCGTACACAAAGTTTAGATATGTGAGCTAATATTGAAAACATTTTGTCTTGACTGACTCAGATAAATAAGATATGCTCAAAGTTAAATACAAAAATTGCCCTTTTGAAGCGAATAACATACTTTCTTACATATGATATGAAATAAATATTTTATAATGCGTATATACTGTCAACTTTTGATAACTGGTGCACTGACTGGAGAAAGGGACAGACATACATGCAATTGTTAAAATACAAAACTGACCAGCTAGAATAATTCTTAACAAAAACTTTAAAACTCCTACATCTGATATTTTCAGATACATGTACCGTATTTATTATTATTATTATTATTATTATTATTATAACAGCAGCAGCAGCAGCAGCAGCAGCAGCAGCAGTAGTAGAATAGCTCCCATGAGTATATTTGACAAAAAAAAGATATATTATTCCGGTTTCATAGAAAAGTAAACATGATAACTCGTGAACAAATAATCCTAAAAAGATGATGTGACAATATACACATGGTCAATAATGAATTGGCTTACATTTTAACTTTTTGGCCCACCATCACTTTCCTAAATCCTTTTGGTCGAAACAACCTAATTTTTCTTAGAGAACTATCTTAGATCAGGGCCCTATATTTCAATGTTCATCCCAGTTAAGATACAATCTAAAACGATCAGTAAAATCGGGTGGGTGGGTTGGTGGAGGTGTGTGTGTGAGTGGGCGGGTGGGGGTATTGTGGTGCTTTAAGCCTCTATAGTTCACTGAAAGGAACAATAGCAGCAAATAGATTTATTTTTCTTGCAAATATACCCTCAGTACAATATAATCAATACAACTGGAAATTGCAGTCAAAATATCCTAGTAAATGAACATGTTTTATGATGGATATATGTATACTATTGTTGATGTTTTATGGAGATTTTTAATGATCTAATGATTTAATCCAATCAATAGTGATATCTGACCACATGCACTCTGTGGATTCGGTATAAATTCGGTTGGAAACTGTAAGAAGAATGGCCCATACAATATAAATATTTATCACATAACATGCGGTGTGGGAGTGTAATAACACCATTCAATATTTTCGATATTTCACTAGTGGTATAACATAACGTTAATGACGTCATGTACGTCACGTTAATGTACGTTTTCTGACGTAATGTGGCGTTATAAGTATTGTAATAAATAGAATCTAACATTCGTTCTCATTCATTATTGAATTTATTAAACTCGTTAGCAAAAATGATACAATGCTCGGCAAGAGCCTGGCATTATATCGTTTTGCCAACTCGTTAATAAATTCAATAATGAATGAGTACTCATGTAAGATCCTCTATATAAATAAAGAACAAAGGGCCACCACTCCGGTAATACTCATTTTATCGTTACACCGAAACAGGGCCCTATGTGACGTTTCAATTTTCATCCCAGACCGAAACGATATGCGCATTTTGTATTTTGTAATTAGAAACTGTAGGAGGAGTTTACAAGCTTACATTTTAACCTCTTGGCCTACCATCACTTTCCTAAATCCCTTTGGGTGAGACAACCTAATTTTTCTTAGAGAACTATCTTAGATCAGGTCCCCATATTTCAATTTGCATCCCAATTAAGATACAATCAAAAACGCCCAGTAAATTGGGATGGGTGGGTTGGTGGAGGTGAGTGTAGGGGTGGGCGGGTGGTGGTATTGTAATGCTTTCAGCCTCTAATAGTTCACTGAAAGTGGGCACCCCAACAATAGCAGCAACTAGATTTATTTTTCTTGCAAATATACCCTCAGTACAATGTTATCAATACAACTGGAAATTGCAGTCAAAATATCCTAGTAAATGAACATGTTTTATGATGGATATATGTATACTATTGTTGATGTGTATGGGGATTTTTTAATGATCTAATGATTTAATCCAATCAAAGCTTTTTTCAACCAATCAGAAGCCCCGAAACAATAGTGGTATCTGACCACATGCACTCCATGATTCGGTTGGAAACTGCAAGAAATGATGTTTTTTTTTATTTATTTTTTTAGGTAATTCAATATCTGTTGTAAGCGATTTGCTTCTAAGGTACTTCTTGATTGTCTTCCTGGGTAGAACCAGTACTAAGCAATGTAGATAAAGTGTCTTGCTCAGGGACACAACACATGTGACTATGGTGGGGATCGAACCCACGACTTTTGGATCATGAGTCCAACGCTCTACCAGTAGACCACAGCGCTCCACAAAAGAAGAATTGCCCATACAATATATATATATATATATATATATATATATATATATATATATATATAAAGAACAAGGGGCCACAACTCAGGTACTACTCATTTTATCGTTACACCGAAACAGGGCTCTATGTGACGTTTCAATTTTCACCCCACACCGAAACGATATGCGCATTTTTGCCTTTGTAATTGGAAACTGTAGGAGGAGTTGCGCATACAATTTTTTTTCCGTACGGACGTATTGACGGACAACTCCATTTTAAGTATACGTTCGCTGAAAGACTGGGGCGGGAAAATGAAACTTCCTCGTAATAGGAGCTTTCAGGTGTACCACACCCATTGCGCCACAGGAAGTGTTTGCCTAGCGTAACGCCGGTCAGTAAATAATTCTCATTTCTTTTTGTAAAAAAAGGCATTTTCACTAATTTAAAGTGCCATTTTTGGTTTATATCACATTGTTGATCTATTTGTTACATTTTTTAAGCATTGTCATGTTAAAATTGGGACTTTCGATTAATTTTTTTTGCTTATATGGAAATGAGTGCATGAATACAGTATATAATTATTGGCATCTCAGTGTTTATGTTTTTAAAGGGAGCAGTCATTCATGAGACACGTTCTTTCTTAGAAGATATATGACCCCCACTTTTATGTGGAGTTTTTGGCAGCATATGTGTCATTTGTGATGAGAATGTAGGTTATTCCTTTTTAATTTGGGGCTAACATGGCATTTACATTTTAATTCATGCACAACTCAATGCAAAAATCAATAGGCGTGTTACACCTTCAAACAACGCATATGTGCGATAAAAAAATAAAAAAAGTTATAAATAAAGCGCGAACGGGATATGATTGCGCAAAATACCGCATTAAAAAATAAGACTATTTAACCTTACACCAAAAGAGTGGTTCTGGTGCAAATTCTAAAAGAGGAGGATAATTTATCACAGAGAATTGGTTGTCACAGAGATCTATTTAAAACCTGTTCACGACATTGTGAGAGCGTTAGCGGCTTAGGCAAGTCATTATTGCCAGGATTTGACAAATATTGGAATGGTGATAAACACACGTAGCGTAATTAATTTTGATTGAGACAATCGTTGTCACGTGAATACGTTCTTTATGGAATGGTAATGATTTTTGAAAATATCACGGGGATTTGCGAGACAACGAAACTCGGCGAGAATTTAATCACGCGGACTTACAGGGTTGGCTAGGGAAATACGTTGTCTGTATTTTAAAATGTCAGACTTCTACCACAAAAGCCGCAATGGATTTATTTTGTTTTCTAACATTATGTCATTTCTGCAAACTGCGCCTTTAAAGGGACACGCGGTAATCTCTATTCTGAAGAAAAAAATCAACCGCTGCGTTACGTTAGTTTCATTGTACAATTTGAAAACTTGCAAATCACGTAATTTCTAATTTCTTAACATTAAATTGTTCAAGTAATTATGCTGGTATAGTACTTATATGGCCGGCCTGTCACATATTTCTTAAATAAAACATATAGTAAAAATTATCAATACAATTTATACAATCTTTAGTATTATTATTATTATTATTATTATTATTATTATAATCTTTATTATTATTATTATCATTATTAATAATATTATTATTATAATCTTTATTATTATTATTATTATATTATTATTATTATTATTATTATTATTATTATCTTTATTATTATTATCATTCTTATTCTTCTTCTTATTATTATTATATTGATTATTATTATGATTATTATTATTATTATTGATTATTATTATTATTCATTATTATTACTATTATTATTATATTGATTATTATTATATTGATTACTATTATTATTATCATCATATTATTGTTATTATTATCATCATATTATTATTATCATTATTTTTATTTTTATAATTATTATTATATTGATTATTATTATTATTATATTGAATATTATTATTATTATTATTATTATTATTATTATCATATTGTTATTATTAATATTTATTATTATTATTATTATTATTATTATTATGATTATTATTATCATATTTTTTTATTTATTTTTTGTATTATTGTTTTTATTATTATTATTATTATTATTATTATTTTATTATTATTATTATTATTATTATTATTATTATTAACGACATCAATTAGGCCTAAAGCTCATTGAATGTCCCAAGATTGCCCTTTGTGCCTTTAATATCGTTTTCAATACAGAACTAAGCAATATAAATTAGATTCCTCCTAATTAAGATAATTAGCATTTTGATTTAACTTTATCGAGCCGGCCTTTACAAGTCCAAAGCCATTGAATAATTGATGTCATTAAACTAATGTTAGCATATTTTCCTGGAATATTAATAACTAACGTTTAGTTCTCTGTACGGACGTTTGCGACTTATATCATCTTTTTTTTCTCTGATATAAGTAAGAAAGTAAGTAAGTAAGTAAGTAAGTAAGTAAATATTTTATTATAGTGACATGTGCTTTATTGTGACTTGGTTCACTGCTGTTGTATATATAGAAGTAATAATAGTATAATGTCTCTGAACAGGTGTATATAACATTGAAGTAAAACTAGTTTATTTCAACAAATAATTTATTTATGTGGATTTTAGCAGTGATTGCATACGTGTGAAATATAGTTTTATTTTTGTCAGTGTCAAAATAAGCTTCTTCTTTCTTTTTTAAAACAATAACTGTGCTTAATATAATTAACCTGGAAATGATATAGCTAAGTAAATGAGCTGTAGTTTTTTAAAATCGAGTTGTTTTTTTGTTGTTGTTTTTATCACGAAAGTGATAAATATTTTGAAAGTTGTATGATATGTTTATTGATATCGGTCAAGTGTTTTATGAGTTATGGTGAGCTCAAAACAGCAATTTCACCATACTGAGCCTATGACGTCGCCGAAAATATCTTTTTCTTTTGCGAAATCTTTGAGTATAAGTCATAAAACAAGTATAAAACCAACTCTGTTATTAACTCTGAGACAACAAATATCCTACATGTATTCAGGGACTGTATATTAAACAGGTCCGGATGTATTACATATTTTTTTGTTTTTTTATTCTGTTCCATTTACGTGTCTGATGTGCCGAAAAGTTTTAGGTAAACATGCTGTTATGGTGTGTGTGTTTTTTGTGTGCATTGGAATGCACCTATTTGGAAGGTGTTAGGAAGTTACAACTTTTAAAAGGAGCATACCATAGTCGATATTTAAAGTAAATCGCATCAATTCAATGGGTGTCTACGAACATTTGGAACGACCCTCGTCTATGTTAAATGCATGTATTTTCAAGCTAGTACCTTTTTGAGAGACGTTTGAGAGACCTGTACTTACTTCTATGGAAATTCAAAAAAAAATTACATACAAATTGCTTGCGAAAATATATATTTAATTTTGACAAATACGATGTGTTTTTCGTAATATGCACTTTTGCCGTGTGTCATTGTAAATATTAAATTATTTGTTGGCGTGTATGAGAATATATATATATTTGTGTAAGTAATTGTTCTGTTCGTATCGTATTTAATAATACAGCCCGTCGATTTAGATTTAAAACCGTAGACAAATCGTTCGGGGTGTATCATTATTTTTGACATATGTTAGAAAACAGTCGAGTACAAATAGTGAAATATTACAGAATTCTGTATATGATGCATATCGGTTTATATGACATATTGTTTGGGGGCGCTTGCTTCAGCCAAAGGTTTTTTCTGCAGTAGCTTGAGCAATTTAAATAAAACGTTATATATGATCAATTATATATGATAAAAACTGATATTTTTAGTGGTAAATAAAAACACCTTAATTTTGAAAATCGGTTGAGAAATAAATATTTTACAGCCCAAATGATTTTTGCTGGTTTTGTTCCTATGTAAATTCCTTAATGGTGGGACAACAGAAAACTAAGAAATTTCAAATAACTTCAGTTGGCCTTCATAGTTTGCTATAAAACGTTCAGGGTCTTAATTTACAAATATCCAACAATTTGAAACCGTTTGTTGATAAGAATTGTAAAAAAGAAAATAATGTTTTATTTTTTTCATGCAGAATTTTGCATTGAAAATTCCCCATCAAAAACATGAATTTTCAAATTTCTCAACCGATTTTGAAAAGTAAGGTATTTTTATTTACCACAGAAATGTCTGTTTCACCGATGTACAACTTATTTAGGTACTAGATGAATTTTGGCTAAAAAGTCCAAAAAAAAACTTTGGCTGAAACAAGCGTCCCAAACAAATAGTGCGCATGGCGGAAGGCCCTCTCATGAAGTCTTACTGACTTCAGTCGAGACACTTTTTTGCATTTGCTAGCATAACATTGTTTGCGATCGATGATTAGTTGATATACCTTGTTGTACCATTGATAATCAGTTTATCATTATTTTTATTATTCTATATCTTAACCCGATTAAGTTTTGGCATGAAAATGACAAAGGCTGGGCCATACTTAATTAAATTTATTCAAGCAGACACTCTTTCTTATATGTTACTTTCCCTTTCGTGGGTGAATACATATATAAGTAAAGCTTTAATATGTAGCCAATTAGTTTCTGCTTCTGATTTCTTCGCTACGCTATTCTACACGGATTCAAAACCAGTGCCTGGGGAAAACTGGATGGTTGAATTATATGGGTGTTTAAATAAACCTCATTATCAAGTAAATTACAGTTTAATTTCTTACGTTTTATTTGAAATAAGCAGCAAGTGACGCCAATACATTGCCGATCGCAAAAAAACCCCACCGAATTCCTCCCAAGTAAGCCATGCATGATATATAGTAGTCACAAATCCTAATTTCCTGGAAAAACCTGCAAATTATTGAACATGTCCTACCATCCAAGCAGAAAATAATAAAGCACTGTAAGTATCAATTATACTTTTCACATGTGATATCACAGCTGGCCCCGCTTTATGAAACGATTTTTTTCATTGTACGAGTACTCGTAGGTCAACTGATTGTGAAAATGAAATGAACGTGAATTCATTTTATTTTCTTATACCTAATCTGTTTCTGAACTACCTGCTTAAATCATTGCCTACATAATAATAATAATAATAATAATAATAATAATAATAATAATAATAATAATAATAATAAAATTAAAATAATAATAACAATAAATAATAATAATAATAATAATAATAATAATAATAATAATAATAATAATAATAATAATTATTATTATTATTAATAATAATAATAAATAATAAAATATATTTAAAAAGTTTGACTTGTGATCAGAATCATCGTAAGAAGCTTGGTGTGACCACGTGCAAAACGCATAGCTTTGTTGTTATTTTGTTTTGTTTTGGCGGTAGCTAGGACATTGAAAATAGTGAGACCATGGTACGTGAATATGTTATAAATTGTTGAGGATATACTTTCAAGGGAAACATATACGTCTGTTAAAAATGTATATGTATATATTGTGTGATCACATGGGCCTATGGCTTACTGATTCTGAAATAAAGTGCTACTATTTAATGTGCTGCACCGCCTATGCAATCGCTTCGGAAATGACATTGTGAATGAATCTACATTTTAGGGATAGATAGCTCTTTAGTTTCCTCCAATTATCGGAGAGCATACATAGATAAATCAACATATAACTGACACATATATGACAAAGAACACTTTAAGCCATAATTAATCAAAGAACAAAAATAAAAAGTAAAACAAACATATACATTACAGTACTGAAAGCATGATTGTAAATAGAGGGTGTAATAATTACAATACCATGTGTCCCTTGTCGAAACGAAAAGCAAGATAATAAAACGCGTTATTAATTACAAACCTCTTTCTTATGAAAACCAATCCTAGTATTAATAAAAGCACAAAATGCTAGTGCATTAGATTGGGCCTTATATTTCATCTGATGAAAACGTTTGGTCTGAAAATCTCGACGAGTCGACGAGTTCATTGTCGCATAAATTATAATTGTTAATTATTTTGGTGTGAAAAAGCTTGAATAAGTACATGTTACGTGAATGAAGTATATTTTTATTTGATATTTGTACAACGGAAAGTGAAATTGAAAAACTAAATTCACATTTTATTATTTCGAAATTTGTGATTATATATGGGAATACTATTGTATTGCATGAAGTTATACCAACATGCATAAGTTACTAACAGACATCTCTGGTTACCAGGGTTTATACTATGGTTTCTAAGCAGTTACATGGCAACACTACTAAGTTTACCGCAGTATTTAAGCATTGCAAACACGTGGTATGACACCGAATCGACTTCAGTCCTTTAAATATTTAGGATAACATCTTAGTTCGAAGTCTGAGCTGTATTTATCTGTTAAACGTAATATTAATACATTGTAATTTATAAATTAAAATAAAACACAGTTGACCTACATCTGAATTGTATTTCATTTGATTTGTATTAGCACTTTTATTTCACAATAAGCAATCAAGTTCCATGTGATCATACAACATACACAGAAGATACTGTATTTCAAATTTCCAATAGGCTATTAAGCCCGTGAGGATACAAATACAAAGTGCAGTAATTGGTACATATACACATAAATTATATGAAAAATTATCAAAATATATACAACCATTACCAGCTTTTATGCAACCATGCGTAATTTTTAACAGCTATTCAAAGATATTGCACTAACGACTTGAGAAATACAGTCATATTCTATATAGCAGTTCAATTTATTTCAATCAATTTCAATAACTCAATTTATTTAATTGAAGAGCTTTATAAAATAAAAATACATAATCTACAAAACCTGGCCTAATTCGCTGAGTTAGTTCTATAATTTTAATCTTGTTAAGTAATTTCAAAAAAGTATAGATATTTATTGATTCCTAACACTGCGTAAACGCGTTCACATGCGTTTACACATGTGCCGTAGTAATTCATTTCTTTATGTTAGGTTATAAATGTTTTCAAACTCAAGTCGTTCGCTGTTTAGCTAAGTTTAACACAAGTGTCTTTAAACCACAAAGAGGAGACTGGTGCCGCCAACAAAGAGAGAATAACCAATAACTTAAAAGTCAAAAACGTGTAAAATTCGATTCAATTACTGCCAGTTAGACATGCTCATCATTTTCAGATTTATTGACTTGATGACAAGAGCTATGGTCAACATTTGGACATTTTATTTTGGACCAGAATGTCCATCTCGCGCCATGTTGTCTGGTCATTCCGGTCAGCTGCGTCGCCGAAATTTTGACCACTGGTCAGTTCTTCGGCCGAAATCTGCGCATGTTGGCGTTTAGTACTAAGGGTAGTGTAGCGCCGAATAACTTTGGTTTGGAGCAGACAAAAAACGATTTCACAAACAACATCTATACACAGGAACAAAAGCTAGGTGTTTTTAAATACGTTCCACAACGTATGTTCCACATATACCAGGACCCGTCTATATTATATGAGTCCCTGCATACACTGAAAGGAAAAAGAAACGTATAATGAGTATTTCCGCTATGTATGTTTAATATGCTACTTCTAATAGAATGGTACAGGACGACATTAGGCCTGTCCTTCCGGAAAGAAGGTTTAAACAGCACCAAACACACCAATGGTTACCACTTTAAAGTTTCATTATCGACAGAATGCGCATTTGGCTCAAGCAAGTGAGCAAACTTAGGCTTTGAACGTTGCAATCTTTTAACATTAAACATAATGCTGAAATGACTTGACCTTTCAAGCGAAACTTCAACATTCGTGAATTTCGTGTAACAAAGTAAACTTTGATTAAAAGGTGTACTACATGACATAGTTGTCCTTTCTGTAATTAGTTGTAGCCCATTTTTGTACAAAACACGTAGAGATATATTTGGAATATTACTTAGAATTAGGTGTATATAACAGTGTAGTATAGGCAATTTTTTGATTATGCGTTTCTTTTTCCTTTCAGTATATGTATTTCATATAAAAGTGACACATGAATACACATGATGTTTAGTAGTGCTTTACTTCATTTTCATCACAGTTAAGGCTAGCTAAATACGACGGTCGATTTTTTTCGTGGTGGAGGCAGACTACCCACTGTACTGTAAACCTCCCGTCATCCATACGAATCGACACTTTCTTACTTACATAATTATGAAAGTACCTTTAATTAAATAACATTGAAACTTAAACATTCATTCATTATTCATTCATTATACAGTTTATATGTGCCACATAATGCCATTTTTACCCCCCCCCCCCCCCACCACCACCCCACCCACGCCACCTCCCTTCCACCACCCCTTACACACGTACATACACACACACCACCGTGAGTCCCTTTCAGTACATGTCCCTTTCTAACAATATACGCGTTCCAAAATCAGTTCGATCAATAGTCTCTGGTATTTTAGTCATATTTTTTAAAATTGAAGTATTTGTTTTTCTGTCATTTTTACCGTTTGATAAATGTTTTATTCTGAAACATCAAAGCGATTTTCCCCATCAATTACTAGCGTTTTACATTAAAAAAGTTGAACCCTAATGCATTTGAATATATTGAAGCGTTTCCCAGAGTTAAAATACGAGGTCGGAAAAAGTAAAACCCAAAACATACAAACTTCTTTTCGTTTCAGTTTCACCGAAGAACACAATAAACTTCAATTGAATGATGGCAATATTTTTTCGGTAAATAAATGACAAACTAACGGTAAAATAATCATGTCATGCTTTCTTCATACGAAATTAAAATTCACGCTTAATTTTACAAACAAAAAGACAAAAATTCTTTCCAGGGTGATTTCGTTTCTGCGGAACCGAACATGGCGTCTGTATTGTAGTATTTGAAAAATCGGCAAAACAGTAATTGACAATTGATAGAGACCATCCATTTTATGTGATTGATAAACCATTAGTGATTGGTAAATAAATGTTTTCTCAACCAGGCGACATTTTCTATAAGCAGACGACATTTTCTTTATGCAGACGACACTCCGCGTTTGAAGAGATCCAGAACTGGAAATCCTTGTCACGAGTCTACAGACGTCAGTTGAAGAGGCGAACCTCTTGAAATAACGGCGAGTAGACAACTGACAAATTGAATGCTTCAGAGAAAAATGTTATACCGTAATTATGCCATTAGACATAGTGACATATTATTTTCTTAACGTATTAATGTCAAACACTGAAAATGGAGCCTTCAAAAAGTAACACCTGAACGATTTTTTTTTCAATTCGACAGTTGCTCTTCCATGTGGTTTCAACTTTAAACCACAATACGAAATGCCTGTGATTACACAATGGTGTCAGGGTGCAAAATGCAAAACTATTATATTTAACAGTAGTTTTTCACATGCCATTTTCGCCACAGTTGTGTGCATGAATGCCGAGAACCGGAAGCCTCTATCTCAGTTCGCTAGATCTCTTGGCAACAATCAGGTACAAATATATTCATTTTAGATTCATGGTTGCTTTCTATCTTCGTCGTAAATAAGGTACAAGAAGAAATTGATGCAAAGCATCAGGGCGGCGCAGAATGTTTTCAAAAGGAGGAAACAAACATGTGTATTTATTTGCAAGTTTTTATTATATAACAACAAAAATATAGAAATATTTTAAAAATATTAAAAAGTTATAACAGCAGTTACAGTAACTGGAAACAGTAAGCAATAGTAACTTGAGAACAAAGGCACATACTTAAGATATCAAAACATATTTAAGTGTTTGCATTAATTGCTGATGATATATATCTATAGAATGTTATGAAGATGTTTAGAATGTTGAGGTAGTTTGAATTAAGTAAAAAAAAACATATCAAAAAATAAGCTGATAGGATCAGTGAAATGTGTACTATGACAAATGGCTGGGGTAGGTGTACATGTAATCGGAAGTAGTGGTTTGTAGTGGTAAGATATCATACAGTGTTTTTTTTTGAATGTTTGACAAAAGTTTCAAAGCTGTATCTGTTATAGCTACTGAAAGAAGTGCACCTTAACGTAAAACGTAACAAAATACGCAGACGCCGATCAAGGGATGACAATAAGTCGTATTTCCCCCAAAAACATACTGGCTAAAAAGTGGACCTTAACGGAAAACTTAACCAATATACTAAGTTCAAAAAGGGGTATAACGTTTGCAGAAAGCAGCACAGAGTTATGAAACCTGATAGGCTGGGTCATGTTATGATGTAGAACAACTGTATAAAGTTTCAAAGTTGTAGCTGTAATAGTTACCTAATATATGGACCTATGACATAGTGCCAATTTCAATACAGCAATTTCAATACAACAACGCAATCTGATGGCCAGTCTTTTACCCCCAACATTTTGGCCAGTCTTTTACCCCCAACATTTTTAATCAAGTGCTCCTCCATATGCCACGTGCTCCTCCAAAATCAAATGCGCGCTCAAGGCGCGCCGCCAATTACTTTCATGATATGACACGAAATTTATCATGAAGATATTTACTTTTCTGCCTCAAAAAGGGGTGAAAAAATAACTATTTAGCTTTATCAGAGATCTAATAAGAATTGTTTTTGTTTATTATGTCTCTGGCTTTATCAGGCTAAGGGTAAGTGTCTTGCCCAAGAACACGCCGACGAAACTCAGTGGCACCAGTTACAAATCCGCCGCGCTACCGACTGCGCCACGCCAGCCCTCAGGCCAATTAAAACGATTTCAGTATATTTCCAAAAAGATATCGTCATGTCTGTGGCTGTTATCCAGAATACGTTCGTATATATCACAGGAACATAGTTTATTATTCTACAATGCATATATAAATCCTCATCTTAATTATTTCTGTGTTATTTGGGGAAACTCTTCTAATACCAATGTATATATAATCACAAAATAACAAAAAAGAGCATGCACAATTATACAATGTCATGAATATATTAATCTTGAAACTGCACGTATTTTTCTAAATATGGTATCATTCGAAGAAATAGTTTTTCTTCAAAAAGCTAAAAGCACGTATAAAACAGCGAATCAAATGTCCCCGCAATAGTTAAGCGACTTGTTTCATATGAGAGTAATGAGCAAAATACTCCAATGCAAGTGAGATCAATTACAAATAGAAATTTCATAATACCTAAGCCACATAACGAATTATTCAAAGGGAGCTTATCATATTCTGGAACTAAAGTGTGGAATAGTATTCCCCTAGAAATGAAAAACTCTATATCATTGAATGTATTTTCCAACAAATGCTTGAAATGGGTAAAAAGAGAAAATCGAATCTAAATCTAGCATAGTCTAGTTTGCAACAGTAATGATATATACACTACACAAATGTGTCTATGTTTATGTATACATTATAGTATGTTTATGTTTCATCTTGATTGATTTCAGACAGCGTTTCATTTTAAGATATCACATTGTCATATGCTTTGATATGATTCATAAGTATGCCTACAGCTATTTTATAAATGACGTTTATTGTTGTATTATATTTGTAAATATGTTATTAAGAGGGCCTCAGGGAAGATTGGCTATGTCAATTAAGTCACCCTCTATAAATAAAGAAATTACTGACTTACTTACTTACTTACATACTAACTTATTAGCCCAATTTATTCGCGAGTTTTTTTACGCGCATAAAATCGACGTTTGCCTGACATCATGTTGTAAATTAACGTACAACATCAATTGTTGACGCACCAGTCAAACATTTAACGTCACTTGCTGTTCTTATAAGTTAAAAGTAAGAAATTAATATTAAATTAACTTGAAAATATGTCTGTTTGAAAGTCTCGTAGAATCTCTCAAAATCTCACCAAAATCGCCCCAAACGTGACGGGCGATTCCAAATGTCCTATTTACCCCCAGGCCCGTGTAGCATAGCGTAACGAAGAAATCAGAAGCGGGCCGGGTGACCGAGGCTATCTGACGTCATGAAGAAACAACAATATGGCGGCGTATAGGACTCACACCACTATTATCTCCCTTGACTATTCGTGTCCTACAGATGAAGGAGGTAGATAAAAAAAACAAGTTCGCTTTTCTACATTGATTTATCTTTACCAGGTTCTAAATATACAGCATTTTAGGAAGAGATCATAGAAAAATGCATGTTGATATAAGATTTCTAGCTAATTCTGCCCCATTTTACACATCATGGGTCTAATCACCACGGGGTTGTATTTTTGTCTAAATTTTGATAGGTGTGACACCTATCAATATTTAGACAAAAATACAACCCCGTGGTTGTACATGAAATTAAAAAAAGATCAATCTGGTAAATATTTGTTAAATGTGTTTTAAATTGCAGATATTGGATCAATGAAGAATTTAAGCATAAATACATGTTGCAAAATCTGTTCTTCTATGCCACGAACAAAAACATTACAATGGGACCCTATGGAAAATTAATTGTGGTGTGAGACGTATACGACTAGCGTTATATTCTGTTGAATCGACACACTCGTAAAACGAGTTCTATACGATAAAAAATGCCTTAACTTGGCCGAGCCATTCTGCGTTTTCATGCCGAAAGGAAGATAGAAAAATGCAACACACGTGACTTGCTCGGATTGATCAGAACAGATAAAATTAAATGGCAAACCTAAGTAAATCGATGACTGTCTCTAATAAGGTTTTGAACAAAATTAAAGAAAGTTTCCTTGTGTTTTAAGATCTACTTTATCATATTCTCTCTATATAACTCACCACCAATTCCTTGCAACATCTATTGTATTATAAGACTGTTGGGAATTATCAACGAATGTGTGACTTGATTAAACCTTACCCAGACCTTTTAGAAAAAATATTTATTTGAAATCTAGCTATGTACACATATGCGAAAACTTAATTGTTTAATAATAATAATAATAATAATAATAATAATAATAATAATAATAATAATAATAATAAAATAATAATAATAATAATAATAATTAATAATAATAATAACAATAACAACAATAAGAACAACAAGACTATTACTACTACTACTACTACTACTGCTGCTACTACTGCTACTACTACTACTAGTACTACTACTACTACTACTACTACTGCTGCTACTACTGATACTACTACTACTAGTACTACTACTACTACTACTACTACTACTACTACTACTACTACTACTACTACTACTACTACTACTGCTGCTACTACTGCTACTACTGCTACTACTGCTACTACTACTACTGCTGCTACTACTGCTACTACTACTACTAGTACTACTACTACTACTACTACTACTACTACTACTACTACTACTACTACTACTACTACTACTGCTGCTGCTACTGCTACTACTACTACTAGTACTACTACTACTACTACTACAACAACTACTACTACTACTACTACTACTACTACTATTACTACTACTACTACTACTACTACTACTACGGCTACTACTACTACTACTACTACTACTACTACTACTTCTACTACTACTACTACTACTACTACTACTACTATTACTACTACTACTACTACTACTACTACTACGGCTACTACTACTACTACTACTACTACTACTACTACTACTTCTACTACTACTACTACTACTATGTTATTTTAATAATGCTGTTGCTGCTGCTACTGCTACGACTACGACTATGAAATTCAACCGAAGACCGTCTCGGATATCGTAGTACACCCTGAACCCTTAACCAAGGAACAACCGCTCATTGTAACCTCATCTCACTCTTTGACATTCATTGGGCATTCACAGCTATGCCTTTTATTACATTCAAATTTCCCAACAATCGCCATGGCTCGACAGGGACACAAACTTTTGAATTGGAAGACTTCCATAATAAACGAAAACGATCCAGAAATATAATTAGCTTACATAAAACAATTACGAACGAAAATGTAAACATTCGCTATGTTCAGAGTATCTTCTTTTTTTTAACAATATAGAAGTATCACGTGGTAATATGAATCACGTGGTAGTTATGTATACACGTGTAATGAAAGTGCCGTTGCAAGTTTTACTTAAGTTGACTGAACTATAATAGTTGATTAGTTCACTTGTTTGAGAGACGCTATTTGCATCAATAGATTATTAAAAGGAGCACATAATTAAATTCGAGTTGGCAGCAAGACGTTGTTATGCATCGGCCATTTAGGCCTATATAAATTTGAAAAATGAAAAAAAAAAAGGGTCCAAAAATGAAATTTGAAAAGTAAAAAATGCAAGCCGGAGGGTGTGACCTACTACCATGATAGAGTAGTTGTTGCAAAATGGATAATACATGTATTTGTATGTTTCAGGATTGAAGGTATAATAGTAAACAAATTACAGCGCAAGGGACGTTTTTGGGGTTGATTGGGTTAGTGTGACCTTAACGTTTGACCTACTGACCCTAAGAATCAATATTTTAACACGGGTATTATTTCTGTAAAGTTTCAAGATGGCCTTATACTTACGAGTTACAGATAGGAGAATGTTTCTCAGGATTCGGTCATTGTCAGTTCCAAGTATCCTTGGTGACCTACTGAACCAAAAAGCAATAGGCTTCCACCTCTCACTACGGACAATGCACACTTATGACGTTTACTACGGGTGAGAGTATACCTTTGGAGTCATCATGTGGAATGCTTATGTGCATATTAGGTCATGTTGACCTTGACCTCTTGACTTTCTATCACAAGAGCAATAGAGTTCCTTCCCTTACCAAACGCAATTTGCCTATACAGTTTCATGAGTGTAGGTTTTATACTCCTGGAATATGTATACCCCTATGAGGTTATGGTGACCTTGACCTTTGACCTAGTGAACCGAAAATCAACAGAGTTTCTCCTCTGACCAAAGGCAATGTATCTATGAGGTTTTGAGATGAGTGTCGTGTTTTTGAAGTTATCACATGGAATAAATATAGCCACATGAGGTCCTAGCGACCTTCACCTTTAACCTACTGACCCCAAAAACAATAGAGTTTCACTTCTCACCAAGGGCTATGTACCTAAGAAGTTTCATGAGTCTGATGGTTTCAGTTATCGCTTGAAATGCATATTTCCATACAGGTCATAGTGACCTTGACCTTTGACTGCCTTGACCCCAAAAATAAGTGTTCCTACCCTCACCTAGGGAAATGTACATGAAGTTTCATGATGGCAGGTGTTATGGTTTTGACATCATAGTGAATAAAGCATATTTCCAAAAAGACATGGTGACCTTGTCCTTCGACCATCTGACCCCAAAAACAATGAGGTCCCTCCTTTCTCCAACGCAATGTACCTGCTTGGGTGTTATAGTTTCAACATTATCGTCTGTAATGAGTAATTGTTTATGGACAGATGAACCCATACCATAATACGCGTATACAAATGTGCAAGAGAGACATCTACCTTCAGTGTATTTGCAGACGGTAGAATAACCATTTCTATTTAGACATAGTGAATGTATATGTCATCATAATTTCTACCAGAAACCAGTTTCTTTCTGCAAGTCTGAAATAGTTTTGACTAATTGTGGAAAAAATTCAACCAAAAGTAGAGTTTTACCATATGAAAAGATTTATTCCAAAACATTTTTTTTTTTAACAATTCCATCGAATTTCATGTCACGCTTACACGGTCTTGATCAACATGAAAAACACAGAATCATTCTGACAACTACTTAGACTAGATGGGTGCCTTTTGGTGCATGTGTCGTCTGTTCTAGAAAGTATTTAACTTATTCACAACCTCTACGAAGACGATGAAAACTTTGTGTCAATTATTAGTGTATAATATTTATGTCAAACTTGCATTAAATCGCCCGATATACCCTGGTGATTAATAAAAACGTACGCTTTGGGCTTTGGTATGTTTACATTTTAACGTGTGTGTTGACATAAACAATATATGTGCTATAAATAACCCATCTGGATCTGAACGCTACCTGTTTTATAATCCTAGAGGTGGCGATCGTTGAGCGATCAAAAATTGGCCAGATCTCTTGACAAACTTTCAATGAACGCCCAGTGATCGCCAACATATCGCAATGATCTCTCAATGATCCTCCAGTGATCTCTACGGTCGCCACGGTCTCCTCATAGTTTTGACCCAGTCCAAAACTATGAGGAGATCGATCACCAAGGTAAGCGATCTCTCAACGAACGCTCAAGGAGCCCTTAACGATCTCATCGGTCTCCCAATGATCTCTAAGCGATCTTTCAATGAGCGCTCAATGATCGCCAAGGTTGCTCAATGATCTCTATAGATCGCCATTAAAGTTGCCGAAAATTGAATTTTTGATCGCTCAATGAACACAGAAGCGACTTGTTCGAGGTTTTAGGAGATCGTAGAGAGATCGGGCCAATTTTGTATCGCTCAACGATCTCCTTCTGTGTAAAGGGGGCATTACTAAGCGTAAACCGTTTATTTTCTATTTTTAGCTCTACTGATCAGAGATCAGCAGAGCTTATGCCGTGGTGCGGCGTCCGTCGTCCGTCTGTCCGTCTGTCCGTAAACTTTTATTTGTAGCGACTTCACAGCTGAAACTACTGGATGGATATTCATGAAACTTTACAAAAATGTTGCCCATAAAGTCTAGTTGATCCTAGCAATAATTCATGTTGATGTGAAATCCAAGATGGCCGCCAAAGCTAAAAATAGAGTTTTAAAATACAAGTTTGTAGCGACTTCTTCTTGAAAACTATAAGTGATATTGATATGGGACTTTTTCTAAAATGATCAGCATGACATGATGTTGATCCTAGTCAAAAATCGTTTTGATTCAATGTTAAACATGGCTGCCAGCGGCCATCTTTGTTTACATAGAGTTATATAGTAAAAACTTGTAGCGACTACTTCTCTGAAACTACTTGGCGGATTGTCATGAAACTTTACAGGAATGTTGCTCTTGATATCTAATTGATCCTAGAAAAATTTCAGGTCGGCCGGAAATTCAAGATGGCCGTCACAGCTAAAAATAGATTTTTAAAAAATAAGTTTGTAGCGACTACTTCTTGAAAACTATAAGTGATATTGATATGGGACTTTTTCTAAAATGATCAGCATTACATGATGTTGATCCTAGTCAAAAATCGTTTTGATTCAACGTTAAACATGGCTGCCAGCGGCCATCTTTGTTTACATAGAGTTATATAGTAAAAACTTGTAGCGACTACTCCTCTGAAACTACTTGGCGTATTGTCATGAAACTTTACAGGAATGTTGCTCTTGATATCTAATTGATCCTATCAAAATTTCAGGTCGGCCGGAAATTCAAGATGGCCGTCACAGCTAAAAATAGATTTTTAAAAAATAAGTTTGTAGCGACTACTTCTTGAAAACTATAAGTGATATTGATATGGGACTTTTTCTAAAATGATCAGCATGACATGATGTAGATCCTTGTGGAAAATTATTTTGATTCGACGTTAAACATGGCTGCCAGTGGCCATCTTTGGTTACATAGAGTTATATAGTAAAAACTTGTAGCGACTACTCCTCTGAAACTACTTGACGGATGTTCATGAAACTTCACAGGAATGTTGCTCTTGATGTCTAGTTGATCCTAGAAAAAGTTCAGGTCGGCCGGAAATTGAAGATGGCCGCCACAGCTAAAAATAGATTTAAAATAAATAAGTTTGTAGCGACTACTTCTTCAAAACAATAAGAGATATTGATATGGGACTTTTTCTAAAATGATCAGTATGACATGATGTTGGTCCTTGTCGAAAATCGTTTTGATTTGACCTTAAACATGGCTGCTTTGTTTACATAGAGTTATATAATGAAAACTTGTAGCGACTACTTCTTTGAAACTACCTGACGGATTTTCATGAAACTTCACAGGAATGTTGCTCTTAATGTCTTATTGATCTTAGCAAAATTTCAGGTCGGCCGGAAATTCAAGATGGCCGCCACGGTTAAAAATAGATTTTCAAAAAACAAGTCTGTAGCGACTACTTCCTGAAATCAAAATCAATCAGTAGAGCTTCAAGGTCATTGACCTCTTGTTAATAACAGTGACCTTGACCGCAAATGCAACCCCAAGCTTCCCGTTCATACAAGCTACCTACCCATAAAGTTTCATTCCAATATCTCATTCCTAACTGAAGTTATTGAGCGGAAACAAAGTGTGACAGACTGACTGACAGACGGAGTGCAATCCTAAACAACAGGGCCAAGATGGCCCTGAATCGATCACCTGAGGATCTTTGCAATGATGAAAATATTGTCCTCCCGCAAATGCTGATTGAAGATGTTTTTAAGTCTTTACTTATATACATGTCAAAACATGCAAATGCAAAATCTCTACATACAAACTTTGGACCCAGTGGTTGCAGCCATCTTTGACCCCAGGGACTTCAAATGTGCAAACTTGATAGACCAGGGGTTAGCGATCATTAATAATAATAAAGAACAAGAGAACAAGAGGGCCTGTGAATGCTCTACAAGCTAAAATGGCTCTCAGTAGATCAAGGGGTTTCATCATTAAATTCCTTTCAATACCTTTTTACAAGCGCAAAACACAATAACACCCTCAACCGAAATTTAAAGCCACAACTCCATGCTAACAATTTAAACGAAGATTTTTTAAGTTTTCCCTATATAAGTCTATGTAAAACATGCAAAGTCTTTATATTCACAAAAAATAACAAAAGGAAAAACGCATCCAAACATGAAACAATAATAAAAACAAAGAATTAAAAACAAAAACAAGAAATTTCACTGTGACAAATGCCCCCGAAGTGGTTGTGACCTTTGACCTCTAAGTGTGACCTTGACCTTGGAGCCACGGACCTGGAATTTGCGCGCGACACGTCGTCTTGCTATGGTGAGCACTTGTGCGAAGTTATTTGAAAATCCGTCCAGGAATGTCAGAGTTATTGACCGGACACGAGTGTACGGACGGACTGACTGACGTTACTATATGCCGCCCTTCGGGACATAAAAAAAGTGTATCTCCAGTGAGATTTGAACCCACGGCCTTAGCTTCCCAGTGTACAAGAAGAAATCAAAAATGTTTCTATGGTGGCCATCTTGGATGTCATGTCTAACTTAATTTAACAATTTTGAAAAACATTTATCTAAGGATCATGCAAAGTTTGGTCAAAATTGACCAAGCTGTTTATGGGAAGATGATTTTTTGAAGATTATCCTTACATAAGTCTATGTAAAACATGTGATCCCTGGGGCGGGGCCAAATGTGACCCAATGGTCACCATTTGAACAAACTTGGTAGAGACCATAAGCCTATTGCAAACGCAAAACATTAAACCTCTGGCTCAGTAGAATATTTTTTATGTTTTCTCTATATAAGTCTATGTAAAACATGCAAAATCTTTATTTACAAACTTTAGAAAAAGTAAACAAAAGAAAAAATGCATCCAAATAGGAAACGAAAATAAAAATGAAGGGGAAAAAAACAAGGGAAAAAAAGAGGAAAACCTCCAGTGGGATTTGAACCCAAGGCCTTAACTTCCCAGTGTACAGAAGTAATTTAAAGATGTTTCTATGGCAGCCATCTTGGATATCGTGTTTAACTAATTTTAACAAATTTGAAAAACATTCACCTACGGATCATCCTTGTAAAGTTTGGTCAAAATTGACCAAGCTGTTTCTGAGAATAAGATTTTTTTTTAATTTCCCTATGTAAGTCTATGTAAACATGTGACTTCTGGGGCGGGGCCAAATGTGACCCCAGGATCACCATTTGAACAGGTTTGCTAGAGGACTATAAGCGTAAAGTAAATGCAAAATATTAAACCTCTGGCTCTTGTGAATTCAGAGAAGAAGACCTTTTAAGTATTTCCCTATAGAAGTCTATATAAAACATTTGACCCCTGGGACAGGGCCAAATGTGACCCCAGGGTCACCATTTGAAAAAAACTTTGTAGAGGACCATACGCCTATAGCAAATGCAAAAGTATTAAACCTCTGGCTCTTGCAGTTTCAGAGAAGACGATTTTTTTCAAGTTTTTCCCTATATAAGTCTATGTAAAATATATGACCCCTGGGACGGGGCCAAATATGACCCCAGGGTCACCATTTGAAAAAACCTGGTAGAAGACCATAAGCTTATAGAAAATGCAAAATATTAAACCTCTGGCTCTTGCAGTTTCAGAGAAGACGATTTTTAAAAAGGTTTTCCCTATACAAGTCTATGTAAAACATATGACCCCTGAGGCGGGCCCAAATGTGACCATGGTCACCATTTGAACAAACTTGGTAAAGGACCATAAGCTTATAGCAAATTCAAAATATTAAACCTCTGACTGTTGTAGTTTCAGAGAAGAAGATATTTTAATGTTGTTCCTATATAAGTCTATGTAAAACTGTGACCCCTGGAGCGGGGCCAAATTTGACCCCAGGGTCACCATTTGACAAACTTAGTAGAGGACTATAAGTTGATGCTACATGTAATGCATGAGCTCTGTGCCGTCACTGCCTTGTGGTTTCAGAGAAGAAGATTTTTTAAAGTTTTTTCCTATATAAGTCTATGAAAAACATGTAAAATCTCAATACACTAATTTTGGACCCCCTAATGTTTACATATCTAAAAACCATTCATCTAAGGATTGTCCAAGTGAAGTTTGGTTAAAATTGGCTAAGCGGTTTCTAAGGAGAATTCACCACAAACAAAAGTTTACGGAGAGACAGACAGACAGACGGACGGACGGGCGACGGACGCCGCACCACGTCATGACCTTTGATCAACAGAGCTTAAAAAAGTGTACGTTTAAAAATGTATTTTTATATTTGTGAACTTTTTTTTCTCACTTTTGTCACAAAATATATTTTTATATATGTCACCAAACGTGTTACATTTGTCCAGTGAAGTAATAAGTAATCTCTTATTCACTGATTTGTCGTATGTTTTTACATATGTGATTTCTTTTTACATTTGTAACCATTTCTACATTTGTGACATTTTTTACGGTTGAGGTTCCTACAATCTATAAGCATGCGCCAAATTGAAATCAGACGACACTTATTGCCATCTTGAAACAATCCCCGAGTGGGTTTATCTCTGATAAACATCATGAATGATAGAAGTATCCCCTAAAGTAGAATCTTGTCACAATGCAGTAAAAAGATACAAACTTTAAGTGGATTAAATACAGATCGTTTTGCAAAGGGGATCCGATTTTGTGCCGTTTAATTCTAACCTGTCATTCGTTCCACGTGACTTGTTTGGTGATGGTGGAATTTGGCTCGTGTCGCCTTTGAATCGAATGTGTGGGACCCGTTACTTTTGTACTCTGGTGTTTGCAAATTAATAGAACACGTGCCAGCAATAACAAAACTTGCCTTTGGTTTGTATCAACACGACTGTAATAGAATTAGTGACGATCATTGCTTTAAATTATTGTCAGGATATTGCATAAATCGTTCCGAGTAATAATAGTATACGGGGTCTGGAATTAAGTTAGTATTTGATTGCGTTCGTTTTTCTCGGATTGCAAATATTTTTATAGTAAATTGGATCTGGTATAACTAAATTACCTCGTTGTCTAGATTTAACAGATTCGTTGTGGGTAAACCAAGACGTATCATAAATTGTGTTGTCTGATTTCTTGTGTTTTCTCCTCACCGCTTTTGCTCCCGAGAAAAAACGAAACAAAACAAAAAAAAAGACTAAAAATAACACTGCCAATCGTTTTGGAGAGCTTCTTCGTGCTTTAATCCAAGTGTGCGACACCACTCTTTCGAATAGGTGATAACCTTGATTTAAATGTGTAATATCACAAATTGGATTAAAAACCGAAACGGTGCACCGTTGGGTTATTCCATTACATCATAAATCGGACCCAAGGACTTTTAAAATTGAACACCCAACCATAGATTCAACATTGAGTTTAAAGAACCAAATTTCGGAAAATAGGGTTCACCCATAGATGTTTATTAAATTGCCTTCCTGAGGTCCCGGGTGTATTTTAATGGAGTAGCCCATAGTAGAATCTATATTAGCAAAGGAGTAAAATATTAAATTCCATTGTCATTTTTTTTTGCCATGATCAATAAAGTTGGCCATCAGTATCGACCCGGCGGTTCCAGATGAGTGGTGGGAGAAAAAGGAATCAACTTGTCTCCAGCATGACTCTGCAGTTCAGCAGACGAGAAGAGTTTAGCTCCATACAGGCCATTTGTGTGGGTGTTACGTAAAACAAATAACAACTCAATTGTTTGTTTAAAGAGAAAACGGATTCAATAACAGGTTATAATAAAGATATTGAACGCAGGTACGCATTCGTCGACCCGGTGTCAGTAACATGTGAATGGGTGGGGTATCAGATCATGTGTCTACGGCGTGGTATTCCAGTACGATAGCACTATAGTCTAGAGTTGAGCGTTGAACTTAGTGTTACAAGTAGACACGTCGTCAAATGACTGAACGAGTGTTAAAGGCAAGGCAAACCCCATAAATACATTAAAGGGACACATGGCATTCTTGAGTTTCATATTGAAATTAGCACCTCGATTTATTAATCCTGCATCATATTGACTTTAAAATTGCTTGCATATAATTAAATAAAAATTTGAGACTTAAATTGTCTTCATTATTTTACCAAAGTGTTACATATATTATTGGTGGAATATAATATGTAGTTAGTAACATGTAAAAACAATTAGTTTTGAACTATTGTAATAATTAATATTAATGCTTGAACAAATGCAAGTTATATAGGAAACTAACGGGACGCCGCGAGTTTTACATAAATTAAGATTGCCGTGTGTCTCTTTAATACATACTGAAACGCATTACTACTACTATTTTTAAGTGATTAAATTGTATCGGAAAGGGACGAAACACTGTCACATGTTCGTCAAAAAAATATGTTTAAACATTTAAATTTGACTTTTGTCATATTTTCCGCCTCATTGCGGGTACAACAGTTACAATTTAATCTGCATTTACCTGGCACATATTACCGGCGACTGAAAGGTCATGATGGCGGTAGGGTCACACGGCAGCCTGTCGTCATTTCGGACAGTGGTCAGCAGCAATGGTCGAAGCTGACCAAAACAGGCTGGCACCCTGTGACGACAAACAAAAACTCTGCTCACCTAAAGTCATATCAATATCGAGCAAGGTTTCAAATTCCAATTATAGAAATTAATTTGCAAACTATCTCCCACTATTTTATTATTCAGAAACGAACATGATATTAACACTGTTTGAGAAATTGGCCTCTTATTATTATAGGCTCGTGTAACCCAAACGTGAGGCCCGGTGTTGAGGTGAAATCTTAACTGAGCCCATAAACGGGAACAGAACAGAACATATTCTTTATTTATATGACTTAAACAAATGTTTCTCGTCATATAAATACATATTACATTTGTTACTATGTGTCAGGTCGATTCAAATTTACATTAAACAATGAAAAAAGTACAAATACACAAAGCATACATACAGTATGCACTCATACAACTCACCCATTCACCCTGACGCCCAAAATGTCTCACACATTCACTCTGGCGCACGTATTTACCCTGTTATAATGATTTAACTATTCCCATTACATAGTTTCATATTACTATTTTAAGTTATTAATAGTTTACATGTTATGTCCAATAAACGGGTACATCAATAAACGTTCTTATACTTCATGCAACTGGGTCTATTTTATAGTCAATTTTTAAGTGAAAATGTGTTTTAATTTAAAAATATTAGATGTAGACAACAAGAAAACGAAGAATAATGCGTTCCTACAGCATATTTTTTTGAAGACAAGTAACATAGTTAGCAGCAGACACTTGATGTTGTATAGATTATATAGTATATATATCAAGTTAAAGTGTTGCTTTGAATACACAAGTTTGGGAATTGCATATCATATACATACGTTTTCTAAGATTGAATGTTTCCGCCGTGGCTGGCGTGGCACATTGGATAGCGGGGTGGACTTGAAACAGGAGGACTCTGGTTCAAGCCTCACCGGCGCTACTGAGTTTCGTCGGTGTGTTCTTGGGCAAGACAATTTCCCTTAGCCTCGTCTATCGGACGAGGACGTAATCTGGGTCGTCCCGTGAATCGGAGCCGTGCACGTTAAAGAACCATAGAAATCCATTCGTTAGTAAGAGTTGGTTCCCGGATTCCTATGTGGTCCGTTCCCTCTATGTGGTCCGTTCCCTCTATGTGGCAGCTACACACTATTATGTATTGATGGAGATGTTAAACACCATTCATGTCAATTCCTTTCCGCCGTCCAATATCTTGAATGCAGTCACATGTAGGCCGAAACAAAATTATACAAATCATATAATCAAATATTGAATTTGTTCATTCACATATGTTCCGAATCATGAAGAGGGTTTCCATAAAAACACAACCTGTGTGTCGCTTACTTTCAAATAACATAAACAAATGGCTTTTTTTTTTTCATTTGCTTTAAAATAACTCCATTACGGTTTTTATTAAATTAAAAACACGCTTGACAGATTATTTGCAAAACTTGACCAGCACAATCCAATAGCCTGCCATGGCCTCAGTGCAATCTGTCCTGGTGTTAAGTGGTCAAGCACACTGGACAAATGTTAACAAGATAATTAAGGCGATGACACTTGTATTAACCAACCATAAATATTGTAAACGTGTGCTGCGTCAACAAAGATGCAGTCAAATTGGATTTAAATATTTTTAAATTAGAACTACAAATTTATGTCGACACTTTCGAGTATTAAACGCGGCGTTTGGACTCAATAAGCGTTCAGAAATGCGAAAACGGGTTGGTTAATACACATAAATACAGTGTGATTGATATAAGTGTTTTATCACGAATTGGAACATTTGTATCTACGTAATTATACCATAGACAAATCAACAATTAGAAATATGTAAAAACAGGTTGCTTCGAAATATTCAGTTTGTTTGATTTGTTTCATTGGTGTTTTACGTCATTTTAGCACATGTTAGGCCATATATGACGGTCGATTATTTTTGTGGTGGAGGCAGACCGCCCACTTATTCCTGGGTAGAACTGTATACCTCCCGCCATCCATAAGAATCGATACTTTGTCACTTACAAGTTGAGCTCCCAGTGGGATTCGAACCCGCAGCGGTGAGATTGATACTTTGTCACTTACAAGTTGAGCTCCCAGTGGGATTCGAACCCGCAGTTACAAGTTGAGCTCCCAGTAGAATTCGAACCCGCAGCGGTGAGATTGATACTTTGTTACTTACAAGTTGAGCTCCCTGTGGGATTCGAACCCGCAGTTACAAGTTGAGCTCCCAGTAGAATTCGAACCCGCAGCGGTGAGATTGATACTGTGTCACTTACAAGTTGAGCTCACAGTGGAATTCGAACCCGCAGCGGTGAGATTGATACTGTGTCACTTACAAGTTGAGCTCCCAGTGGAATTCGAACCCGCAGCGGTAAGATTGATTCTGTGTCACTTACAAGTTGAGCTCCCAGTGGAATTCGAACCCGCAGCGGTAAGATTGATTCTTTGTCATTTACAAGTTGAACTCCCAGTGGAATTCGAACTCGCAGCGGTGAGATTGATACTGTGTCACTTACAAGTTGAGCTCACAGTGGAATTCGAACCCGCAGCGGTGAGATTGATTCTGTGTCACTTACAAGTTGAGCTCCCAGTAGAATTCGAACCCGCAGGTACAAGTTGAGCTCCCAGTGGAATTCGAACCGGCAGCGGTGAGATTGATACTGTGTCACTTACAAGTTGAGCTCCCAGTGGAATTCGAACCCGCAGCGGTGAGATTGATTCTGTGTCACTTACAAGTTGAGCTCCCAGTAGAATTCGAACCCGCAGGTACAAGTTGAGCTCCCAGTGGAATTCGAACCGGCAGCGGTGAGATTGATACTGTGTCACTTACAAGTTGAGCCCCCAGTGGAATTCGAACCGGCAGCGGTGAGATTGATACTGTGTCACTTACAAGTTGAACTCCCAGTGGAATTCGAACCCGCAGCGGTGAGATTGATACTGTGTCACTTACAAGTTGAGCTCCCAGTGGAATTCGAACCGGCAGCGGTGAGATTGATACTGTGTCACTTACAAGTTGAGCTCACAGTGGAATTCGAACTCGCAGCGGCGAGATTGATACTGTGTCACTTACAAGTTGAACTCCCAGTGGAATTCGAACCCGCAGCGGTGAGATTGAACTATTCAAATCATTATTAGGATTTTATCACCGTAGAAGCTGAGACAACTACCTTCAATACTGATGTGGTTTTAACCTTAAAGTTACGTAAACCAGCACACATACTTCAAAGACCTTTGTGGCGGCGAAAAAAATCGTGAAAAAGTACAAATCTGAGTCTAGATTCAAAGCCACGACTATATTAATTAGATGTGATTTTGTTTATAGGAAAATGCCTTATAAAAATATACACTTTTTTTTTTTTTTTTTTTTTTTTTTACATCATTACAGAATACGCTATATAGCTGAATCACTCTGGATTGCGCGTCGAAAAACTGTTAACGTAGTCTTAATATGGGAAGAAATTGGAGAAAACCCACATGCCCGAGACAAGAAATCTTACCGTAGAGGGGTAAGGTGGGGGCATTGTCTATAAATGAATGCGTTCACTTGAAATCGCTATCCGGAGACCCAAAGTTGTTTTTGTAATAAACTGGACGTTGCAAAAAGTTTCAATGTTTGCATCGTTCTCTCAGGTTCATTGCGTTTTGTGGCAGTTTTAAGTCCATGCAATGCAATTTAAAACACATATCAGATTAATATATATTTTTTTAAATTGTTGGTGATAATTTTAATTTCGTTTCATTATAGGAGTGTTCAGTTCATCCGGAGATACTTACAGTATTTATCCCCATACGTTCTGGTAAACATATACACGAATTGCCTCGCTCCCAGATTCTGTCGGTCTATCTAAATGTTTAGTTTTGCATGTCTTTCATGTCTTGCCAAACGTGATTTACAATTTTAAAATACATGAAACGCGAATTCAGTCAAATAAACTGATGCAAAATTAACGGTAAATAAAGGTAAACTTTTGATCTTGCGGCGTTAACAATCGTCCATACACACATATTCCGCTTTCGGGCAATATCTGTTTTATTCTAACCTAATTTAGCCTCTCTTCCATTTAAATACACATTTTTGTGTTACATAACATCAAAGTGACGATGTTTTCTTATGAAAAGACCTTTTTGCTTCATTTCTTTTTTTGTAAATACAAATAAACAAGTTTGTTGAAAATCACTGATGTGTCTGGGATAAGGTTATTTCAATTCAACAGTAAAGTATCGAATTTCGTTCGCTTAGCAGATTACATATTGGGTGTGAAGTGATCTAAATTATCGCACCCTTAACCGCTTCTGGATATTTCCCTTTCATTGCGATACATATGTATTTATAGTGCTTGTAAAAAGTTTAATTTGATTAAGTCCAAAATAAACCAATAAAGGAAAGGTACAATAAATCAATAAACTGTTTGGGATGCGCCTTTAGAGTTAAAAGCATTGCATAATGCCCATACCTTTATGAGACTAGCTTTAAAGGTATTGTCGGCCATTTTGGAGAGTACCGACGGCCTTGATTAATTAAAAAGTTCTCTATATGCTGACAAGAACTGAACAATACGCAAAAAAAGAGGTAGTCTGTAAGTTTATCGTTTATTATATATGTTTATATTCATAGTTTTGATAGAGAACTGACCAATCAGTGACCAGAAATTTTACACACCTCTAAATTCTGGTAGGTGATAAACTCGGTCTCTATCCTAGACGTCCAACCATGTTTACTGTTAAAATTAAGGTATATTTTGAAACGCATATGTCATGCACATTTATGCAAATTGATTCAGTAAAATGTATGTTTCAAAATTGTGAATCTTGAAAATTATCCGAGCTTTTTATTTTACTATAAAATATAAGGATAAACACCGAGTAAAACACATTTTATCACCTAGAGAAAATAAGGTTGAACCTCAACATTTTGGCAATGGAAAATTATAAATAGTGACGTGTTCAATGAAACACAGAAAACAACAGTTACACTAGAATATAAACAATACTAGTATACACCCGAACCAATGGGTCTCTGAGACACATCACACAACGAATGCAAAACTAGCGAACCACTACCACACCAATGTAAACGTAAAATAAAACATGTGTATGTGAAGTTGGTTCGGGGTTCGGGGTTCGCCATTCAAACACAGTTCAGTATTCAACTTTCGAACCCTGTTTGGAGTTCGCCATTCGAACCCAGTTCGGTATTCAACATTCGAACCCAGTTCGGTAGTCAACATTCAAAGTCAGTTCGGGGTTCGACATTCAAACTCAGTTCGGTATTCAACATTCAAAGCCAGTTCGGGATTCGACATTCGAACCCAGTTCGGTGTTCGACATTCAAAGTCAGTGCGGGGTTCGAATTCAAATGTTGAACCCCGAACTGGGTTCGAATGTTGAATACCGAACCGGGTTTGAATGTCGAACCACGAACTGACTTTGACGGTTGAATAACGAACCGGGTTCGAATGTTGAATACCGAACTGGGTTCGAATGTCGAACCCGAACTGCCTTAGAATGTTGAATACCGAACTGGGTTCAAATGTCGAACCCCGAAATGACTATGCTTGTTGAATACCGAACTGTGTTCGAATGTCGAACCCCGAACTGACATTGAATGTTGAATACCGAACAACATAGACCCCGGTCTCCTTCCCCACCCCTGGGGTATATACCCTTATTGGGAATGAACAGACGGATACAACCACCCAACCAGCATAGACCCCGGACTCCTTCCCCACCCCTGGTGACATAGCCCCTGGATCATAACTTGTAAACCGTTGAGATCCCCACTCTATAACCATATTATTATACACTTACTTGGCATGAACAGACGGATATAACCACCCAACCAGCATAGACCACGGGTGCTTTCCCCACCGCTGGGGACATAGCCCCTGGGTCATAACTTGTAAACCGTTGAGATCACTACCCTATAACCATATATACATTTACTGGGCTTTAACAGACGGATACAACCATCCAACCAGCGTAGTCCCTAGTCTTCCTCCCCACCTTTGTGGACCTAGCTCCTGGATCGAACAAATGATTTAATATTTTTAGCTCGACTATTCGAAGGATCTTTTGGTGTCTATAGGTCAAAGTTCATGGTCACACATTGCATTTATGTGTTGATAGGATCCTAGCATCAGGTTAATGTTTACGTCCGCATTTCTTAACATATAAATCACTTCAACATTTTTTATCCAATCATCATCAAACTTACATACTTTATTATAAATGGGACGATGATCGTATCTATTGAGTTCAAGATCATTGGATGAAAGGTCAAGGTCACAAAGGAGTCAAAGGTCAAATGTATTTACATATACTTTTAACATATTTTCTTCAAATTTTCAGCTTATAGAACTTTCACTATGTATCCTTTGAAAGGGTTATTATGAAATTACCTCCGTGTCATCACAGAAAATTATTTCCCTTGATTTAATGAAAATTCCAATGTTTTCCTTCTTGACACATCCAGCTAGCCCCTTTGTTTTCACTTATTTTTTCTGATGGTATGCAAGGTGTATCATTTCTTGTTCTCTGAAAATTCGAATAGTCGAGCTGCGCTGTCCTCTGACAGCTCTTGTTAAATGTACAATAACAACAACACAAATTGATAACACAACAACAACAACAACAACAACAACAACAACAACAACAACAACAACACCAAATAACAAAAAACAATGGGCGTTTTAAACCGATGTGACGAGAGTATTGTGAGAAGCAAAACACTGTTAACTGGCAAATTGTTACACTTATAGAGATTGCACCTTCCGCGTTTGCGATTTCTTATTTGTTTTTATTATGTATCAAGATTTGTATGCGGACTGAAGATATGAATATATTTATTTTACAAAATTCAGAAACATTTATCAAGGTCAGCACTATGTTTACACCTCTTGCCATGTGTCCCGATAAAAAGTAACACTTTGAACGCCACTAAATTGTCATGGATGATTGGAATTGAAAAAACAACAACAAAAAAACAGTATACAATACAAAATATGCAGAAATCTGATGAAAGATCATGTCAGCCTTGTAAGAGCCAGTGTTTCTTTGACATTTTTGCATCGACTATTATACTTATTATTGGATAGAAACTTAACAATGCCATTTAGATACACGCTTTTTAAGAGATAATGGGAAAATATGTCACAAATCCAATCATCATTTGTATCATACTAATTACATGTTAACATTTTAATTATAAATATGATAAATATACTTTCACATGTTACTTGATGATATATGTTATTTTCAGATTGTACTTTTAGAAAACAATTAAATATTGAACTATATTCACTAGATGCATGTATGTATGTATAACACAATAACTCAATAATATCATTGTCAGTAACAGAAACAATACAAATATGTACAATAACGTGGTTACACCTCTTCATGATATCACCCAGTATATAAATTGAGACGATATATTTTCGATATGTTTAACAAGTGAATAAATGTACCGTAGTGCCATTTTAGTTTGTTTATTAAGCATAAAAATGGTACATAGCTTTTGAAACACGCTACAAATAACTTGTGGAAATAATTGCATTGCTCTTGAACCATATCGTATGAGGTTACTCTCTGATTATATATATTTATTACATTTCTATGCGTGAAAGATCAGGATTTCTCAGTGCAAGAATATTCATAATCGCTAACTATTAATAACTAACTCAGAACACAATAATAACTAACGTTGCTAACTCAGAACACAATAATAACTAACGTTGCGACGTTGAGGCGTGACGTGAACAAAGTGTTGCTGACGTCGACGTCATCCGCCGATAACGTTCAATTAAGCTAATATTTGTTTGAAAAACGAAATTTAAAATGTAATAAATAGATTATTTAACCGCTGGGATCGATTATTGGGTAATCCTTCACTTGATGGTAGACGTGCTTTGTTTTTTCACTCACTCGCCTGCGCTCGTTCGTGAAAAGAACCACACGTCTACCGAAGGATTTCCCTATAATCGATCCCAGCAGTTAAATAATCTCTATATAATTGTTAACGTATTATTCATTGACGTTTAATATAACACTGTTTATCAAATCAGACATATAATATAATACTGGTTTAACTCCTTTCACATTTATTATTAGTAGTGTCAATGTTTCCGAATGAGAAGTTAAGAAATAAAAGTGATACCCTCGAAACAAGTATCGTATTCTGTCATATTTCTAGACAATAAAATACCAACATGTATTTTGTTAACCCTGAACCCGCTACATATATATAATGGACTGTCCTTTCTTTGAATTAAGACCTTTCCATTTATGCGACAAAGAGGTGTTTTGGGAAATGACTGATCAGCAGACGGACATTGTAAACCCTGATCAGCCGGCGAGTTACTCGCAGACTGATGTGGGTTTACAATGGACGTAAAGTTTATTATAGTCGTGCTTAAAGGGTTAAGGGTTAATTAATTGTTTCACAGGTTTTGGAATATTATTTGTCCAGAAGTGTAAGTTCCTTTGCGAACGCCGCGTATCCCTCTGTGTTAGTTGTATATCTTACTAAACGACATTTAAAAAAAATGAATGACGTATAGCCAACTTCACGCAGCTCATCTGTTTTGCATTGTGATTTAAGGAAACATAGGGGACAAATATACATTTAGTAAAAAGCAGGTAAAACGTCACTCATGTGTACAATGGGTACATCTGCATGCTAATGGGTACAGTAAGCAGAAATGTACTATTTAAAAACAACCTTTTAAAAAAAAAATGTACAGCTTATCAAATCCTATTTAAATACAGTTCTGCCTCATTTGATAATTGGAATTTTTAAAGCCCACAATCGGAAACGAGTTTATTTACACCCAAAAGAAGATATTCAAGTCCAATAGACTAAAATTCTGTCGACCAGAATGAATGACACTATTTCACTCACACCACCCATTAATGCTTTGCGTTTTCTATACACCTTTATATTTCCATTGCATTTGTCCTTTCTCAAATACTTGTCCAGCAAATGAAGTGGAATTCAACCTTTTTTGCACATCTCAATTGCCTTCTAAGCCTTGTAACAAATGTCCTTTGTAATCCTTTGCGCTAATCCGCCATCTCATTCGCTGCAGAGTGACATTATGCGGAACTTCTCGGACAAAATACCGCCCACTTTTAAATGATTGGCAGAATTTTATGAAGGCTGTGGTGTCTAACCAAATAGAACGGCAGGAGGGTGGTGTTGTTCGGTAAATGTTTATTCACTAAATCAAATTTCATCTCTGATCAATTCTTTAAATGTGTATCGAAGCTTTAAATGAACAGCGAAGAGTCGTTCAAACTTTATTCGCGAATGTAGTGCGTGGAATGAAGGTGTCAATATTTATCTTGAATATTAAAAAGTTGGATATTGAAAAGATGATGTCAAGGAATGAAGTTTAAGATGCACGGGAATGTGTGTAGATGACAATTTTATGTTTTACACAATACTTTTTGAATATTGCGGATTTTATAATAAGAAATAAATATAAACATTAAATACAAGATACATTGACATTTGTATGTGTGGAAACATCAATATTTTACAAAGAGAAACTCTTGTATATTATATTGTTGTACTGATATAAAATACCTGCCTTTATTGTAGGAAAGTATTTTTTTTAACGCGTTATGAAACACTCAATATAGACAAAAAGAAGACTACTTAAAAATACAGAACTTGTTTCTCCACCCAGGAATTTTCGTTGAAAACATTTGATTGCGAAAATCGCCGCCAGAATGCCGCGACCTGGAAGAAACACATACAACGACCAGAAGCCGCCGTACAGCTACATCGCGCTTACCGCCATGGCCATCAGCGCGTCGCGTGAGAAAATGCTGCCTCTCAGCGACATCTACAAGTTTATTCAAGATAAATTTCCTTTCTACAGGTAGTTTTACTGTAAATCATTATATTAATTTTAAAATATTGGTGTGTTTTATTGTTGTTTGTGTATGTTTGGTTGTGAATATTCATTTAAAGAGTAGTCAAACTATTTTGTCAAAATAAAAACCACGAAAAAGGTCCTTTCTGAGACTGGTCTCTTTTTCTGTTGTATTCACTTTTCTTTTGTAAATACAATTGCACATTTTACATCATATTGTTTTCATCAGTTTATATATTAATGCTTCCTGATTGACATTTTAACAGACATCATTTAAATGAATTATAATCAATAAACATATTTTTTTCTTGTGGATCAAAAATTAATAAAGTATAATGTTTCGATATGAAACTACTTTTTTAAACAGTGTATTTATTAAGCAATATTTTATTCTGATAAATTTAATATTTTCAGTATTTAAATATTGGGTCCACTATAATGACATTTTTTAAAATAAATTAATATTTTTATAATAGAAGATTTAATTAAGCTGTCACACATTATAACTTCTACTGCACATTGTCTTTGAACACGGATGGTAAAATAAACTGCATTACTGTCATATATTAAAACAAATCATACTATTCTTATCTTTTAAAATTTCAGACTAAACACACAGCGATGGCAAAATTCGCTCCGACATAATTTGTCTTTCAACGACTGCTTCATCAAAATTCCTCGTCGGCCCGACAGACCTGGCAAGGGTAGCTATTGGGCTATGCATCCGTTCGCCGGCGATATGTTTGAAAATGGAAGTTTCTTAAGAAGACGAAAGCGTTTCAAGTTACATTTTCAAAGGTAAGACTTATGCAATTAATTATTCTTCTTTTAACCCTTTCGCCGCCAAATTTCAAATGTCGTCTGCTAAAATTCAAATTCAAACCTTCCCGATATATTTTATACTTAAAGACTTATGAAAAACATTCTTAGTGAGTGGTGAACAGTGTAAACCCTGATCAGCCTGCCCATAGTGTGCATGTTGATCGGGGTCTACACAGGTTATACAATCAATGTTTTCGACTGTAGCAGCGAAAGGGTTAAATTTACACTTCAAGTGGCCGTTTTATGAAATATGTTGCGACAAGTTTGACTGTCAATTTTTTAAAATTAATTGCTTTATGTTAAGTTAAGCAAACAAAACGCATTTCTTTAAACTATAAACTATTTAGTACATTTATTGTTCATGCAATATGTCCACCCTTTATTCTTTGCTTAAATGCTTGAAGGCAATGTCGAAGGTATTTTATTTTAACTTCAGATCAAAGTTATCGTAGTTGGTTGGATAATTTGTTTGTTTGTTTGGTATTTTACGTCATTCTCAACACATGTAAGGTTATATATGACGGTCGATTTTTTGTGGTGGAGGCAGACCACCCACTTTTCCTGGGTAGAACCAGTACTATACACCTCCTGCCATCCGTAGGAATCGACACTTTCTCACTTACAAGCCGAGCTCCCAGTGGGATTCGAACCCGCAGCAGTGAGAGGCGAATGTTTACAACGCAACGTCGTTAACCATTCGGCCACGGAGATGCTAGTTGGTTTGATAAAATAGGGCCCTAAATAAGTTACACCCAGAATATGTTGTCACTTTAAAATGATACACGGCACTCGTTATCAAGTAGTAACATTACACCTCGTTTTATTAATTTAATAACTTCATGACTTTAAAAAGACACATGTCAATGTTGATTGTTTAAATACTTGCGGCATCCAGTTTTTTTCAAAGAATGAATTTGTTCAATCATTAATATTAATTAACAGAATTGTATGAGGCAAATTGAGTTTGCATATTATATTGCACCAGTAATATATTTAAACATTTGGTAAAGTAAAGAAGAGAAAATGAACGCTCAAATTTTTAATAAATTATATGCAAGAAGGTTTAAAGTCAAAATGATATTGGGTTAATAAATCTATGGAGTACGATTTTAAATGCTTGATAAAAACTTCAAGATTGAACCTACTTGACTATTACTAAATAACAGGTTATACATTTCGGAGTATTACTAAATAACAGGTTATACATTTCCGAGTATTCAATCTTTATTTGCCTGTTTTACCATATATTTAAATATATGATTTTTGTAATTTAATCAAAAAAAGTAAGAAATTTGCAAAAACAAAATTTGCTTTGATCTATTCAAATAATGATTAGTAATGATTTTCAAATGTGCAAGTCATGTTGGCAAAATAACGGGACGTCACGAGTTTTAATCGAGATTGCCCCTTTAAGTACTTTTTTCAGTCTGCCCATTGATCTGAACAAAAACCGCAAGCATCATCACATGCATGTAAACACTGCTGCACCCAATCTTTGCACCCTTGGTAAAAACCACACTGCTAATGATGCTACATCCGGTTTTGGTAGTCTAGATCATCTGCGACGCTTGCCTGTTTTCAAGAACTTTTCTTCTAAAAAACGTTTGCAGTTTGCCGAGATTCTGGTATCGTTTCCGATTGGCTGATACAGACGCACCTTTTATCGAAGATATACAGAACGGCAAAAAGACATTAGATTAATAAATAAACAAAGAGGGAAACTTCATTATTATATCGAGGAACTAAATGTGGATGGTCAAAAATACTATTATAAAAAAAAACAATTAGGCTACAGACACGTATTTCCGGTTTCAAATTTTTTCCTACACAAATGGTGAAGACGTTTGTATTTACAATCAAGCGTCGATTGACATGGGAAGTAGACGCTGCATACGGCTTCCTTCACTCTTAAATGGGATACATCAAACTTTTCATTGGGTCTAGGTTTTCGACATTAAATATACAAAGAATGATGTTTTATATTCTAAAGGGATAAAATCTAAAAAAACAACAACAACACCATATTTAAAAATATATTCATTCTGCACAGTAATATGTGCTATCCTAGGTTACGCACCAGGGTTCATTTTTCCATTAAACGCCCGATTTCATTCAACATCTATAATGCATTTAAATTTTAGACATAAACACCACGGTTTATGATTGATATCACATATTTTATCATGAATAGAAACCTTTTTGAAACTGTTAATACTTCTAGAAAAAGCCTCTGCAGTACCCTATTTCAGTCAAGAGATAAGAGTTACTTACAGATAAGAGTTACTTATCTCTTGTTTGAAAATAACGTTTTGTATGTCATGTATTCATATTTGGAGAATAAAACAACATTACATGCAAAACAAAAGTTCGAATGTGCGCCCACGATACCTTTGAATTACAGATAGATAAATAAAATACTTACGCGACTTTTACAAACAAACTCTTGGATATATGTATTTTATTCTAAAAATGACAAATGTGTTATTTAAATGTAATATATATGCATATAAATGTATATTAATCATAATATATTCTTTTTAAATTCGCTTTACAAAAATGAATCTACCAACATATGTTAAATCTCGCGGGATTATAAAATCGGTTGACATTGTAAAACACGTGCGTTTTGTACTTGCATAATAATTCAACTGACAAATAGTGTCGACACTTAACCCTTAACCCGCTACATATATATAATGGACTGTTCTTTCTTTGAAATAAGACCATTCCATTTACTCGCAGGCTGATCTGGGTATACAATGGACGCAAAGGCTATTATAGTCGTGCTTAGCGGGTTAAGGGTTAAGTATGAGCCTTACATTCTTGCTGTTTATATACAGTTTGTTGTACATTTAATCACATTCTACAATAACGACCGTTTGCAATGTTGAGCTGTATATACATTATTAATGTTGTATCTTATTAACGCATGTCCATAACTATAGTTCTAAGAATCAATACCTTAAGCCGGAACATCGTGGGCTTGTGCAGTTTCAACAATTACCAGACTTGATTAGTCAAACTCTACATAATTATGTGTAAATAATTTGACATTGGACATTGGAAACGAATCTCCAGTATCAAAACAATTTGACTTTGGACATTGGAAACGAATCTCCAGTATCAAAACAATTTGACTTTGGACATTGGAAACGAATTTCCAGTATCAAAACAATTTGACTTTGGACATTGGTGTCCAATATATTTCTAAATTCATTTTGTTTACATCTGTGTCCTGTATCATATGTGTCGTCTGTGTCGTGTAGTAACTGCATTGTTTGTATGGATAGTACGAAGACCCTTTGTTATATCAGTGCTATGCTATAATGGATGGATGGAACAGACTCTACATGTACGGTCGTCAACATTTATTCAATGGTTTCATTTTGTTATTAGAACCATGTTGGTTTTAGAAACATATTGGTATAAGAAAAATATTGGTATTAGAAACATATTGGTATTAGAAACATGTTGGTATTAGAAACATATTGGTATTAGGAACATCTTGGTGTTAGAAACATATTGGTATTAAGAACATCTCGGTATTAGAAACGTGTTGATATTAAGAAACATGTTGGTATTAGAAACATATTGGTATTAGTGACATCTAGGTATTGATATTAGAAATATCATGGTGTTAGACACATTTTGGTAAGGGAAACATCTCGATATTAGAATCAACGTTGTATAGGAAACTTATTGGTATGGGAAACTTATTGGTATGGGAAATTTATTGGTATGGGAAACTTATTAGTATTAGAAACGTCTTGCATATATAGCTTTTAAGAAGTAGACTAACACATTGAATATAGGTAAAATCCGGTTCCATTCGAGTATGTTAATTGAAAACGTTTTTACTATATTCTTTAATAATGTGCAAGTGAAAGCTCGACGCATGTTTGTGATGTCTGGGAGAAGTACACAGGACACCAAGTTATCATATGCTGCATATACACATGTATGCAAATATGTCCGAACCTGAGCCACATTAACATGTTAACACAAACTATGGTTGTTCTTGTTCACGATCTTATTCGTTTTATTCTTGTGTAAACATATTAAGCTAAATACATATGTTTAACAATGCCATTAACTCTCCATTTCCTATCATTGCTTATCCTATGTTTCTTCTTTCCATATCTCCCGAAACCTTTTTATGCCCCCGCCATAACATGCGGGGACCAATACTTGTCCGTGTCTGTCCGTCTGTCCGTATGTCACACGTTTTTATGTGGCGCGAACTCCTCCTTAACTGTTCAAGCATTTCAATGAAAATCTCCAGAATTGTTTAGTAACATGTGAAGAGATGCACCTGACTTTTGTTTTAATTTGGAAACAATTACAAAGGTTACGGAACTTCGAATTTTTGCCCTAAATATAATATAAAGAGAAAATAATTTGTGACGTGTACTTCTTCTAAACTGTTGAAAGTTTATAGTGTGACGTCACAACTATTATACAACTATTATCCCACAATAATATATACCCTTCCTCTTTATCAAAATGTGTCAGTGAAATAATTCACGCGTGTGCAGTATCATGTTGAGATTGGCACTTGCCTTTAATCTTAAATGTAGATGAAAAAAGGAAAAGTTACGGAACTTTGTTTCCCCGTTCCCCACTTCCCACCTGCACAAAATATAACACAATATAATATATACCCGATAATAGTTGTATAATAGTTGTGACGTCACACTATCTGGTGGCGCAAATTACACCTAAATCGTTTAAGGTTTTGCAATAAACTGTTTCTTGTATAATATGATGTAAATTTGTTTTAAAATTCCGAAAACATATACAACAGTTACATAACTTTGAAATCGTTCTCCTACATATACTCAGTTGCAAAAGAAACTGGACACTTTGACAAATTTACCGTTTACACCCTAACCTCTTTATCAAGCGACAGTCCCTTAATGATTCGACCTATTGAAAAAACAAATGACAACATGATGTTAGCAATGGAATGATAAAAACATTGGTACCAAACATGGCATATTCATTTTGGAATTTATCAATTTAATTAAATCTAAACAAAACTCAGCGACCACTTTCAATTGAGTATATAATATAAATGGAAAATAATTCCTGTTAAAACGTTCGAGACTTTTCAATGAAACGGTGCTCAATAGTGATGTATCATGTGAAGATGTAGCCCAAACTTTCATTTTAAATTTAAATAAACAATACAAGAGTTACGGAACTTTGATATACCACATAGGGAAATATAGGTCTGGCGTTACACTGCTCCTAAACTGTTCAATGTTTGAAAATAAATCATTGTGTACTTGTATGATGAAGAAGCACTTTATTTTAAATCCAGTAAGCCATAGGCCCATGTGATCATACAATATATGAAGCGTTTATTCAGATAATTCCAATGGGTCATAAGACCCGTGAGGATACAACAAATACATATAAACTTGACAGCGATAGTGAAATATATATACAACATTATACCAACAACTAACATAATTAACAGAAAAGTATTCATATGTATAAGGTAACAATTACTACTTTAGCAGTAAATGTTGTTGTTAGTTTGCTTTCACCGCAAAGTATGCAGAGAAGGTGACTGAACCATCACATTGAATCGCTAATATGTTCATGTACATATTTATATTAATATATACTCTGTCAAAAAAGTTTTGGACCATGGCAGTGTTCGAACCCGTACAATGATCGCTCAACCATGACATTCGACCAAAACCCTTATTATCTCAGTTGATAATTCACAATAGATCAACAATCAACAATAATTATCGTTAACAATGAAAGTTTGCAAAAAAAATAATAATCTTTTTATTGGTTACTCGAATGTCTGTAACTGCTATTGTTTTTATGGACTTTTCAACATTTTTTTACAGACCCTTTGTGTGTTCGCGATTTTTTTAAAAAATCTTATCTTGTTTGGAATTTAATGTTTCTGGTACCAAATTAACCGGGTAGGGTAGACCTTGGTTACTAAAAAAATATAATTAAATTCTGTCCACTAGTTTTATTTTTATATGACTTTATATACCCTGGTCCAAAACTTTTTTTACCGAGTATATAATATTAGATTTAACCAATGTGACAAATGGAAAGCTTCTAACTAGTACACAAATATACGTCAAATGATGTGACGATTGTAACTGACTCTTTTGAAATTGGGAAACATTTACAAAAAGTTAAGTAACTTTGAATTGCTCTCCTGTATATAATATATAGGGAAACTATTTAGTTGTAGAACTCCCCCTAAACCATATAAGAATTTTTTCCTAGGATCTTTGCACAGTTATATAGTATCGTGTGAAGATGCGCTCCTGACTTTTACTTTTTTAGATAAAAATAGAAGAATAACGGCGTTTTTGTTTGTTTTACTACATATGGCATAAGTGGCGTCACACTTTTTTTTTATTAAGGTTTTGCAATAAAACGTTGCGTACTTGTATAGTGTGAATGATGATATACGCAGTGTCACTTGACTTTTATTTTAAATTTGAGGAATTTGAGTGAATTTTTGTCCTAGATATACTGTTTGTGGCGCGAATGTATAGCTATGTACATGTGTAAAAGCCCTTTAAATATTTAAAATGTACATATCGGATATATGTCCGGAGACAAAGTTCTAGTTTATATACGTTCTTCATAACTATTCTAATGGTGGTCTTTTCTGTCTCATCAGTACTTTTGTGATGCTTTATTTGTACATACTGGTTAAGCATCTTTAGCACACTATTTAGTAGCAATACAATTATGACTAATTATCGGTCTTTTTTATGGCATTACTGATTGATTTGTTTTATTATTATCCACTAATTTCTCATCCACGACATTACGATTATGTTTGTATTGAATAATTCTTGTCTACGATTCGATTTTGTTTTATGCGTTTACCAAATGTTTACCAATTTAAACTATATGAACAGTGTATTCCTCATATTGTTGCAGACACCACGCCCTCATGGCGCAAGCTGAAAACCAAGGAATGAAACAGCATTTCGATGTGCCAGCGTTTCTACAGGAGGACGCCCGACTTCGGCTGCAACAGTTCGCGGCCAGTGCTGCGAGTTCAGGGCTACTTCCGTTTGCAAACCTCCCGCCACATAGTCGGAACTCCTACAAACCACCCTTCACAATAGAGAACATCATTGCGTCGGAGCACAAAAGCGGCGGCCAGGCGTTGAACCAAGCGTTGCCATCGCCGTTGCCAGCGTTCGCTAGTCAGTTCGCACCAAGTATTTCGCATGGTGTTTCACATAGTTTAATGATACCGTACCACAGCTTACGGCAATCGGAATCAGACATTATTTCAAATATAGCGTGCACATACGGACACATGAACGGACACTTCAATCCTTTAAGTTACCATGACATTATCAAGTCATCTTTGCACACGACACCAGCAGTTCCGTTACCGATCAAGCCGTCTGCTATATCAGCTCTTTCTTTTGCAAACAATCATGACCTTTTAGAAAAACGTGTTGCGAAACCGCGGCCGATACATAGTGTGGATTCCATGTTGAAATCTCCGGCTGCGGAGACAGGAGAAATACGGTGTCCCAACGAGGTTACACGCGAATTAGCAGTTATTGACGTTGTAAGCAACGATTCCAGATAAAACACAAACTTCTTTTCACGAAGGAAAACATTAAAGCTACAATAGCTGATGTGTGTTCGCGCTTACAGTTGTTATTGTTATAGTCATTTTATTTAATTGTCTGTTTCTTGAACCAGGTCTTGAATTCACCAACCGTTCTTGAGAATATTCTTAGACTTAAAGGGGTTGATGCACTATTTTCAAACAATTTTTATTGAAAAAAGCTGAACGAATTATCAAAATGCCATGAAAAATAAAGGAGATATGAACTATTGAAAATTTGCAAAGAAACATAAATGGAGGCGGCCATCTTGGAACTATGACGTCATCGCGCCTTTTTATCATATATGGCATATTGACAAAATGTATTTTAAAGCAAGGAAAATCACTGCAAATAAAAAATAAGCATACCATGTATACATTTTACATCTGTATATTTATTTTAATCAATTTTCAGTGATTTTCTTTGCTTTAAAATGTATGTTGTCAGTATGCCATATATGGTAAAACGGCGCGATGACGTCATCGTTCCAAGATGGCCGACTCCAGCCATTTAAGTTCTTTTCAAATTTTCAATAGTTCATATCTCATTACTTTTCATGGCATTTTGATAATTCTTTCAGTTTTTTTTCAGGTTTTTCAGAGCTCTGCTGTTTGAAAACAGTGCATCAACCCCTTTAAGTCCAAGTATGCACATTGCAATCACACATATTTCTGTAAGTTTGAAGTATAAACGTTCACAATAAGCTGCGAGTATAAATATGATAAATACTAATAAATAGCAGCTTCATACGATTATTTATCTGTGATGGTCATAGGAATATAATCAATATTTGTGAACGAAATTTGAGTACTTGAGCTCAAGACTAAGAATAGTTTGAAGAATGGTTGGTGAATCCTTGGCCAGATATTGATGGGATGTTTAAAACACTATTTATGGAGGTCATATCCACGTGAAACTGTTCATATATGTGTGGTTTGTGATATAGAACATGGAGGAAAAGAACAAGCTCATGATTAAAAGCAACTGCAATTTTATCATGCTGAGCAGCAGCGACTAAAATTATGAGGATTTAAAGGTACACACCGTACTCTTGAAGTTTTTACCAAGCATTACAATTAACCCAGAGATGTATTAATCCGGTATTTGACTTGAAACCCGCTTGTGTTTAATTAAATAGAAGGTAATACAATTTGGGTGAAATATACTCAGTTGCAAAAGAAAGTTGGCCATTTTGAAAATTATACTTTACACCCTATCCTCTTTATCAAGCGACAGTCCCTTAATCATTCGACCTATTGAAAAATGGTATTGGCAATTGAATGATAAAAACTTTGGTACCAAACAGTTTGGAATTTGTAAATTTAATTCTAAAAACACTTTATACAATTAAATCTAAACAAAGCGCAGTGTCCACTTTCTTTTGCAACTCAGTATATAATCAATAAGTAGTGGAACTATGGAAATGATTATAAAAAATAATTTGCAAATATGCCAGTTATTGTTGTGAAAAACTATGTGGACGTTGCGAGTTTTACACACGTCAAGTTTGTCGTGATTCCATTTAAAACATTGTTTAAATATTCACCGATAGCATGCAAAAAAAACAACGCTTTTTCAAGAAAGAACGCACTTTAAAGATATGAAGAGTAAATAAAGATTGTGTATTATGTTACTACCTTTTTTATTACTTCGTAAATGCAATGAGACGTAAAATAGCGTTGCAATAGTTTGGGATGTCGATCATAAATTGTTTAATTAAAATAATAGTTGCTGTGCACTGTTACATTGTTTTCGATTTGCATAAATTGTTTCTCTATATTTGTTGTATATCACGTTGCTTTACATGTTTTTACATTCCCTATCTGCATTCAATTATTTGTGCAATAAATCACATTAAAGTTAAAATTGACAGGGTTGCCTTTCTTTTGTTTTTCCAAATGTCGCCATCATGGACACCTAGTAATGATGACATTTACTTGGGTGTTGAGCTTCAGTGTAACGTAATACAACTGATGTGATGCTTTTTTTGTTTGTTCGTTTTATGGTGTTTTACGTCATTTTCAACACATGTAAGGTTATATATGACAGTCATCGATTTTTTTTGTGGTGAAAGCATGCCATTCACTTTTCATGGGTAGAACAAGTACTGTACACCTCCCGCCATCCGTAAGAATCGACACTTCCTCACTTACAAGTCGAGCTCCTTGTGGGATTCGAACCCGCAGCGGTGAGAGGCGAGAAGGTTTACAAAGCGACGTCGTTAACCCCTCGACCACGGAAACGCTTCTGCTGTGATGTGCAGTACTCTCCACTGGGTAAAATGGCAGCGGCACTGTAATACTTAACTGTCTCACAACAGTTATTTTTGCACAGCTCTGCATATGTTGCAGGGCTTCTCTGGAACACTGTACAACTTCTTGAATTGTCTTAAAAATGTCAATTTTCTTCTTCTTTTTTCAAATGTCCATAGTTTGTAGAGACCCTGTTGAATTTGTCCATTTCACTTTCATGATCAAATGTATCACCTCCCAGTATTAGACTCTCAGTTCCGGGCATAGAAACATTCAGGCATATCCAAATCTGTACGAAATCATGAACTTGTCCCATTCTTGTCACCTGGAACAAAAAAAAAGAGAAAATATTTGCACATTTCAAGAAATAAACAAGCGCCGAATAACAGTTATATTTTAAGCGCAAGAATATACGGTACGTTGGTCGCAAGGGAGATAACTGTTTAGTGAGCCCTTACAACCGCACATTTTATATATTTTAATCGTATGGGTTTCTGTTTGTGTTGTGGTTGTCGGTGCTGATATATAAATAATATCATTCTAGACAAGATGGCGCATGGAAAACAACGCTGGTGGAAAACCGCGGGAAAATAAACCCATCGACTAGTGTATAACACGTCGGTATTTACGGGAATACCGCATTATAAATGGGTATTATTCCATAAAAATGTATTATTCCATAAAAATACAAATTTGCACTTACTCCATTCCAATACTTGCGATTTCATTCAGTTTCACTTACGGTTTCATGATGCTCCGTAAAAAATCCCGGACGTGAAGATCCCGGAAATATTGCCGCATTCTACACTTTAGTAGACTGCTCTACGAAAACGTCATTTGAGGCAATAAAACAAGCTTTGGACATTGAAAAATATGTGTTTATACCATTCAAGTTTTTTAGACGGTTTCCCTAGGATTTGAAGTTGTAATGCATGCTTATTGTCGGCTACATGATTCACAGTCTGTTAACCATAGACATATTCCAAACCCATATAACTTGAGAGTCAGCTGCCTTCGGAAGCTGAATAATAAATATCGATAAAGAAGTACAGATACATACTTCTTTGTTATATACACATTTGCGTAGTAACATAGGCCGGGCATGGGTTGAGGGGTGGAGGGGAGAGATAACCCAATATTTTAAACGTTACAACGACACTGATTAATACAGAACTACAAACACCTATTTAGTGAACCTGATCGTACAGTCATTTCCATTTGTAGCGAATAACAATTTATAATTATGACATTGTTCAGTTTCTCAGATGAAGTCACGTGACCATTGACAGTGTAATCAATTACTATGATGGCTTAAGCCCTTCACTCGGTGTGTATGCATCTGTTCGAGCTATATTCAAGTAATTTGCTGATTTGCTTTCAGTTAAATCCTTATTTCGACTGTTGAATGAACACATTTCAAAAAGACGACAGTGACACTATAATTTCATTTATAGTCGATTATTTTTCTGTCATAACAAACTCGCTTCACTACTTCCGATTGGTGTGCGCATGCCGGATGTGCATGCATGGTGTTTTCATAATAAGTGATACGATCACTTATCGACTTAGGAAATGGAATAAACCAAATTATTAACGAGAACATAAAGTTACCGAACAAAGTTCAATAATGAAAAACTACTAGAGACATTTTTTTTCAAAAGTAGATATAAAAATCGAACAGTTAATAAAGCATTCAAGGACCACAGTCAACCAAAAACACGCATAGAAACAAACAACAATTGCAAATATGTAGGTATACCATCACAAACCTGAAATGGTTGACAATTAGGAAATGTCAGTGGCAAATACCGCTGGGGGTTTAAATTAGCTTCTAGAGTGCACCAAACCTCACTCTTACCCCATTGTCATCCCAATAAAACGGGACAGTGTAAATAAAGATATCCCCGCCAGATTATATTCTCTAACAAACAAGACAGCCTTAATAGGCAATATACGTATAACATATAAATGATCATGTATATATGAATATAAAGACAAAAAGCTAGAAAGCCGCACAGCAGGTACTCAGTAACTTGGCAGAAGCCAGAGCAACAAGAGAACACACCATCAAGGCTACGACAAGACAATATTTAAAGGGAATGTAGCGACATGGCCAAACACCTTTATTATTGAGAGTTCTGAACAATTTGAAAAAGAGTGAAAGAATTATCAAAATCGGATGATAAACAAAAAAGATATGATCATTTGAAGTTTCTGTTGAAACGGATATGGAAGCGGCCATTTTGAGAGCTATGACATCACGGTTCTAAATGACCATATATGGAAAATTTATAAATATGAAAATTTACAGATTTATATGGAAAAAATGACACAACTATGAAAAATATGTAAAACCTAATGGCAATAATGCTTTATATGACCAGTACATTTTTTTGCATTCATTCGCAATATTTTTCTCCGTTTTAAATGATATTTATCAATATTCCATATATGGTAATATGGAACTATGACATCATAGTTCTAAAAATGGCGGCTCCCATATCCGTTTTAGAACAATCTTTAAATGGTCATATCTTTTTTGTTTATCATCCGATTTTGATAATTTTTTCACCTTTTTCCAAGTTTTTCAGAACTCTCAATGAAATAGCTGTTTGGCTGTGGCGCAACATTCCCTTTGAGATAAGCATCAAACACTAACGTTCTTTGAGGAGTTAGGTAAACGTCATCATAGGGTCCACACACTGTCCGGTCATCGCACAATGAAAGAGGAAACATAGTGGCAAACTGTAAATAGATCAACCATTAAACATGCAGTGCGTTGCAAAATGACAGGGTCATAACCCCTTCCAATAAGTTTAACAAAGATTGTATGAACGTGATTATGACCAAGGATCTTACGAAAATCACATCACCATAGAAGTCAGGTTGTGATAGTCCTTGTCGCAGTAGAGTTCTTAAACCATTGTTTTGTTTATAATATTAAAATGATGCTCTTGGAAACGAACGACTTTGCCCTGATAAATGCAATCTGTAAAAGTCACACACTGTTGATATGTATTAAACACAAACCATGGCATCATTGTGGTGTTTCTCTATCTCTCTTCTGTGTATCAATATCGATAAAAACCGTTTCAAAAATAATCTTGATTGTTATACTGAAACGCAAGCATGTTTCAAATCATTTCATGGTGATTTTATACATATTTTCGACTACAAGCTAAATCATAAAGATAATAAATAAGAAAAACACAACATATTATAACATTTTAAATACGAACTACTCGTCACAACGGTATGCATAATTCAGTAAAATAACGTGTGTACAATAGTTTCTGCTTAATTTCACCCAAAACTAATATTTACATTTGATTTAAAATACGTTAATCACTAATCACGAAAACTTGTTTCCCATTTATATTATCACGCCGCACAATAGTGCGAATTGCCTTGTTTCTCTGCAGTCACCATCCTCTAATAGAGAGCTATGCTCCGTAGCACATCCGGGGCTTTCATTAGCTTAGGACTATTTTCTTCCGCGTAATAACTTCCTGTTAGTAACGGATCACGAGATGTGCGATGAAAAAGGCTATATTGATTTAATATGATATTAACACCACAAACATATTGATATGTTTTTGCTTGAATTGCTTTTCCTATGAAGAAAGCAATTCACTGTCTCCTTTTTGATGTAAACTGTTTACAAACAAATATAACACCTATAATCCGCTCATAAACTGATACTCTCGTTGCAGGCTTTTCATCCGATTACTAACGTCAAAACATCAAAGAAAATACCTGTCATACATGTTTTACGTCTTGTTGCATCTTAATGCGATATATAGCAATATCTTTGCGTTTATATCCAAATAAAATGTTTTTACCCTAATCCAATTCCTCCCTCGTCAATTTAGCGCCAGCGTAATGGTATATGAAGCTATTTTATTAGCATTATTACACATTAAGCCTGTTGATTTAGCCTTTCATCTTTTCGGTGAATAATATTGAGATTTTTGTTTAATATTTCCCGATAGGAGATTTAGTCGTTTTAAATAATCGTCGAATGAACTGCATGGGTATTTTTTTGTTGAGTGCAATGGGTCACTTGTTATTCATTCCGCCACAAAACAGTTGTATAATTAATTATTGGCTTTTTGACATTTGGTAACATATATATATAGGTCAGCGTCTGTCTTCAATCAGACGTTTAAACCTCACATAAAATGATAGCAACCATCAGAGATATAGCTTTATTTCCCGTGTACAATATATACGAAAGTAAAAATGTAACAACAACAGTAAAAACAACAACAACAACGACGACGACGACAACAACAGCAAAAAAAAAAAACAACAACGATGACAGCGACGACAACCTCAACACCAACAACATCATCATCATAAACAACAACAACAGTAAAAACAACAACAACAACAACGACGACAACAGCAACAACAACAACAACAACAAAACGACAGCGACGACAACATAAACACCAACATCAACACCAAGAACATCATCATTATAAACAACAACAGCAGCAACAACAACAACAACAACAACGACGACAACTTCAATTACAACAACAACAACAACAACAACAACAACAACAACAAAACAACAACAACAACGACGACAGCGACGACAACATCAACACCATCCACATCATCATCATAAACAACAACAACAACAACAACAACAGTAAAAACAACAGCAACAACTACAACAACAACCACAACAACAACAACAACGACGACGACGACGACAACAACAACAACAACAACAACAACAACAACAACAACAATAACAACAAAACAACAACGACAACAAGACAGCGACGACAACATCAACACCAACAACATCATCAACACCAACAGCAGCAGCAGCAACAACAACAACAACAACAACAGCAACGGCAACGACACCATCAACAACAACAACATTTGCTTTATTTCGCTCAGATTACACAGTTTTACAGTTACAACATGATGACGAAAGATATTTACAGGTTGTGGTGACATTAATGTACAGGCTCTATAGTCCGGCAGTAGACGACAAAACCCAAAAAATTATCGTCCACACAATGTCTTTTGATGGTTTTAATATATTTAAGGTATGCTGATTCTGAATCTGAATGATGGTGCATTGGATTCCTTGAGGAAATTGAAATATCCAAGATGGCTGCCGTGACATTAAAATGACAATATCTTGGCTTTTGCATTAGCTATGACAACCATTTTGGTGTCTATACATAGGTATTTGGGGTCAAGGAATCCATTTCAGACTCCAACTTACTTACAAGCTGAATGCAAATATCCAAGATGGCTACCAATATGGCTGCCGTGACATTACAATGCCGATATCTTGGCTGCTGTATTAGCTAGGTCAATCATTTTGGTGTCTATGACTAGGTTTTGGGTCAAATAATCTATTCCTGACTACACCTTACCTATTAGATAAAACCAAATATCCAAGATGGCTACCAAGATGGCTACCAAGATAGCTGCCGTGACACTACAATGACAACATCTTGGCTTCTGCATTATCTAGGACATTCCTTTTTGTATATATGGATATGTGTTTTCGGTCAATGAATCCATTTTTGACTTATTCCAGAGTTTATTACTACTATTACTTATAAGTTAAATACAAATATGGAATATATCGAAAGTCTTAAGGATTTATTGGTTTTATTAGACACTAGAACTGCTCGTAATAGAATATCTAAACCGTGGTTAGACATGTTAAGACTGGGTTATGGAATGCTATATGGTCAGATATATTTTATCAAAACAACATGCATGTGGTATGGTCCTATGGCTTGTTGGCATTTCACTCAATCCTTATATATGCTCTGAAAAGATGGTCATTGAGTCTTTATCTATGCGGTCGGCGCATCAAAGAAGAGATGTTAGTACACAATCGCTACAGGTAACAATCAAAGTACTGCGTACTGAATGGTGAAAACATCAGTAAGCAAATGGTTTTGAGTTGTTCCTATAGTTAAGATGAAAGATTGTATGATTTTTTATGATTGTTATTGGCGAAGTGATTCCTGTTATATGTTATAGATCACTCAAGCCGAGGCGTCCTTATCCACTGAGCAAGAGGCCGTTATTGTTTGAGATAGTTGGTTAAAATCTCTTTTTTTCAGTAGTCGCCATGAACTTGTATTTATAAAAATGTTCTTTAGAATTTTGAATTTCCGACCGACCTCATATTTACTTAGGACCAACTAGACATCAAGAGCAACATTCCTTAAAGTGTCATGAAAATCCACCAAGTATTTTCAGAGTAATCGCCTCAAGTAAGGTTATATATGACGGTCGATTTTTTTGTGTTGGAGGCAGACCACCCACTTTTCCTAGGTAGAACCAGTACTGGACACCTCCCGCCATCCGTAAGAATCGACACTTCCTCACAAGTCCAGAGAAATTAGGAAAGGTATATTTATTGTAAAACTATATGAAACATAATTAGAAACACCTCAGGATGTATCCAAAAGTTTACCGACCAAACACAGCAATTGCAGCCAAAGAGAAACCAATCTAGGGTACGACCACAAAATCCGAGGGACGAAACGAGCCTCCCCTTTCAGGGTTTCAGAAGAGGCAATCATGGAGTCGCATGAGGTTGTCCGGTCATCGCACCAGAGAAAAATGAAGCTTAGTGACTGACTGCAGAGGGTCCAATCACCAAGCATGAAAGACATTGTAATACTAAACGGTCTTATCCTTTTCTGACGAATTTCCTAATTCATTTTATAAAGTGGTCAGAAAATCCGTCACACCCCTTTAATTTCCGAAGTTTATATATCACATCTCTATAGAATAAAGGTTGTGATATTCCCAGTCGTAGAAACGTTTTTAGTTTGGTGTTTTACTTCGCAAGCAGGTTTCGTTGTGGTGATAGAACGCTGGGAAAGATCATCCTAGTTTATCATAACGAAAACCTTGTTGAAAATTTTTACTTATAATAACTTGATAAGCACTACTAATTTCATAAAATTAAATTTTAATTATGAACTTGTTTAATATCTTCTTGTTATACATTATAAAACCAGAGAAGACAAGAGTAACCACTCCGTTCCATTCCTCTAAAATGCTCTTATCGTTCATCAGATTTGATCCTTAATTAAAACTGCTAGTTAATACTATTTATGAAATTAGTCCGGCAAAGTGATTTAAAACAACTTTTGCCGCGTTTTAAATCACTTTACCAAACGAGTTTCCGATAGCGAACGTTCGCCTTTGTTCGTCGCGGGTCTTCATATCGCAACTCAAAGGATGCTGCAGATGATTATTGCAACATGTTCAATAGTCTCTTAATTAAACAAACTACCATGCCAAGTAACGACACAATCACAGTACAAAACTTATTAGGTCATATAATAATGTATATGTACAGATTAAATGTATAGGTTTATTAAATGGTTTTTAAACTACCGGTGACTGAATATGCGCAAAATAAATTATGAGTTGGTAACTCTTAATTCGACGCTCCAATTTTAGGGTTTGTCCCGGCTGGTTAAAGCCGTTTACATTGTGTCTACAGAGTTTGGATTCTCAAAATATACAAGTTATATATATATACCTCGTCGTCAGTAGGTTTAGAAACGGTGTACTTATGTTGTAACATTTGGCTGTTGTTCGCGGAATAGCTTTTTTAAACGACTGCATTTAAATTGACAGAGGATAGTTGTTGTTTTGGCGTGAATGTCGGCTATATTTATATCGAGGATTGCTCACGATTTCGTAACGCCGGCGATTAAAATATAGTGATTTTTTAACGCAGAGGTTCAGTTGTCAGGAATTTACGGTGTCCTATTAGGGCCATCTTACCATCGCATCTTACCATCGACCATCGCATCTTACCATCATATCTTACCATCGACCATCGCATCTTACCATCGCATCTTAGCATCGACCATCGCATCTTAGCATCGCATCTTAGCATCGACCATCGCATCTTACCATCATAGCTTACCATCGACCATCGCATCTTACCATCACATCTTACCATCGACCATCGCATCTTACTATCATATCTTACCATCGACCATCGCATCTTACCATCGACCATCGCATCTTACCATCATATCTTACCATCGACCATCGCATCTTACCATCGCATCTTAGCATCGACCATCGCATCTTACCATCGCATCTTACCATCGACTTATGACACGCGTGCTACGGCCACTATTGGTATCGAACTTGACCAAGTTTTCAATTCCCGAATATTGCAAACAAGTGTTTGTGGGCGAGTGAGGAGTGCATACATTGGAGGAATACGTGAAACATAATTATATAAAGGAAAGCGGACACATTTCACAATCAACTTTTAAAATGTATAACTATGCATACAAAATGCAGTGCCTCACTTTTTAAGGTCAAGCATCATTATATTTTACTAGTTGTCTGAGGGCCTAAATAAACATTAAGAGCATGGTGGGGGCAGAGGCGCTCTGGAATTTAGCTAGTCAATCCACATACAGGGTATAGATCCAGGTTTTAACAAGGATGTCCGCAATTCGGTGAGTATTTTTTCGAGGATTTATATTATAGGCGCGCGCCCTGCCACCCTTCCCCTCCCAACTGGAACCTACTCAAACCCAGACACAGGAGGGTGACAATGCCAAGTTTGTTGTACTTCTGAATTCCGAATTCCGAAGTCTGAAGTCTGATAGATTGCACGCGTCTATACCTGAGCTACAATTCCGTAATAAGGTCAAACAAAAAACTATGTGTGTTTAGACAGGGCTCTATATTTCAATTTTTATCCCAGGTTTAGGGTAACATGCCAGAAGTAGGTAGGTAGGGTAAGTATGGATATAGGAACATAGCATTTTATACTCAAAACAGCCTTGATTTTTATATTTTTCAGGTAAATTGGAAAAAATTGCTAGGTTTCACCAGAAACAACAGGTAGGATCGGGTTACCCTAAACACAACTAACGTTTTGCAAGGCCTAAGTGGAACGCTCATATACAATTAATTAGAATTGAACAAAGCAGGTTTGTTCACCCACACCCACCCACCCACCCAACATGGTTGACTAGTTTTCATAACACTCTTTTTAACATATTTATCAATTTAATATTTAATAAAATTGTCTCACTGACAAACCTGAGGTTATATTGAGAGAGAGAGAGAGAGAGAGAGAGAGAGAGAGAGAGAGAGAGAGAGAGAGAAAGGGGGTGGGGGAGAGGGAGGAGAGAGGGGTTTCGATAAAACGAATGTACATTACGATTGATGAGTTGGTCGACGGTAAGATGCGATGGGCGATGGTCCATCGCATCTTTCCATCGACCATCGCATCCTACCATCGACCATCGCATCTTACCATTGCATCTTACTATCGACCATCGCATCTTACCATCGACCATCGCATCTTACCATCGCATCTTACCATCGACCATCGCATCTTTCCGTCCACTATCGACCTAGGTCGATGGTCGATGGTAAGATGCGATGGCGATGGTAAGATGGCCCTAACAGGACACCGTATTTTTTAATTATATCAAACAAACGCTATATTAAAGATATTTTGTTATAAATTTACAGTTTTGGTTGAAGCCCCGTTTTCATCGGTAGTTTGTTTAACTTGCTAGCAAACCAACACGTTTTTATGGTTGCCCACGGTATTTACAGTCGTGTGCCGGTTTTGTTTGTAGCAACCTTTTCTGACGTTATATCACTTTTCTGTGTAAAATTACAAGTCAATGAAACATTATATGGTCTTGTCAACAACAACTACGATCCTTAAGAAACTGTTACAAATCTACCAATTGACTTTTCGCACCAAGAACTAGATAAGTAAATACAGGTGTTTAAACCAATTAATTTCAACAACAAAATGCAACCAACCGCAAAGTTGCCCATGGCACATGCGCATATATTATGTCGTTTGTTGAATATTTAATTCTGGTTAAAGCTATACTTTGCTAAGCACCAAACCATGTTCGCCTTTTACCCCAAATATCGCGCGAAACTTTTTTTTTTAGTAGGATGACATGCAAAAATACACTAAACAATTTTTTCTAATCAGTTTTTGACCAAAAAAAAAATGAATTTCACATTAAATCAATCGTAAAACAAAATTAATTGTTGAGTTTATGGTGTTGGTAAAACCAGCCATCGTAAAATATCGAACTGAAATCTTGGTGCTTAGCAATCTTTGAGTAGTATATTTATTTCAGTTACTCTTTTATTGATTTGCATGTGCGTTTCGTTTCAAGGTGAAGCTCGGAAAAGCAAGGACAACGATTAGATGTGATCAAAAGTTACGCCAGAGCATTGTCAAAGAAGTAAAACGACAAACTAAAATTCAACAACGTTTTCTTCAATATTAAATCTTAACTAATTAAGCAATTCTATCGAAGTAAAACAAAAGTTAAATGTTTTGTATTATTAATTTAGCTACCGTATCCCGATTTCTAAGGTTAACGAATGGCCACTGTCTATGGTTTATTCAAAAGAACTGACTAAGTTAAATCACAGCCCTAATTACTATGTCTGTGCTTAAATGCATAATGAGTAATGTGCAAAGCGACCCGTGTTGGAACTAACTTTTCATAGACCGCATTCTTCACACGTGTGAAAAATACGAACGTGTGAAGAATCCGGCCGCATTCTTCTCAGAATTCGAACGCATTTTTCACATTACCAGAGAAATTTGCGTTTACCATCTATTTATCATGTACCATGAAAACGCATTTTTCCATTCACGTAAAATACCCTAAAAAGTTGACAAAATGTAGCCAAAACGCATTTTTCACATGAATTTCAATTAATAGCTATTTTCGTGAAGTTATGGAAATTGTAGCAAAAGTAAACTTTATTGTGATAACAATTAACAATAAAATAGATATGTCTGTCCTTCCTTCCGCCGGTCCGTCAGTCCGCCCGCCGTCCGTCCGGTCTGTTGGTCGGCACCTCTTTTCATCACCCTTTGTTGGCGTATCAAAGAAATTTGCATGAGCACATGCGATGCGTCTACGGGTTTCAACTTCCTTCGCTGAGTTGTCTTTCCTTACATGTCAAAAGGGCCTTCGGGCAATTAGACTGCTACACAGCCGTCAGTTTAAATTGACGCTTGTCTGAGTGCAACGGGACATGCGTAGTAAAGCAGCCTATCGGGCATTTAGACCAAGGTAGTCCCACAACCCAGGCAGTTTCCAGACGTGAACAGTTTTGACCACAGCGGGGCTCAAACTCAAGGTTGTGATGGGAAAGTGATTACAAACCAACGGTCTAAAACGTTCTTTACACAATTGTGAAAAATGCGTTTCTGTTAAAAACTGCAAAAGAAACCCAGCAAAAACGAACGCATTTGGCACATTTGCAAAATTTGAAAAATGCGACCGTATTCTTCACACATGTGAAGTGTCTTCACACATGTGAAGAATGCGTTCTTTACAAAATGAGGTCCAACAAACACATTTATTATTGACCCAATTATATTATTTATTTGTTTTCTCAGTAAATGCTCATTTTTGCATATATTAATAGATTACTGGTTGGTTCATTTACAGTACGGACGGACAGGTCTTACATGCAACCAATTGTTTATTTTGGTCGAACTCTATTTTAATTAATCAAGAGAGAAGGTTTTCACATGTTCGCGTTAAGACATCGGATGACAAGAAACTTATACGCGAAGCAAAGTATGTGCTATATCTGTTAAAGAAACTAACACTCCATGTAACAGCAAAAGGTGCACTACAAAAACTCTAGCCAGGTGTTCAGGTCATATAATAATGTATTTTTGCCGATGGAAAGTAATGGTTTATTCAATTTTCTTTTTAAAAACACCCGTGATTGAATATGCGTAACTCTTAATTCAACGCTCCAGTTTTGGGGTTTGGCCTGGCTGGTTAAACCAGTTTATATATTATGTCTATAGAGTTTGCATTCTCTAAATAGGTAAATTATTTATATACCTCGTCGTCACCAGGTTAAGAAACGGTGTACATATGTTGTAAAATTTGGCTGTTCAGTGTTGGCGGGATAGCTACTTTAAGGGTTGATACTATCGTTATCTGAGTTTAAAGGGCCTGTAGGCAATATGCTTCATGCTTCATTTTGCTTCATTTTGCGAATTCGGAAAAAAATTAAACAGGGTAAAAAATATCAAAATCAGATGATAAACAAAGAAAATATGATCATTTGAACGTTCTTTTGAAATGGATATGGAAGCCAGCATTTAAGAACTATGAAATCATATTCTCAGTTACCATATATAGATTCTTTATAAACATGATACTAATTTATAGGAAAGAAAATTACAGTAACTGTATGAAAGTATGAAAGATAAATATAATTAAATTCCCTATTTCGCCATCAACAGGGAAATTGTACAACTGTAGTTAACGTAAAGAGTTTTCAAAAGTTTGCATCCTAAATTTGCTCACATGCTTGAGCCAAACGCGTACTCTGTCAATAATGAAACTTTGAAGGAATACTATTTGCTGTGTTATGTGTTGTTTTAGTATTTTTTTCAAAAGAAAAAGTCTTAACGTAGCCATGTACCGTTCGATTAACAGCAGCATTTTGTACATACAATATATAGCCGAAATTCCCGAGTTGCGTTTCATTTTCGCTTCAGTATAATTTGAGAATCAAAACTCTAGCGTCGAATCAAGTTTTATTTATGTATTCTCTTGCGTTTTGATCAATAGTTTTGTAGTGCATTGTTGCCGTTATTTGGCAGGTTAGTTTCTTCAGGGAGTAAGTATACAGGGAGGAGAAACGGGGTCATAAACGCTCTAGTTTATTGATTTATGTTGTCGCGCTAGGACGCCGCCATTTACTATTTTATCGATACAGGTAAATCGATCGTAAGCGCGTTACTTTTGAAAAGTTAAAATTTCAGCCAACATCTCAAATTAGGCAGTTTTTACAGCCTCTTTTTACGACTTCTTGACAAAGACAAATATGTCTGCTATTCACTTTTTGTTATTATTAATGCCTAATGTAACCCATACTTCGTATCTCGTTTGCAATAGCTCCACACCATTTTTAATTTGAAAACATTAAAATTTAAGCTGATATCTCAAAAGGCACATTTTCATCACCTCTTTTTAGGCTTTGTCTTATAATCACCAACATGAAATTACCTTCTTGTATACTTACTCCCTGGTTTCTTAAACTATAATGATGCATTATATAATCGGATAATGATTTTACCTTAATGTGCAGAGATTATTTGTTTGGCTTCATGGGTAAATTATATTTATCAGTATGCGATATGTAGTAATTTTGAATTACTACGTAATAGTTCACAAAAAGCATTTTCAAATGATTATATACTGAACCAAACAGCTAACACACCAGTAGATTTAATGTATGAACTTATTATATGCCGACTGGTACCGTTGGAGATTTTTTTTTTTAATTTAGAGTCGTTAATGACAAGATATTTGTCTCGTTCAGAATTAAATTTGTTTTGATTTATTGATTGTTATTACTGAGATAGTAAAGGTATTGTCTACTGGTGCGTTAGCGGTTTGGTTCAGTATATGTATATATTATATGTATTTTTTCATAATTATTTCACAATTTTCCAATTTTTTCAGAATTTTAATAATAAAGCGTGTTTGAGTGTATTCTTACATTCCATTTCAAGGGACTGGAGGTGATCTAGAAGAGTGACTTCTGTCAATCCAAATACAAATGCAAACCTTATAATGTAGTTCAGTTTCATATGAAAGCATATGCATCAAATTAAACTGGATGTTAGGCCTACCTTCGGTTTCATTATCAATGAACATGTTCGTTCTGGAAAGCTCGACGTGTCGGTCGTGTTTTTGATGCTTAAAGCTACACAATCCCGATAAAATAATACAATTTCAAGGTTCTTTTAAACACAAGAAAGCCTATAGATGAAGTTCTTTGCTGGATGTGTCGTATACATTGTTTCGGCTGGTATATTGTCGTAGCGCATATACATTTGCATAATAGGCATGATAAACTTCGGTAACTTTGAAACTGTACCACCCAGGGATTACGGATATAAAAGTCTAAACGTTTATATAGCTTTGTGTCATAAGGGCGAGCAAAAAAACAACAAAAACTTATATTAGTAGCAATTTGCTCAGATATCCGATAACTACAGACTGTTTTACTCGATGAGGATATTCAATGGCGTGTAATGTAAATATATAGGACTTGGACTGGAAACCAGAGAGGTCAAAGTTGAAAATGGTCGTAAAAGTTGAAAACTGTCGTATTCGAAAGTAGTACCATCAGTGAGACTGTGTAATTGATTAAGTACATAAAAGAGGTACATACATTTACTGTTGGTGTTGAGAATAGATTTCCAAAGATATGGGTGCAAAAAGCAAAGGAATCGGTCATCAGAGTGCTGAGTGGTACTACTTTGTATGAGGTAAGATTTTAAACAAAATGATGTGTGGTTCGGCTGTTGTTGTCAAAAAAGGTCATCTACTTTCATTTTGAGCCAAATGCTGGGGCATAGAGCAGTTATCATCATTGTTGTTTTACTATTTTTGTGTTTTGCCTTCATCTATACAGATGTTAATGGATAGTTGAAGTGTCATTAGGGTAAGTGGTATTCTGTGTAGAGCTAACATTACGGTCTATGTGAATGAAAATTATGGTGGTCTAAATCCATATACATGTTTGTTGAACGGAAGGGGAAAAGAAAAGGAGTAAAGCATAACTTAAACACATCACGATGTATAGAATTATAAACACGCATATTCCACATATGTTCCATATATTTATATATATAACCTATAATATCCTTGAAATAATCCAAAATCACACACATATTATACATGTATACATATACAGCGAGAGTGTATCGGTACATGCTCACATGGACAGGGAGAAATTATAAGACACTTGAAGGGTATTGTTCAACATAATAGTTTTAGATATGGAATTTGCTTTTGTTGGAAAAAGACCAGCAATATTATTTCTCGCAAATCGTAGTTTTCAGGATGTGGGGTGTGGGTATACACATGAAGGTCGCCCACCCGTCTATCATTCCCTTACATTTTTCAATTCGAAGCTTCTTGGCAATAAATAATAGAGTCAGTTCGTAAAAACATATCGTTCTGGAGTACATTTTATTAACCGAATGTATCTTCATGAAACATGCCACATATATCCTGACTGTTCAGTTTTTTTCCCCCACTTGGCAATCATATTTTGACGAAATAAAACGTGCATCATCTCCATATTGCCATGGATACACAAATAACTTTATTTCATTCCATTATTGCGGACGGACTGAATATTCGTCTTTTTTTTTGAAAAATGTCTAACCTATGGGAGAGTGTATGTGCGCACGCGCGTATTTGCGTGCGCGCGTGTTGGTGCGTGCGTGCGTTTGCCGTGATTGTGTGCGTGTTATTATCTATATGTTTGTTAAATCTGATCAATCTGAAAGCCATTTTAATACTACTTCTTCATAAAAAAAGAAAAGTTTTTTTTTTTTTTAAAGTGCAAAGCCGCGGGTTTGATCCCCATCCGCAACGGGGAAGGATCCGCTACGGGGAAATCATATCCTAATGCGCGACGGAGGCCGATTAACATCAATTGTACTAATTAAGTTCTTTTTACATAAATATGCGCAATCGAGAAGGACCCTGTGCTAATATAAACAATTGCTTTCAACATACTGCTTTTACAGGTCCGTAGCTACACTGGGGGCACACAGAGGCAGCTGCCTTGGTTCAATTTTGGGAATGTACATACTTTACATAAAAACTTTATACTTGTATATAAGGACCCTGGGAAAAATGCAACACACTGAAGGAAATTAAAACAAGAGCTGTCGGAACTCTGGCCGATATAAAATTATTGTTAGAATCTCATACAAATTATAGTAAAATTTGGGACAGGTTGTGAAATTTTATTTTTTATTTTTATCAGTTTTAAAGTGGGTACATCAGGATATCTTAAATTATAAAATTGTTCCAGTTCATGATAAAACACTTGTATCAATCAAAATATGATGTTCGAACCATATTGTTAAGGTTTAAACTTCGAAAACACCATATAGCTAGGACGGAATCGGACGTAAAATGCTGAAATTAACCCTGGTGCGTAACCTAGGATAGCACGTATTACTGTGCAGAATCAATTTCTGCAAATGAGGGATCATTTGTAAGCTCATTCATTATGTTTAGGCTCTTCAGAATAGAAAATATCATTATGTGTCAATTTTAAGTCAGACACGTAGACCCCTTTGAAAAGCCTGATGTATTCCCTTTAATCCAAAATAGCTGTCATTTTAAAGAAATTTGTGTTCGGAAGGCAACTCGAGGAGGGAGGGGATGAGAATCTAGCGATTTTTTATTGTGGCCTCATTTCAGTTTTTTTATTATTGATATTTCATCTGTGTATCTGAATTTAATCTAAATTAAATTTCAGGGCTGGCTACGGGCCTGTTTTCATTTAAAATTGCTTTACAAATCATTTGACTTCATGAAAGAAAATTAAAGATTTAAATAAGTTAACTTTGGAAAAATTAATACTAGTATTTGAAGTTTAATAATTCTAATAAAACGTTAGAAGCTGACATCTTTCACATATTTTTTTCAGCTGGAAGAATCTTCGATTTCACAGATTGAATAAAATATTTTCTGTTGATTTTGAAATCTGATCAATCAGAATTAGATTCATATAGCCTATTTGTTTGTGTTGCATTTCTTTTTTCGTGCAAACATAAATCTGAGGCCCACCCCGAAACATGTCTCTCTGTCTCTCTGTCTCTGTCTCTGTCTCTCTCTCCTTCCTTCCTTCCTTCCTTCCTTCCTTCCTTCCTTCCTTCCTTCCTTCCTTCCTTCCTTCCTTCCTTCCTTCCTTCCTTCCTTCCTTCCTTCCTTCCTTCCTTCCTTCCCTCCCTCCCTCCCTCCCTCCCTCCTTCCTTCCTTCCTTCCTTCCTTCCTTCCTTCCTTCCTTCCTTCCTTCCTTCCTTCCTTCCTTCCTTCCTTCCTTCCTTCCTTCCTTCCTTCCTTCCTTCCTTCCTTCTTTCCTTCCTTCCTTCCTTCCTTCCTTCCTTCCTTCCTCCCTCCCTCCCTCCATCCCTTCCCCATTCGCTTTCCTTCCCTCTCTCTCTCTTTCTCTCTCTCTTTTACATTCTCCCTCTTTCTGTCTTTCTCTGTCTCTCTTTGTTTCTTTCTCTCTCTCTCTCTCTCTGCCTGTCTCTCTCTTTCTCTTTTTTCTCTCTCTCTCTCTCTCTCTCCATTTTATTTTTCAATATTTCAATTCATGCATAAATTAAGAGAATTTTATTAAAAAATATGTTGATTTTATAAACGCATGCACAACTTTAAATACCATATCCTCATATTTACCATTATATATAGATATTTGATATGACCCTTGGTTGGGGGCCCCTCTACCAATATTCCAATTTTGATAAACAATGTCTCCCTTGTGTTTTGTGTCAACACACACACACACACACACATAAACGCAAAAATGGAGGAGGATTATTTTTTTGTATAATAGTTTCTTTGATGCAACAGGATAGTTGGAAAGGGTATTTTTTTAAAAGGACGCTACGTTTAATATTGTTATAGGTATTGTTTCGGATTATAAATATGGACTTATAAGGTTGTTTTGAGTCAGTACATCTTTAGCTTCCTTTTCAATTAATAATGACTTGTATTTCCTATTAGGTCTTTCTACAGAAGATTGGTCTCATCTGTTCGGTGGTCAAATGTCGTCTGCTAAAATCCGCTTTTATACCCGATACAAGACCATTGGTCGATTCACAAAGTACATGGAGCGTCTCAAACAGTACCGCCTTATCTCATTAATATTCAGGGAATTTAGGTAGTGCGCATGTTGTATATATGAACCCACACGTATACAGTAATCACTTGGTACAACATGCGTAATAACCGTTAGTTTTTTTTCAGTACTAGTGTGCCTTTTATTAGGATTGTGTAGCTTTAATCATAAATATTATTTTAAATCAAAAACTATTAATTTAAAAAAGGAATTATATTGCTAACCGTTGTACATATAATTTAAATAAAGTGAAATTCTACCACACAAAACAAGAATTGATAAGAGCATTACGTCATCATATGAATTAATATCAATGATTTATAAAACCAAACTAGCCGAGACGTCTAGTTTTCCAGACATAATTAAGTACGGATAATACTTTTTAATAGCTTAGTGCATATGCACATTGAATATGAACCTGAAACACATTATGCCGATTGTATTTGTATTTGGATTGACACCCATAAAGCTTCCAGATCGCCTCCAGTCCCTTGAAATAAGTGAAATATCGTATATCGCCGTACTAGAGCTATAGTACGAAGCAGTGTTATATGTCAGATAGGTTTTGCAATGATGAAAATAAAACTCTAAACATAGTGTACCAGATTAAGCCGAAGCAAAGCTAATTTCTACTTAAAAGTCACCTCTGGTTTGTATTACGTAACAAAAGAAAATGAAAATTAATTAAACATAATTGTAACAGAGGTTTACAGAATGTCTTTCACACCTTACGTACTTTTATCAGCTTACATTATACACATACAAATACAAATCTTTTATTCACTCAGTTCATACATATACATGAAAACATGAGGTAATGCATATATAATATATCTTACAAGGCTCTATTACATGAGTTATTTAGTATTAACAATAGATTATTACACAGATTTAAATCAAGTGAATTTACTTTAATGTATTTATTGGAGGAGCTAGATTATATACGTAATTTAAAACTGCCTATAACATTTATATATAGTTCATTTTCACAACACTGTTGAAGATGTAATTTACAACCACACTCTCGTATGACTCCGTCTTTACACACATTTTCCAAATCTCTTAATAACATATACGCATACAGTTTCTACTTGAATCTATTCAATATTTGCTTTATAAATTCACACGCTATTCTATATTCTTTCTTGTTTGTTGAATTCATAATGTTGAAAAATGTATGTATATTCGGCATTTTATACTAAGTGTTTTATATGTTAGAAGGTAATGGTATTCATCTCCTATATCTTCATTATATAAAGTACAAACTCTGTTATTATACACACTTTTATTCCAGCGTCCAGTTTCAATTGGTAACTTATGGTTTCTTGTTCTAAACTTTACCATATACTTGAGTAGTTTACCGGGTGTATCTGTCAAGTATCTCCCAAAGCCAAATTTAGTTTTAAATAATCTGCATATATAATAACTACTAGAGTTTTCAACTGTTTCATACGATTCGTTTAAAAATAGATCTACGAGCTTTTGATGCGCAGATGCAATCAACAACTTACTATTTGGAAAGTCGTGCGTTTCCCAGATGCCACTAAACACACATTTAATTAAGATTTCTTTAATACATTTAAGCCATTTAAAATTTAATTTTTTCTTTGTACTATTGCTATATTTGTATAAGCTATGCACTGCTATGTACACATCAGCTGCGAGTTAATTACTTTATGACCAAAATGATAACATTTTCGTGTAAATATCAATTGAGATTGACATAGTACCGGTTTCGCCATACACCATACAATTTGGTGTAGATGATTTTATATTTAAGACGTGTTTTAAAAACTTTAATTGCACTCTTTCTATTATTTCTAAATTACCAAACCCCCAGATTTCACACCCATATAACAAAATAGGTTTAACTGTTTTATTAAAGATGTCAATTTGTAAATCGATTGGTAGACAAAGATGCTTTGCTTTTTTCAGTAGGCTGTCGAGAGCCCTAGTGGCTTGACTGGCAATATGTTTTTTAGCATTATAAAATGATCCACTTCTGCTAAATAATATTCCCAAATATTTGTACTCCGATGTCTGTCGTTATTTAATCTAAATGAATAATTCCCTGGTCTACCTTTCGAAAATACTAGAATTTTAGATTTTGATATGTTGACTGTGAGTTTCCATGTATCGCAATAAGTTTGATAAGTATTAAGGGCTTTCTGTAGGTCATCTGCTGTTTCGCATATAATAACAGCGTCATCTGCGTATAACAAAATAAATAATTTTAAATATATAAGAACGTCGTTGTCTAATTCGTGTTCTCGACAACTTACTCCGTTTACATTTTGGTTTTGTGAAAAAAATGCATGTAAATCATTTAGATAAAAAGAGAACAATAACGGCGAGAGATATTCCACTTGTCGTCCGCTTATATTATATTCAAAATAGTTGGACCTTACACCATTTAATGTTACACATGACTTGATATTGTTGTACATATTCCTTATAACGTTAAATATTTTGCCATTTATGTCATGTGATAACATTTTATACCATAATCCTGATCTCCAGACTGTATCAAATGCATTTTTTAAAATCTATATATATCTCTTTGTTACTAGTTCACTTGGTTCATGGTTTAATAGTTGCCTAACAGTGTGCAGATGTCAGTATTATTTAATTAGCATGCTATTGTATTTAGTTAAGCAGATTTTTATAATTATGAAAGATTGTGGTCACCTGATTTCACAACAAGTACTTAGGTGACATAAACTCTTACAAACAACTGTGTTGCCAATACACATTAAGGAACATTTTATTATTTATGTTGTTAGTAACTGTTTCTATAACGGTAACCAATGGATTCGTATTTCCTGTATACACTCAAAAGATCAGTGAGAGGTAGAGTCTACAGTCAGTCATGAAATAGTCCAGTTAGAGTTATGCTTTTAAGGGATGCCTTCGGGTCCGCTGTCCGTCGGCCGTCTCATATCATTAAGTATGGAATACTGTAATTCAAATTTGTGGTAACGCAGATCAAGAACAATTTAAACTAACAAGAACTTTGTCAGTGTTACTTTAAATTTAGTGGAAGTGTTACCTGGATGTATACTGTAATAAAACAATATTAAATTTGGAAAACGTTATTATTATTTAATTGAAATACAATTATGGACTACCCAGGACCTTAATTAAAAAAAAAAGAATGTACAACAACAAATGCACTGTTGATATACGGAACAAATATGTTGATATACGGAACACAAAACCTTGTTACATCTATAATAACATCAATACCTTGATTACATAATTTTCGATTTCGGAAAGTTTTTGGTTTTCATTTTGCATTTTAATCTGTTCACACAATAATGCAACGGTTTATTAGTTGAACAATAACCTTTAATTACTGTATTATCAAAATGTATATGTTATGTTGTCTATTGTTATGAGACGTAAATAAATTGAATTGGATTTTATAGTCGTACCATGGCAACAGCTAAGGTCAAATGGCGCCTTTCCAGCTTCCACTTGTGGAGGAAGACCCCTTGGAAGTGCCTCTCCGAGCAATATTTGTACTTGTGAGCATCTGGATAGAACCACCGTCGTTCCGCGAGCCAACTGGATAGACAAATATATGAAAGTGGTAAGGTGAGGATGTTGCCAACCTGTTAAAAACTCAAACCGCGTAAGAATTCTGGAAAACTTGCTTTTTCATTCAACAAGGAAATGCGGTTTTAATATCTTCTAAGCAATATTTTTTCAGCTTTATAATAAGGTCAAAGGTCAACACTATTTTACCCCTTGAAATTACATACATTTTAAAGTCAAATGTATACCTAAAACTGTCAAAAGCATGATGTGCTGCATTTCCAAATATCAATAACATGTCCTGAATACTGCCAAACGATAACATGAAACTGCACTAAAACGTTTTTAAAGAAAAAGGAAGATTAGCACTATTTAATACAGAACTACTTTCTACTGCACCAGGCGGGCACATCCGGTTAATTTAGTGTAAATAAACCTCAAATGAAATCGATTCACCATCCCCTACTCGGCGCCATGTCTTATTCTTCTTTGTTTAATTATTTTAATTAAATAAAGTTATTAATGTGTAATTAATGCGCTTTAGTACGATTCTAGATTTCAGTATTTTATATTAGGAACAAGGTACATGTATTTGTGTAACTTTTCTGTACTGACATTTAATTGAAAAATGGTGGTTGCGTTAGGAGCCTTGTTAAAGGCACATCTATGGAACCTCATGGATGTTTTGTATGCGTCGCTTTATTAAGCGAGTGTAATCAGTATTTTTAAAGCAGTTTTATTTAAGGTTGCTTAAATTTTGAATCATGGGTTACAGAGCTCCAGAAATTGGATAGCGCGACGCCCGGGGCTAGTCAAAATTGAAGTCGTGCTGGTTACAAATTCCATGCAGTTAGCCCGTGGGGCTAGTAAAAAAAATCACTGCCTAAATTACACGATCTGTGTATAACAAACACACGCCAGTCATGCATCTGTAATAAATCATTTATCACTGTATGCAATTTGTGGGTGTGGTAATGCTAAAAAAACAAACAAAAAAACTCTGTTCTAAATTGTTTCAACGCTTTCACCCAATGACTAATGCCAACACAACTTAAACATACATCAATTGATTATGAGTAGATAAGAATTACTGTTGTTTTTTTTAAACAATTCTCGGTATTTAATGAATTATAATGAGTATCTGAGTCCGTTAAATCAGAATCAGCTTTAACATAATGAGATGTCGTCAGCTGGGTATAAGTAATAGATAGAGTCAGGTCTCAGTGAGCTGGTTAATTTAAATAAATTTAAAGTTGTGATAAAACAATATACGTAAAACAAGATAAATGATAACTGACAAAGACAAAAACAAACAGATATATTATTTTTAAGGCAAGTAAAAAAGCCAGGATTGTGACAAAAAACACAGGGCTAGTGGATTAAAAAACAGGGCTAGTGGATTTTCAGGACCCACAGGCCCTGGGCTAGTCCCATAAATATTCTAGGAGCCCTGGGTTAAATGTATATACAAGGTTTGGATACTTTTTTCAGTTTAAAGAAACTAGAGGCGTTTTGAAAGAGGAACTGGTGTCAATCCAATCCCTGTAATATCAAATATACTTATTTGGGATTTATAAGAATAAGTTTTATACATATTTTCGTTTTGTAATTAAATTAAGTTGCAAGCCTTTTCCACCATGTTTTGCAACTGTGCTTAGAGCTATATTGATACTTGTAAACATGGTGCCAAGTAAATCGATGACAAATTAGCCACATTGATCTGCTTTACCACAATTGAATTTACGACAGTGATCGAATTTACGACACAAGAGGCAGACGATATCAACAAGGATCAGTCAGTCATCTGTCAGATTTTATTTCTTCAAGACATCTGATCACGTGATGTTGTCGATATTATTTTCTTGGAGTTCTTTTGTAGTAGGATGATCGGATTATCTTTTTAATTACCGTTTTTTTGAACCCACATCGAGTGGATTGGTGAAAATCGGTGCTTAGGAGTTTCCTGTCTTCCCTGTTACTGCAACTGCTGTAGGTGGCGCTGCTCTTGCTACTGCTACTCTACTACTTCTGCTGATTCTTTGCTTTTTCTGCTGCTCCTGCAACAACAACAACAACAGCAACACGTACTACTACTACCAGTCAGTCAGCCACGAGCCAGCCAGCCAGCCAACCAACCAACCAACCTACCTACCTACCTACCTACCAACCTCTACCACTTCAACTACTGTTTCAAGTACTACTTATACTACTGTTTCAACTACTACTTCTACAACCTATAATAACGAGTATTGTAGCTGTTTGATAAAACATATCGTAAGAGAGCAATAATCTTACAATGTTCTAACTCGCTGATGTATTCCTGGACAAGTACAAAACGCCATACCTTTCAAAATTGAACAGCAGTTTTAAAAGACATCCGCAAATTTTAAAACGTTATTAAATGGGTTTATACCGCCATTTAAGTCACACGATATATTTAAATACATGTTTACGTTGCACGTATATAGAGTAAATGGGCTTAAAATTTTAAAATCACAACGACGTTTATCGTGTCATCATCATTAATTTGAAACATACATATATCTAGATAATGTAGTGTTTTGTTTGATGACTGTATTGCACAGCGGTAACATCATATTACAAAACGCCATAATCCAATATATCGGGTGTCTGATAAAGTCAATGATATCTGTTTATTTTCAATTTGCTCGTTCACTTGGTGTCGAAACCCACATTAAATAGACACTATATTGAAAGGCTGTCACAACTGTTGAACGCTAACATACGAATATTCGGTTCACGTTTGGGTTTATTTTTCATCACTGATTTGACTTCTGATCTCGCCCAATCTGTATCCAAGACGGAGCCACGGGGGCGCAATTGTCGCGGCTGTATCGTGTTACTATAATTAGAATGAAGAAACTGGTTAACAGATTTGACGATTCAAGTTTATTATGTTTAAAGTTCTTGGTCTCTCTTACAGGAGTATCTAGTTTCTTGACATTGGCTTCTGTCCTATCAATATTGATGTTACAGCTTGATCACTTCAGCGAGTTTATTATGTTGATCAAATATCACAAGATATTTTAATACCAAACACACCATGGTTCCAAGCATAAAACGATGCATTTCTCAAATATGTTGGTAGAGACTTTTCATTGAAAAGTCAAAAATCGGTTTAAACACATCGAACGATGTACGTGTGAATGCGTATGGAGCTTTCAAGCAGAACATGTTTCGATCTATCAAATGAGACTTCTCCCGAAACGGTTCCTAAAGCCATTTATATTGCCTCTCCTAAAAGGTCACATGGGCATATACGAGAAGATAACGGAAATGTAATAAAGATGTACTTCCGGATCATTAACTTAAATCGTACTAATATTTGTCAATAAGACAAAGGCCGAATTTCGCGGAGAAGCATCTCAGCATTCATCCCACTCATTCAGACTGATTCAAATAATTTCTAGTTAAAGAACAAATGAAAGCGACTTTTTGTTTAAGAACGATAGTGACACAGTCTGGCGGTTGCCATTTTGATTCACGCGCCATTTTGTCTGATACCGTGAATAAAGTTGATTGATGCTGAAAAAACAAGTACATGCGTTTGGAGTCAATAAATACGGGCTGAAAGATGAAATGAAAGACAGAGTTTTATCAATTTTCACACAGACTTGTGTTGCTAAGGAGAAAGTCATTCGTGTGTGAAGACGACACTTTCAAGTCTAATAATGGTTTGTAATTATGTCTACCAGAGAGGGTTGCAGACAAGTATTGATAGAATAACAACATAACGGGTCACACATTTTGTGATTCTGAATTGTTTGGAAGAGTGTGAATTCAATTATTTAAGTGGACTCTTTCTTTTCAAAAGAAGTTTATTTTGTTAGCAGTGTCATAGGTCGCCGATCGTCAATTAGGAATAAGTACGTCATTTATTAATTGAAGGGCCCCGTAAGGCAATAAATAGGATCAGGGCTTATACAGGCAGAGGGGCAGAATTCCTCCCGTATTCATCTTCATTTTGTCATAGCAGTAGAAGTAGCGGTAGTACAGAGTCCTTATATATAAGGACCCTGGGTAGTAGCAATAGTAGCTGTAGTAGTAGTAGTAGTAGTAGTAGTATTAATAGTAGCAGCAGCAACATTTCTTTTGTTATTTTCATCATTTTCAT